>JADLZK010013319.1:0-356158 GCA_015847255.1 Hyparrhenia diplandra
AGCCGAAGAAGACCAACCCAAGCATAAACCAAAGGGATCTCCCGGATTTCCCGTTCCTGAGGTCGGTCCGCTCCGCGTGCGACGCCGGCATATAGGGTTTCGCCGGCGACGGCGATGGACCCACCGGTTGGGGGCTCCGATCGCCGGGGCCCAGTCAGAGCGCTGGCGTCGCGCCCTCTGGCCTCCGCCGATATGGCCTCAATTTCTCCGCCTCCAGCCTCCTCCAGGCTCCCCTCGCGGCCCTCCTCGAATACTCCGGCGTCGTCCAGTCCGGCCCTGCCCTGGCGGCGCACCACCCGTCCGCAGGGCCCTCGTCGCCGTTGTCGGCGTCGGAGGTCGATGGCCTTCTCTCCGCCGCCGCCGCTGTGGACGGTGAGGTTTCGATCCGGATCCAGGGCGGCCCAGGCGACACGGAGGCCACGGGCAGGCCGACCGCGGGTACCTCGTCCGAGGAATTGATCGAGACGACCGCCGGCTCGGAGGTTGACCAGGAGTCCGCTGCGGGCAGGGGAGCAGGCGCTACGGACGCGGAGGCAAACGGTGGTGGGGCCGGCACGTCGGGGAACGGGGGTGGGGACCGCGCGTACCAGCGGTACGACGTGCACCACGTTGCGCGGTGGATCGAACAGATATTGCCGTTCTCGCTGCTTCTACTCGTCGTCTTCATACGACAGCATCTCCAAGGTTTGCTTCAAATCTAGCTCATTCTAATGGTACGTTTGATACTACTGGAACGTTGTGCACCTGTGCGACCTCAGTGGCAACTCTAGTTGTTAACAAGTGGTAGGACTGTTAAACAAACGAGGAATTTTGTCCTAAATCCACAAGAACATTGTTAGCTTATGTTAAGTTTTTCATTAGGATAGACTAGTGTCATGTGGGGTTGGCATTACAGCCGGCGGCCACAGGGTCAAGGAGCAGCAGGGTCAGCCGGCATGGCCGAAGGGGGCTGAAGATGAAAGGTTTTTAGAGTATTGATGGCTTGTGAACATGAGAGAAGCAGTGTGAAAGAGAGATTGGGAGCTTGGCAGCTGTATAAGCCAGCTCCTATTTATATGTAAGCCACACCTATTGAAGGAAGCAAGAAAGAAGTTACCTCATCCCCTCTAATCTTAATCTCATCTCCCTGCTTTGGTGGCCAGGCAACAGCCCTAGCACCGCCCCTACCAAGCTACAAACTACGAAGTCATGGCCCTCCCAGCCTAGGAGTCGTGGTCCTTGACAACCTGGTATCGCGATCCCGGCGATTCTCCTCCACCTCCGCTTCATCTTCTTCCACCTCCGATCAACTCCCACCCAGCCATACACCTCCATCACCGGAGTCTTCTTCTTCAACAGCCCCAAAGCCATCCAATGCTGATTTGCTCAAACTTATCGAAGCGATGAACAACAACCTCACTACCCTTCAGGGGCAGATGGCTGCTATGCAACGTGAGCAGTTGCAGCACTCGGGCGGCGGCGGCGGCGGTTCTTTTGGCTCGGGCTTTGGGCCGCACATGGCGATCGCCCCCCGAGATTCCAGAAGATGGACTTTCCCAGGTTTGACGGCAAGTCCGATCTGCTGGCCTTCATCAACCGCTGCGAATCCTATTTTCTCCAGCAAAGGATCGCAGCCGAGGAACAGGTATAGATGGCGCCCTACAATTTGGAGAAAAAATAAGAAGCAAAAAGGAAAGTGAACGTGAAAGACAACAAAAAAAAAAACATACGTGAAAAAAAAACAAAACAATGAAAAAAAGAGAAGCCATGAAAACATGTTTGTCACGGAAAACTAATGTGAAAAAGAAACGGAACCAGTGTTTTGTGTTCGGATCCATAAAACATAAAATTGGAACTTATTGTAAAAAACAGACGAGCCTAGAAACTTACCGTGGTTTTTATTTTAGAATAAGGATTTTTTATTATTTTTTCTAGAGGACGACGGACCGAAAAAAAATGGGTGGAGTGAAATTTTGCCTTTTTAATATCAGGTATAAATTTCCGCTGTTGTGAATGGTCAGTTATCCATGTAACTCTATAATTCTAACTAAGTCATTATCCTTTTCATCACCTTTTTTTTTGGAGCAAATGTTGTTGGGACTGCCTGAGTGCCCACTAATGGAAGAATTGTTGTGTGCAGGTTTCTTTGTCACAATTTGGATTGCTGCGGTAATGTTCAAGTCGAATGATATATTGAGGAAGCAAACTGCTTTGAAGGTTTGATGATGCATTACTTTATACATTGTTGAACTAGCTTAGTGAACTATTTGACACATCAGGTGTGTACTTAGCCAGCCTTTTTCCTTTCTGTTACCTTATCATTTGGAATGACTGTCATAATTTATCTGCAGCAAAGAGACGTTGTAATGGTAATTCAGATAAAATCAGAGTCAAATACTGCATTTTCTAGGACATCATTGTATTAGCTTAACATGTTCTAACTTCTCATCTCATAGTGACCTTACTTCTATGCTGTCCATTGTGAAATTAGAATGGCATATACATAATGCGATCTATATCAGCTCATCAGTTGATCTTGAGTTATGTTTTACCACTGTACCAGTTAGTACCACGTTGCTCAGTGTACTTGGCATGTTTTTGTTAAACTAATCCATTTGATAATGTAATAGCTTGTTATTACTAGTATCTTAATATTTCCAACTCGTGCTTGCTTTTACAGGGCGAGAGAAAAATATCTGTACTCATTGGTATTACAGTAATCTTCATGATTCATGTGTTTGGCGTATATTGGTGGTACAGGAATGATGATCTTCTCAGACCTTTGTTCATGCTTCCTCCAAAAGATATACCACCATTCTGGCATGCGATTTTTGTCATCATGGTCAATGGTATTACTAATTTGAATTTGTCCATATAGTTTCTCAGTTGTATTACAACTAAATATTCTTTAAGCTATATATAGTTGGCTTTCTCTAGTTTACTGTAGTTTAGATATTGAAATATTTGGTTATATTGAACACATTTTATTGACTACTGAAAGTGCAAATGAACATTCATACATTTTACTTCCCCAAGTGTTTGATTTTAAAAGGTACTCCATGTTTCTGAGGAAAAAAAAAGATTTTATAAGGTGCAGCAGAGAGACTGCTATTTTACCTCTTTCACAAAGACTTTTTGCTTTGCCATCAGCTTTTTCCACTGAGTCATTGTAGAATCTTGCAAATTCATGAAGTTTTCTTCAATGAATGACAAGACCTGATCCTTAGTTAATATAATTTCAACATGGAGCCGTGCAAGAAAAAGAAGTAATGCTTGAATGACATAAACTGATTGGGATATTGTGTTTTTGAGCCTATTGCAATTCATTGTCATTTACTTTTTAGAGAAAACATTCTTTTAGAAATATTTTATTTTGTTTTTTTGGGCTATATCTGATATAATGCAATGCATGTTTGATGTATAACCATGAGTTACTTTCAGATACAATGGTCCGCCAAGCTGCAATGGCTGTCAAGTGCATGCTACTTCTCTACTACAAGAACTGTAGAGGTCGTAACTACCGTAGACAGGTGACATATTTTTCAAATTCTTATGCTTTGTTGTGGATCACTTTTGGTTTTCTCATGTTCATAGGGATCATGTTTGGTATTGGTTAATGGTAAACATAACTTCCACAAATTGTATGTGTTAAAAGTGGTGCTTGTGATAATGGGTCGCCATGACTAAGGCCTTATTTGGTTTAGTAGTCCTAGGACTTTTTTAGTCCTTGGGACTTTTAGGAAAAGACCCTCAAGGAGGAGCTTTTAGGGATTTTCTACTAAAAGTCCTAAAAAAGTCCCTCCTGTTTAGTTTCATAGGGACTAAAACGGACTTTTTTAGTCCCATTTCTAAAAAGTCCCTCTAACCAAATAGGGTCTAAGTGATTGTTATACTTGCAAGGGTATATGAACTTTGTAAACACGATACAAACCAGATAATTGTTGCTGCCAGTATAAATGTTGGCACCTGCACACGGCACCAAGGTGAGATCACCCTCACCTTCCCTCTCCCTCTCCCCTGAACCAAGGTAGAAGATGAGCCTTGAGCTCAAACACACACCCCCACACGGTTTCAGTCTGTGGACTGAAACTGAACCTCTGAATGTGAGCTGAATGAACTGGTTTGCATTGATCAAGAGTGCTCCTACTTATACACAACTACTTGTACCTTGTAAGGTACACTAGGTATGGTGAGTACACCAACCACTACTCCTAGGTACACACATACATCAGCCTTACTACCTAATGTACCCGGCTGAGATCATCCTTCTAGAAGGGTGATGTACTACACCTAAGGTACAAGGATGGCATTGCCATACCTCTATAGTGGCCTGTACCGGCCATGTTCAGTCTGCTGCAGGGTGAGATGTGAGTGATCTAATCCTAATCCTTCCCTAATGCAGCTATCAGTGGAGCAAACAACAGATTACAACTTATATTTCTTCCCTAAGTCTGCTGTTGCATCCCAACCTCCTCCATGCCGATCTTCTTCCTCAGCTCCTCGAAGCGGAGGTGTCCGAGCGACTTGGTGAGCATATCAGCGAGTTGCCGCTCGGTGTCGACAAACTTCGATGACGGCGTGCCCCCATCGACGTGATCACGCTTGAGAAAGTGAAACTTCACATCTATGTGCTTGCTTATGTCGTGGAGGACCGGCTTCTTTGCTAGCGCAATGGCTGGCTGGTTGTCCACCTTGAGCGCCGGCGGGTGAGACAACTCCGGTGAGCTCACCCAGCAACCGGCGCAGCCATACAACCTGGCACGCCACGGTGGCCGCCGCCACATACGCTGCCTCGCAGGTCGACAACGCCACCATCTTCTTGAGTGATTGCCAGGCCACCAGCACGGACCCCAGGAAGACCAGCACGCCAGACGTGCTCTGCCGCCCGTCCACATCTCCGGCGTGGTTCGCATCACTGAATGCCGTGAGCTCTTGCTCACCCTCCTTGGCCTTACGTGCACCCTTGGGGAAGACGACACACATGTCAACGTACCGCAACAGCCGTTCGGGGGAAGGCGACACACATGTCAACGCCGGCCTTGACCGCCCAATGGTCCTCCCATGGATCTTCGAGGAACCGGCTCACGTACCCGACCGCGAACGAGATGTCCGGCCGGGTGTGAGTCAGCCATCGCAGCCCGCCAACGATGCTCCGGTAGCGCGTCGCGTCCACCTTCGCCGCCCGTCTTTGTTCTTCGACGACTTGATCCGCTCCTCCATTGGCGTCGCCGCCATCGGCTGCGGCTCGTCATCGGCCCGCTCCGGCAGCCTTGAGCGCGAGGGCGGCGCCGCCCCATGAGATGACCTTCTCCTTCCCCTGCTTCACCTTGATGCCGAGGTAGTACGACAGAGTGCCGAGGTCGCTCATCTGGAACCGCGCCGCCATCTCTTCCTTGAAGGCGTCGATGTCCCTCGGTCGCGCCCTTGTCACGATCAAGTCGTCGACATACACCCCGACGATAAGCTGCTCCTTCCCCCGTCGTCGGGTGTATAGGGCGTGCTCGTCGCACATCGCGTGAACCCGAGCTCCGTCATGGTGGTGTCGAGCTTGGCGTTCCACGATCGCGATGCCTGGCGCAGCCCTTAGAGCGCTTTGCTGAGCCTCAGCACCTTGTGCTCCGCTCCCTTCACCGCGAATCCTGGAGCTTGCCGCATGTAGACCTCCTCCGCCAGGTCGCCGTTCAGGAACGCCGACTTGACATCAAGATGATGGACCGACCACTCCTTGGCCGCCGGCAGCGCGAACAATAGCTGCACGGATTCCATGCGCGCTACTGGAGCAAAGACCTCGAAGTCGATCCCCTCGTGCTGCATGAACCCCTTGGCCACAAACCGCGCCTTGTGTTTCACCACCTCACCATGCTCGCCCTTCTTTATCTTGAAGACCCACTTGAGCTCGATTGGCCGGCATCCCGCCGGCGGATCAGCAAGCTCCCAGGTCTGATTGGCTTCGATGGACCGCATCTCCTCCAGCATTGCCGTCCGCCACGCCGTGTCGCGCTCCGCAACGGTGAACGTAGCTGGCTCTTCCGCGCTCATCAACATAAGCTCCGGTTCGTCGTCGAGCAGCCACGTCGCCAATCCCGGCGCCTCTGCTTCCCCAATCACAGCGTCGATCTGCTGAATCGTACCTCCTCCCCATCGTGGAAAGCATCCACAAACTCGGAGACGTTAGTTGGTGGAGTGGCAAATTCCACTGCCGCCGCCGCCGCCGAGGTCCCCTGTTCTGGCGAAACAGGGGAGCCTGGTGATCTTGGGCTAGCCCGCCAGAACTTGGCGGCTCCACCGCCTGCCACTAGCTCCTGAACCTCCTCCGCACCGTTTCGACGCTCGATCACTAGCTGCTCGACGACGAAGTCGCCGCTGAAGCCACCGGAAGACTCTGCTTCCCCGTCGTGGTTGTGTCCCACTTCCATGCCGCCGCCTCGTTGAAGACGACGTCCTGGACACCACCACCTTCCCTCAGGCAGGTTCGAACAACCGGTAGGCCTTCGACCCCTCCTCGTAGCCCATGAACACCATCTTGGTGCTCCGGTCTTCAAGCTTCCCGTCTTCACGTGCCCGACGGACCCGTACGTCCACAGATACGAGAGATTAGGCTTGCGCCCATGCCATGCCTCGTATGGTGTCATCCCCTTCAGGGCCTTGGTCGGTGAGCAGTTCAAGATGAACACCGCCGTGCTCACCGCCTCGCCCCAGAACTCCGCCAGCATCGTCTTCGCCTTCATCATCGAGCGGGCCATCCCAACGATGGTCTAGTTCCGCCGCTCGACCACGCCGTTCTGCTCAGATGGCGCGCCACTTTCACCTCGGCAAAATAGGTGGTGAATTCCACCGCCGTGAACTCGCCGCCTCTGTCCGTCCTCAGGACGTGGAGCTTCTTGCCGGAGTCTGCCTCCGCCCGCGCCCTGAACCGCTTGATGGCCTCCGCCGCTTCGTCCTTGCCTCCGCCGCTTCGTCCTTGCTCGTCAGCAGCCGTATCCACATATACCGACTGCAATCATCCACGAGTAGGAGAAAATACCTCCGGTCACCATGCGTCGCCAGTGTGATGGGGCCGCAGAGGTCGCCGTGGACGAGCTGGAGCACCTCCGCCGCCCGGTACTTGGCCGCCTTGGGGAAAGGTAGCCGCCTCTGCTTCCCCGCCAAACAGCTGTTACATAGCTCGCCGGCGTGCGTGATCTGTGGCAGACCGGTCACCATCTTGCTCAGGCGGCTGAGCGCCTCGAAGCTCAAGTGGCCGAACCTCCCATGCCACAGCCACGGCTCCTCCATGCACGTCGCCGCCAGACACACCGGCTGCTCCACCTTCAACTCCAGTAGATACAACCGATTGCGGGAACGCGTTACCTTTACAAGTAGACGCCGCTCCCGATCCCTGATGCGTAGCACGCCAGATTTGATGTGAACATCCGACCCGCGCTCGTCTAGGTGCCCCAAGCTCACGATGCTCGAGCATAGCTGGGGGATGTAGTACACATCCTGCAGTGTGCGATGCTCCCCGTTCCGGCACGTGAAGACTACGGTGCCCTGGCCGCGGATGTCCACCCGCGAGCCATCTCCAAACTTGACCGTCCCGGTCTTGTTCTTGTCGAGGTCGGAGAAGACGGCCCTGCTCCCCGTCATGTGGTTGTTGGCCCTGGAGTCCAGGTATCACCTCTGCTCGAGCTCGTCGACCGCACCCAACAGCACCCGCGCCTTTGGCTCGTCAAGTTCGACGGGCTGCAGTGCAATCCTCTACTCCGCCTCCGCCTCCGCCTCCTCTGCTTCGCCGTTCTCCAGCGCGCAATACTGCGCCATCATCAGTGTGTGGTATTCGTCGCTCTCCTCCTAAGCCAGGTGAGCCTCCGCCTCCTCCTGCTGCTTCTCCTTCTTCAATGGGCACTCCTTCGCCCAGTGCCAGGATTTGCCGCACTTGCGGCAGCCGTTGGGGTTGAAGTCTCTCCCCTTGCCAGGCGGCTTGCCCGGCTTCTTCCCGCCACCGCCGCCGCCGCTGGAAGAGCTCTCCCCGGTACGCCGCTTCATGCGCGTGATCCACTCCTCGGTGAGCAACAGCTTCCCGCTATCATCCTTCTTCTCCTCAAGCTGCGCGCTGGTTCGCCCCTCCAACAGACGGAGGCGACCCACGACATCCTCGACGGAGACTTTCTCCAAGTTCACCGTGGCCTCGATGGTCAAGGCCATGGCGGCGTACTTGGCCGGGCAGGCGCAAAGCAGCTTGGAGACGACGTCCACGTCGTCCATCTTCCCGAGCGTCGCCATCTGGCTCACCAACGCCTCGAGTTGAAGCGCGAAGTCTTCCACGCCCTCGCCGTGACGAAACTTGGCGTCGTTGAACTCCTTCCGCAGCTGCTGGATCTTCGCCTTCTTGGCTCGATCCGAGCCGACGCGGAACAACTCCAGCATCTTCCACGCCTCCTTCGCCGTCTGTTTCCGCCCGATCGCCTCGTGGAACTCCAACGGCGTGGATGAGAGCAGAGCATCCATCGCCAACACCTGCTCGTCCTCCTCGCCGACGCCCTCGGTGATCACCACCCAGAGATGGCGCCTTGAGCTTCCACTTCATGAGCACCGCCCACTCGCCGTAGTTGTAATCCCGCACCGCCCACTCGTGTACCTAGGGTGAGCTGCAGCAATCCCGCACCGTCCTCACCACGACCTCTCGGCGCACCTCCTTGCCACCAGCAGCTGGTCGCAGTCTCATCGTCGCTGCCCATCGTTCCGCCGGTGGGCTAGGAACAACAGCGTACGGCTCCGATACCACGTGTTGGCACCTGCACACGGCACCAAGGTGAGATCACCCTCACCTTCCCTCTCCCTCTCCCCAGAACCAAGGTAGAAGATGAGCCTTGAGCTCAAACACACACCCCCACACGGTTTCAGTCTGTGGACTGAAACTGAACCTCTGAATGTGAGCTGAATGAACTGGTTTGCATTGATCAAGAGTGCTCCTACTTATACACAACTACTTGTACCTTGTAAGGTACACTAGGTATGGTGAGTACACCAACCACTACTCCTAGGTACACACATACATCAGCCTTACTACCTAATGTACCCGGCTGAGATCATCCTTCTAGAAGGGTGATGTACTACACCTAAGGTACAAGGATGGCATTGCCATACCTCTACAGTGGCCTGTACCGGCCATGTTCAGTCTGCTGCAGGGTGAGATGTGAGTGATCTAATCCTAATCCTTCCCTAATGCAGCTATCAGTGGAGCAAACAACAGATTACAACTTACAATAAACACATGTCAATACCTATGTTACTTTTGCTCCTACACCGGATTATATTGTTTGAGCTTGCACTGTAAAGAATATTTTTTGAACTTTTTTTTAAAAAATAAAAATAAAAAAAAAATAAGCAAACTCCCTAACATTTCCAAATCTGAACCTACCAACCAGACAACTATAGTCCTTGGTGTGGCCAAAAGGCAGATTCTGGTGTATAGTTAGTAAGGGCTTATTTTGAAATTTTAAGGGAAGCTAAAAAAAAGCATGATGGGACTGGCTTTGTTTCCTCAAGTATATTTGACACCCTTCTACTAAATTAGAGTGTGTAGTAGCTGGACAACATTAACAAACATGTACACTGGACACATTTCTAACAATATTTTCGAACACTTAACTCAGCTTCAATGGTAAATTGGTAATAAATTTCAATTTGTATCATATGCTGTGATTATCCGATGGTATTGCCACAACCTTCCACACGTCTGCTCTGATCATTCATGTCACCGCAAATAGTGGGCATGCAGTTTCAGTGGTACTTGCAGAAGTAGCATAGGTTTCACCAAAACAGAAAGCAAGCAGCAACTGGAGTGTGCTTTGTGGGAGAAGGAGACTCCAGCGTGACATTGTGCGCTCAGGATCATGTCCAGTCATGGCCACTACCAGTGAAGGAGTGGTGGGACCAGGAGTAAATGCAATACTCCTTTGTTGAGAGGCTAGTGTGTAGTCTCCTCTACTTTTTCACAAGGCCAACATTTACTACTGCCCGTGTTTTGCCTTGCCTTGGTGAAAAGTCACTTTGTCAGACATAGGTTGACTGGTGGCTTGTCTGGCCCAGTCCCTTCTATTGGCACTTGGAAAGACACAAGGCCAACAATTTTTCTTTCCTCCTCTCCCTGCTGCTGTTTTTGCTGTTTCTAGGTTACTATTGGCACTTGGAAAGGGATGAGCCACCACGCCTCACCTTACCTCACCTTGTTTTATTGTAACATGTGGGCAGAATTTTTCCATCTTTTAGAACTACTGATTAGTATTGCAGAATATTAGAGTCACATGTCTACAATTCTTCTTATTTAGGGCCAAATGTTAACCCTCGTGGAGTACCTTCTGCTTCTTTATCGTGCGTTGTTGCCAACTCCTGTTTGGTACCGTTTCTTTCTGAACAAGGAATATGGTAGTCTCTTCTCATCTTTAACCACTGGGTTGTATCTGACTTTCAAGTTGACGTCAGTTGTTGAGAAGGTACCACTGTTTGCCGCACCCCTAAATCACTCACTTGAAAGCATACTTCTTATTCTTGACATTGTGGCTTCCAGGTCCAATCATTCTTGGCCGCGGTGAAAGCACTTTCGCGTAAAGATGTGCATTATGGGTCTTATGCGACTGCAGAACAGGTAAAAGATATGTCACTAGCCTGTTCTTTCTAATAACTGGTAACAAGGTGACATTAGGCAGCCCAAAATGATATTATTTAAACTGTTTAACTGTTTTTTAGAGTTTTAGAGCTCATGCCCCAGTCTTTCAACTAATCAACTAAAGTGAAAAGACAAATCCATTACAGCGTACTGGATGATATCGTATCCTGGAACAGACGCTAAAAAGGGTATAACCATCTCACCACTAGTTTCTGAAAACTAAAGAACATTACATTAACTCCATACTATATTGAAAATCTTTCCACCAAAGCTCTGAAGAAGGTAACCACTTCACTCCAGCAACTTCATCTTTGACTGCAAGCATGTTCTAATATTCCCAATCTGCCCAGAACTGAGAAATCGTCTGCGGCCCGCCCCCCCTGAAACTTCAGTTGTGCAGCCACAAGACCCTTCTTGCTGAAGACATGATCTTTTCCAAAATGAGTTTCAACAGCTCTTTCTTTTCTGGTGGGCACAGAATTATCTAATTCTGGAGAAGCCCAGCTATCCTGAACAGCAGCATCTCCATGCTTTTCCAACTGGGGTATTTTTCTTCTCTAATTGTACAGTTTCCTTGTTCTCCTTCCTGTCCTCTTTACCTGTAGATTTACCATTCAAATATTCTCCAAGTCACCCTTTTCTATCCATTCAGCTCCACTTTTACCCAAGTTTCATCTGAAGAATCATCCTTCTGTTCTATACTCTCTCTGTCCCTTTTTAACTGTCATTCTCACTTCCTGAGCTCAACTTTGACCAAATATATATATACAAGAATATATTAATATATTTATGGTAATTAGTATCATTAGATAGATTGTTGAATCTATTTTCATAATAAACTTATTTGGAGATACAAATGTTGCCAATATTTTCTACAATCTTAATCAAAGATAAGAAAGTTTTAGCGGCACGAATATCATAGACACTTAAAAAGGGACAGAGGGGGTACCCATTTAGCTTTGAAGGATATCAGTTATAGCTCTTTTTGAAGAACTCTCCTTTGGAATTCTTGTGGTGTGGGATCCTTACACTGTATCTTCACTTCCACCATGCTGAAAAAACTGTTAAAAGAGTCTGCCAGTCCACTTCTACCATCCCAAGCTAGAAGTCAATTCTTTAATTGACACCTAGGTATCCCCTTGATTGGAACCCAGACATCTACCAGGTTTCCCATTGGTTCCACATCTCCATTCTACACTTTCAGAGGCCTAACCTACCACACTGATTTCCACTTTCTCATGTGTGAATTTGATTATGTAACTGTGTTACTGTAGTCATCAGATTTCCTCAACTCTATTTCAGGTAAAAGAGAGTGGCCTTCCCTACCACGATTCTTTCCATTTTCTTATGTTGTGGTTGTGGGAATCTTCCTTCTCAGAGAGCTCTCTCAGATTCTCTAAACTTCACTCCTCATCAATATCCTCTTCATCTATAGTGAATACCCCCAAAGTTATCCATACCATTGCAGTGCTTGAACCTGTCCTTTCTTGGCTCCACATACCATAGTGGTGCTCTTACCCTTGCTGGAGAAGAGCGCCGGTTGTGGAGTCTAGCAGTAGCTAAGGGTCTGTCCTCTTTTGATAGCCCCTCTCCTTGGTGGTTAGCTTAGTGCTAGTTTTTTTTTGGTCGCCACTTTTTCTTTTTCCAGCGTGAATGTAATTGCTGAGTTTTGTGGGGTCGCGTACCCTTTCTTTCTTATTAATATAATGATGTGTGGTTTTCCTGCATTTTTTATTTAAAAAGGTATTGTGCTGCAGTTGGAGGTTTTAACAATTCAGGACAATGCCTAATGACACATTCTAGGACTGTTGCACGTTGTGCTATAGTGACCAATCTCTTCATAGTTGTAGCACACTACATGAATGTTCTTATCTTGAGCAACCCCAGAGCTTTCTTCTGAGAGATCTCTCCTACAATTTATGATCAGGAGCTAGAGCTTTGGTATGCTGAGTTTGTCTGACCTTGGCCTTAGGGGTTGCTTTGTCAGTTGGGCACGCCAACCATGACCTATGGCGCTGAGACGTGTTACCTTGGCTCTGTAGGTCACGGTGCCAAGCTCAGGGTCTAAAGATGGGTTTTTGATGCCCAGGGGTATAAATGTTGAATTTTGGCAAAAAAGGGCTAAATTGAAAAAAATTGGGACGTTGACCTTCAAACTTCTTGTTGTTGTTGACTACCCCAATTAGCTTGGGACTAAAGGCTATGTTGTTGTTGTTGTTGTTGACCCTCAAACTGCTTGTTACTGCCTACTGGACACCCACCCAGAGGGGAGAAGGGAGGTGTGGGGATGGGGAGGGTGAGGACCAAGCTTGTGCTAGTTACTCCCTCCGTCCCATAAAAAATGCAATTCTAGGACCAGGCACGGAAACTAATGATACATGTATATGACGAAATTACCCCTAGTGGTCTGACTTGTAAAAACCTTTAAGAAGGAAGTTTCTCAAGCATGCAAGAGTCTTCTTTTTTTACTATAGTCTGGCTAGTGGTACGATAGATACTTTTTGACAACTTTTGGAACTCTAGTCTGACAACTGATCTTAGCTTTGCTACAAGTACATTTTTTGTGGGACTTTTTATGAACTCAATGATTGCATTTTTTATGGGACGGGAGGTAGCAAGTACCTGAACTGCTGCGGTGGTGGCAGATGATTGAAGAAGTGTGCGTGTGGTGGTGGTGAAGGATAGTACATATATTGGTTCCAACCTCCACCATCTCTCCTAATCTTCATCAGGGCTAACCTCTTCCTCTTCCTCTGGTCTTTCCCCCAAAGGGCCCAAACCGAATCAGCAACACTCATCTTCGTTGGCTGTAAATCCCACCAATATCCTCCAACTGGGTATCAATCGTTCACATGGAAGGATTTGGACTTCCCCAACTTGCTTCTTATCTACATCAGATTCTCACGGCGATCTTCATGGGGGGCGAATATGAGTCGGGAAGGAACCACAACTGTCCCAGAAATCCTGTAGCCTCCTTCCACTTGTGGGTTCAGGTTCCAGGTGTCTCCCCTACTTTCTGTCCTATCCGACTCCACAAATTTCACTTGCCCTTCTCTCACAGCTCTACATATACCGTGGGAGGCTGCCGTGCAAGCCTTGCCTGGCCTAGTCATCGTGTGAGTTGCCATGGTTTCTTAGTGATGTTCTGTGCTCCCTCATTGGACTCTCCGGCCAGGAACTTTCTGCTGGTGAGCCTCTCTGAACGGCCACCTTGCCGTTCCCTCGTGTCACTCTCGGCTCTCAGCTCGTCATCTGTGAGCCTCTATATTCCTTAACTGATTTTTGTTCTTTCAAGGATTGTTCTTACTATTAAAGCTTGTAGATTTAAGGCAGAAGGTGAGACCGTGGCAATTATTGTCCTGTCATCCTGTGTTCTAATTAGCCTCGCAGTTAGGGAGGGAGTAAACCTGACCTTTCAGCTCCCGTTACAGCGGTTTGTAGATTTGGGGCCTGTTTGGTGTGGACTGCAATTTATATATTTGTGGCTACTGTTGTGAAAGTAGTTGCTGAACGAGTTAACCGAAATTCTTCTAGATCAATTGGCTTTTGGAAGAAGGTTTGGCTTCCCAGAAGTTGAAAGCCAACCAAAGGCATGTCCCGTCCAGCAGCTTCCACCCAAAGTCGCCTTCCTCCTATTGTAAAAATCACAGCCCGTCCTAACCTGCTTTCACCGGCTGCGGCTTGAAGTTGATGAAAATTACCCGAAATGCCACACATAAGTGGAAACTACCCCTTCTTTCTTTTCCTATCTGAGCCCCAACGACGGGTAACCGGCACCGCCGCGGTTCCAGGCTTCCAATAGATCTCCATCGTCTATAGCTCCGCCTGCGGTTCCGCTCCCCTTTCTCGCGTCCTGCTTTGGTTGTAGGGCAGCGTCGGGAAGAAGGACACACCGTGGCTGGGAGGGCCTCATCGCCACGGGAGGCCCATGATTCCGCTCCCCTTTCCCGCGGCCCTGCTTTGGTCCGACTAGGGTTGCAGGACGGCGTTGGGGAAGGACACGCCGGGTGTCGGGAGGGCCTCGTGTGACAACCGTCCGAATTATAAACGTGCAAGATGAAAAGTCGATAAAAAACGACCAACTTTCGAAATTGTCGACTAATAAACCGAACAACCATCGAAATCTCGAAGAATTTCAAACCAATATCGCAACATACAAGATCATAACGATTAAGTGTATCACATCGCTTGCCATCACAGACTATAACACAAGTGATTAACTTACCATACATCGGAGTTCCATTTATTATTACAAACCAAGTTTGAAAGTAGCGGAAGTAAGTTCTTTTAAAACCAAAGGGCGAAACCAAATATATATTACATTGCCACGATCTTGATCATAATTCACAAAAGCACGCGGAAAGATACATAGAAGCCACGTCCAATGGCCTAGCCCACATCTTCCGTTGGGAGGAGGCGATCATCCGCAACATGGGTAAATAAACCCCGAGTACGAGGTTGTACTTAGCTAATCTGCCCAACATAACTCAAATAAAAATAGACACCAAGGATCATGCAAGACTTTATAAGTGGAGCTAGCTTGACTCATTTGCATAAAACACAAGTACCAATTTGCAACAATTTAACTTACATCAATTTAATTGCTATTATATAGAGATTAATTTGCATCATTCTAAAACAAGTAATAGGACGAAACAATCAATCCTATACTATTAGATCAAGTCCAATCATCACCGTTAGGGTCATCGTCATTATCATCATCATTAGTTATTTATTAGTGTGCTACATTGGAACTTTTTCCGACAAGTTCTCACTATCAAGGAGAGATGGCGAATCAGATCGATTACTACCCAACTGGGAAATTATTCCTTAAGTCACCTTTCTACTCATTCTAGTATCGCAGGCCCAACAAGCCCTAGTATTCAGAAAATTGTGCTGTGGCACTTGCACAGTATACAACACTTTTTTATAGGAATATTGTGCTATCACTTGTATCCTTGAGAAAGCTTGCTAGATTATTGTTCAAATTTTTTTGAAGGACTTTTTCATTAGTTCCCAATATATAAGTTATCCATGGTTTTGTCGTGAGTCTTTAGGACTTGAATTTGAGAACCTATGTTTACTAGTTTTTTTTTTCTTATTGTTGGGCCTAATGCAGGTACTTGCTGCTGGTGATATGTGTGCCATTTGCCAGGAGAAGATGCATGTGCCTGTTCTCCTTCGCTGTAAACATATTTTCTGTGAAGACTGTGTTTCCGAATGGTAACATTCTTTGCTTGCTGTTCCATATGCATTGTTCTTTTTGCGTCTTTGTTTTGAATCAGGCATCTAGTTGAATATGTTTACTGTATTGCATTAAATTTGCCTGTGATCCTCCTATGTAATAACAAATGAGAAGTGACTGATTTCTATTATGTTGTTTCTAGGTTCGAGCGAGAGCGCACTTGCCCCTTGTGTAGGGCATTGGTAAAACCTGCTGATATTCGGTCATTTGGTGATGGTTCTACAAGTCTATTCTTCCAGTTGTTCTGACTGCAAGCGGTAAAATCCTAACATAACAATGGGCAAGCTATTGCATAAGGAGAACTAGAGTGAGGTCCTTTTACGTTATCATGTGAAACCATCTTCCTCAATGTTGAGATCAATGTGAGAAGGTTCATGACAGTTGCATGACAGTGAAGTTGTTATGTTTGTCTATATCTTCAAGCAAATAATTTACAGGCCTCATGTAAAACTCGGGTAATTTTTACACATGTGGGCGTACCTGGATGTAACTGAAATTCGGAAGTGCTGCCTGTCGGATGGAAAGTGGTAAAGGAATGTAATTGTATAGCGTTGTTACATGCAACTGTTGAAAACAATGGTAGTAGAATTTTTCACCCGTTGAAACATAGTAAATGCTGACAAAGGAGACTTGTTTACAGATCTCCTAAATTATCGACAGTTCTACAATGCTTGCTATGTACAGCTGAGACCTGTTTGGCTAGGCGGTGTTGTCACTGCTCTTTCCGGCAATATCACCGTCTCGGCAGTGTGTCTTCCGTTGAGATGCATGCGAAGAGTTCGTGAGTTTTGTTGAGTAATTAGTCAATTTCCAAATTTAAACTAGAATATGAGTCATGACAATTTGAAGAACTAGATTTAGCATGTGTCGTAAACTTGCATGATCGAGTAGCATATTGCAAAGCATGAATATGAGGATTATACTTGTCGATTGTAGATGTGTGGGGGTGGAGATGTAGATGGTGAGGTCGCAGCGGTGGAATGTTCTTGATGAAGATCTTTTGATGCTGGTGATGTCGAAGATGATGTGTCAATGCAACCTTCAGAACACAAGCCATCGTGGAGGATTTGGGAGCAGTAGTGTGAAGAGCACTTCTCAAAAACCTTATTTTGGATGTATTTTGGTGAGGTCGATAGTCCTATCGACCTTGTGTCACAGATTTAATTCGCTCAGAACTCGGCAAACTTGAAGGCTAAGAAACTAAAACTACAAAATGAGATTGCACTATGCAAAATTGAAAGGAGCCCGGGCCTGGGCGAGGCGATTGGGAGGGCGATGAGCGGCGGAAACTTTCCGGCGGGGAAAAGTAGGAGAATCGACGCGCACAACGATGGTGGTTCGGCCTACCCAGGTTTCGAGGTGAGTCATCGACCTCTCCAACGCCTTCTTGCTTTCCCTACTTTGTCGCCAGTGGTAGCGGCCCATAGGAGTCTTAGTCGAGTGTGTTTGAGGGGGATTTCAGCATGGGGGTAAGCCCAAAGGCTGCCTCTCCTTCCAAAGGGGATTTCACCATGAACAGTAAAGTGGAGGTTGACGATGGCGCATAACGGCACGGTTTTCCTTAAGCAACCAAGGAAATCCTATGCAACAAATTCGAGGGGGTTCCTAGAAGCGGTGTGGAGTGAACCGGGGAGAGGGAGAAGATTAACTGAGTGGGGTTACGCGCAGCAGAAGAAGAAACAAGCAGAAGAGATCCGCAAATCCCCTGCTCGACTTCAAATCATTTATAGAGCAATCCAAACGAGAGGAGCCGAATCGTAGTCTCCGCTGAATAAAGGAGGTTCGCATGCAGACGACAAGGGAAAAAAAGGTCGTCACTATTGAGGGGAAGATTTCGAGAGTGATCTCGCGCGAACTAGAGAAGTCGGCAATGGCGTTGGAGGATGCTTGCTGTGACGGTTGCCAAGTTTGGGGGGGACCAGAGGTTGACGATGAACAAAAGACTCGAATGAAAGCTAGTGGGCCAAAAAATCAAGATGGGCCGAAAGTTCAGGGGGGCTTTGGTTCCAATGTGGCCGATCTATTTAGCCACTCTTACGACCGGCCAAGATTGAACCGATGGGTATGGGTGCCTACAAATAGGGTTTTGGAAGCGGCGAAGATAGGTGTCCCTGCCTCGGAGGCAGACGTGAGAAGATTTGGATCCACAGTGAAGAAAATTTGTGAGGTGAAGGTGAAAACAACAGACGACAGATCCTTCGCAGAGGTAGTAGGAGGAGAGATGGAGAGGGGAAACGGCCGTGGTGGTGGCAGAGGAGATCAAGGAGAAGACTGGCGCGGTCGAGGGCAAGGAAGATCAATTCCGTGGCCGGCAGAGAGAAGGGGACTATGATCGCCAAGAAAGGTACTACCCTAACAACCCCAATGGCAACCACTTTGAGAGGAGGGATGGTGGGGAGAGAGGGGTTACTGGGATCAGGGAAGACGCCGTGATGATGGGGGTCATGATGGGTACAGAGGAAAGGAAGAGTATAAAGGGCACGAGGAATTCAGGGGTGCAAAACGCAGAGCTGAGGATGATGGACCGTCCAACTATGAAGGAGCGGATCTGAGATACAAGCTAAACAGAGACCAAAACAACAAAGGGGGAAATAACTATGAAGATGTGGGGGGGGGGGGGGGAAGATAGGTGTTTCAGATGTGGTCCGAAGGGACATAGAAGCTACAACTGTGAAAATCCTCCTAGTGTGCTACAGCTGTGGAAAATCAGGACATATGGCCTCTAATTGCCCTACAGAGAAAGAGGGGAAACTCAAGTTATGTGCTTATGGCCTTCCTGGGCAACTATTCTACAGTATCAAGGTACCACTGGATGAATCAGACTTAGCTAATAGTCCCATTACAGCTGTCATGAACATCATAAAGGGCAAAGGGACATTATAGAGTGTCACTACTGAGTTGTAATACCTAATCAGTTCGACTTGGGATTGGCAAATCAAGAAGCTGGCTGCAGACCAGTTCATGTTTGTGGTTCCTAATGCCAATGAGCTTGAGTTCTTGACTAGGATGACAGAATTCAAATGCAAAATCTCAGACATGACAGTGTCAGTCCAAAAGTCTGATATGATGGTAGGCTGTTCTGATGTCCTAAGCTCAGTTTGGGTTAAAATCATGGGGGTACCCTATTGGGCTAGGAAGGAGCATACAGTTATGGAAGTGGCTCAACTAGTGGGTGACTTTGAAGCTGTGGACAAATCTTCACTCAAAGGCTTAGGTCCCATCAGAGTAAAGGTGTCTAGCAAAGATCCATCTCAGATCAAGGGCAAATCAAAAGTTTATTTCAACAAGAAAGGGTTTTGGGTTTCCTGGTTGTTAGATTCTGAAAAGACCACTAAAAAGTTTGACAAGAAGGAAGCCAATAGAAAAGAAGATATAGATGAAGAAGATTATGATGATCTGGATGATGAGATAGATGATTCATACAATCCTCTCCAGGGATGACAGGAAGGAATTGCAGAAGAAGCCAGAGTCCAGTATTCAAGGGGGACAACATGGCAATACTAAAACCAGGGGGATATTAGTGGACCAACCAACAGAAGCAGTGGCTGATAACAAAGTCCATAACATAACAGTTGTGGAAGAAGAGGAGTCAACCCAAGCAGTGCAAGAATTAATGATGACTCCAACAGAAGAGATGCCCAATCTGAACCAGTCACAAGAGATGGAGTCCACTGAACTACAAACATTGAAAGAGATAACACAGAAGCAGCAGAATGTTGTTGAAGGGGGACCTATACAGCAATAGGAGATGATAAACATGAGTCAGATGCAAGCTAAGAAGAGGAGTGCGAGGCAAGCTGGGAGTGACACTCCATTCTGGCCAAGGCCCAGAAGATCAGGGCAAGCAAAGACTTCCAAGGTACAACTAAGAACTCTTTTTCTATTTTGTAGTCCTTAGACAATCTTTATCTAGCTGATATAGCAATAGGCTGCAACCTTGATTTGGGGAATAATGTGGAAGAGATAAATGCCTTTATTAATACTCTAAAGGCTAAAGAACTAGACCAAGCTGAAATCTTTAGGTTAGAAAAAGAAAAGGAGAAAGACAATACAAGGGGGGGGGTATTTTGGAAGGTGAAATCATTTCTGATGATGAGGATTGTCCTGGTGAGCATTCAGCCTTATTGGGGGAATTAGCAAGACCTGATGAGCCTGAAAGTACAACTCCCAATCAAGAATCCAAGTCTGGAAGGGAGCCCAACTCAGATGTTTCCAAATGAGGATTCTTTTCTGGAACATCAGAGGCATGAACAGTGGGGGAAGAAGAAAACAGTTGGGGGAACTGATATCTAAGCATCAAATAGAGATTGTTTGCTTGCAGGAGACTATTAAATAGAAATTTACTAACAGAGAACTGGAGAATTTGGCAAGAGGACAGGATATGGACTGGAAGTGGATTAGTCCTAATGGCAGATCAGGGGGTCTTCTGATGGGCATTGACAAGGATAATTTTGAGATGATGGACTATTCAGAGGGGAATTTTTGTCAGTTTATGAGGGTCAAATGCACTGCTTCAAATTTTATTTGGGGGATTGTCAATGTGTATGGGCCTGTGCAAGTGGGGCTTAAACCCGTTTTTCTCAGAAAAATTATGGAGCTTTTGCTTTTAGCAGATTGTCCAGCGATGGTAGGGGGTGATTTTAATCTTGTCAGAGAAGCTAATGAGAAGTCAACTGGTAACATTAATCAAAGTTTGGTTTCTTTGTTCAATCACTTTGTGGGGGATTCAAATTTAAGGGAATTACATAGGTCTAGGGGCACTTTCACCTAGACAAACAAACAAGATGATCCAATTATGGCAGAATTAGATAGAGTTTTTGTTTTAGGGGACTAGGAGATTCAATACCCCCTGGTCACTACAAGATCATTAACCTGGGTGGGCTCTGATCACAACCCTCTATTTGTGGAAACTGATCAAGTTCTAATAGGGGCCTCAAGAACCTTTAGATTTGAGACAACATGGCTGAGTCAAGAGGGTTTCAATGAGTGGCTCATTAAGAAATGGCCTATAAGACAGAAAGAGAATATTCTGGATCATTGGAAGATCTTAGCTGGTTTACTCAGAAAATATATGAAAGGGTGGAGCATAAACTGGAGAAGTGATCAGAAGAAGTTGAAACAACAACTGCAAACCTGTATTGAGAAATGGGACAGAATAGCTGAAACCAGAGATTTGAGTAATTTGGAGTGGAGAGACATATATGACAAAGAATATGAGTTAACGAAGATATATGAATCAGAAGAGCTTATCTGGCATAGGAGAGGAGGTGAAAAGTGGCTATTGCAGGGGGATGCCAATACAAGATATTTTCACCAAGTGGCTAATGGGAGGAAGAGAAAATGCTTAATAAAGAGTTCAAAAGATGGGGACAGAATAATTGAGGAAACTGAAGATTTAAAGAATCATGTCACCGAGTTCTATAAAAATTTGTTTGGTGGGAGTCAAGACCCATCTATCCATTTAGGGGATTTATTTTGGGAAGATAGGGGACATCTGGAATCTAATGATAACCAATGGTTGACTAGGCCTTTTACAATGGTAGAGTTAGAAATAGCTGTGCAAGAGATGAAGACTAATACAACTCCTGGTCCTGATGGCTTCCCAACCAGTTTCTACAAACATTTTTGGGGCAACTTAAGGGAGATATTCCGAGATGCTTAATCAGCTTCATAAGGGGGGTTAAACTGTCAAGATCGAATTATGGAATCATTGTGTTGATTCCTAAGGTAAAAGGAGCTGATCAAATCAAGTTGTTTAGACCCATCTGCCTTTTGAATGTTATCTACAAGATTATTACTAAGGTGTTAACCATTAGGCTAAATAAAGTGATCAATAAAATTGTAAACCTAGCTCAAACAACCTTTATACCTAGTAGGCAGATTCTAGATGGTGTGCTAGTTATCCATGAGGTGCTACATGAACTCAAGGTCAAGAAGAAGAATGGGGTGATATTGAAACTGGATTTTGAGAAAGCCTATGATAAGGTAAATTGGAAGTTTCTTCATGAAGTCTTAGTTGAAAAAGGTTTGACAGTCAATGGACACAAAGTGGGTGATGAATGTTGTCCACGGGGAAAAGTTGCAATCAACCTTAATGGAGAAATTGGAAATTATTTCAAAAGTTTCAAGGGATTAAGATAGGGGGGCCTCTCTATCCATTATTGTTTAACCTTGTGGCTGATGCTCTTTCTGATATTCTCAATCTAGCCAAACAAAGGGGGTTCATCCATGGACTGTGTGACAACCTGGTGGATGGGGGCCTAACACATTTACAATATGCTGACAACACAGTTCTTTTCCTACAATATGATGAAAATGACATGGCTCATTTGAAATTCCTACTATTCTGCTATGAGGAGCTTTCTGGTATGAAGATTAACTACCACAAAAGTGAGGTTTTCACTGTGGGATTAACAGAGGAAGAAAGTCAACTAGTGGCAGATGCTTTCAATTGAAAAAAAGGGGGCCTTTCCTATGAAATATTTGGGGTCTTCCAATCGTGTGAGAAAAGATTGAGTAAAAGTCGAGTTAAGTGATTACGTAGATAAGCTAGACGAAGGCTATAGACCTAAAAAGTGTGGTCATTTATCTCCGTGGGGAATCTATTTTAATTGACTCCAACTTATCTAGTTTACCTATGTACACCATGGGGTTTTATTGGCTCTATGTGGGCATTCACCAAAGATATGACTCTACCAGGAGCAGATTCTTTTGGGAGGGGATTGGACACAAGAAGAAATATCACATGATAAAGTGGGATGCCCTAGATAAACCAAAAGATTTTGGAGGGCTAGGCTTCATAGACACCAGAGTAATGAATACAACTATGCTTTGCAAGTGGATTTTCAGACTAGAAAGTGAGGAAGATATCCTGTGCTTATCCATCTTAAGAACGAAATACCTAGGAGAAAAAGGTTTCTGTCAAAGCAAGTGTAGTGGGGCTTCACAATTCTGGCAGGGGCTTCAATCTGTGAAACAATGGTATGAAAAAGGCAAAGCACATATTATTAAGAGTGGGGGTCAAACCAGATTCTAGAAAGATGTATGGCTGAGTGAATGCCCATTAAATGTTGCTTGCCCAAAACTATATAAGATCTGTCATGATCAGGATATCTCAGTCAAAGATGCTTATGAGCTAGATTGGGGGCTAAGATATAGAAGAAGATTTGGGGAGGGGGAAATGCATGAATGGACTGAACTGATGGCTCAGTTAGCAGCAGTAAAGGTGGAAGAAGGAAGAGACAAAATAGTCGGAAACTGCAGGATTCAGGCAAGTTTTCAACAAGAAGCATGTACAGGTTTATCACAAACCTAGGGGTAAAAGATACTAGAATGATGGAGATCTAGGAGTCCAAGATTCCACTGAAGAATAAAAACTTTCTCTGGATGGCTTGGCATGACATGATCTAGACAATACAACAGCTCAGAAAAAGAAACTGGAATGAAGTAGAATATTGCAAATTTTGTGACAAAGAGGAGACTACTGACCACCTCCTGTTTCAGTGCCCAATAGCTAGGGTGGTCTGGTGCGGGGTTAGAGACAGCTTGGGGTGGGATAGACGTCCTATATCAACCTGCTCCTTTAATGACATTCTAAACAATGCTAATAAAAAGGATGTGGGGGTTATGTGGTGGTTAATGGGAGCTGTGGGATGGTCTCTTTGGAAAACCAGAAACGATCTAGTTTTCTCTAACATTGTGCTTAAAAATCCAAAGCAGGTGGCTTTCAAGTGCCTGGGCTTCATGAATCAATGGCTGGTGATGGACAGGAAGAGTACCTCCAGGAAGGTGGAATGGCTGGAGTTTCTGAAGGCGGGATTGCTGGCATGGTGATAAGCGTCTAAGGCAGATCAAGTCTCATCAAGGCTGGAGATGTTTCCTTTTGATGTGTTTAGAAGTCTTTTACCTAGGCTATTACTTTTCTGTTATCTTCTTGCCTAGCTGTAAAACTTTGGGAGTTTCGTTTGGAGTAGGGTGTAAGAGTTGCTTAACCTATCTGTTTTGGTGCCTTGCATGTAAGCTGGTAATCCCAGCAGGGTGAATGATGTACAACTTTCAATAAAAACCTGGGCTTCGGCCTTTGATCTAAAAAGAAAAGCTGGGCTTCGGCCTTTGATCTAAAAAGAAAAGGCGAGGAGCTAGGTTTCGGTTAACCATTCAAGCAGGTGCCATGTGCCCCCGCCCTGCCTTGGCCCCGTGAAGCGAGGCGAGCGAGTGCGCACGTGTGGGTTTCACTTTCTCATGAAAATAGACTTGAGGAAGTGGAGATGACTCTCATATTTAAGTATGGCTACCTCCACTTCAACTAGCAATGTGGGACTAAAGACACATGAATGGGCGTTTGAGATCTCTTAGGAATTTCTAAATTTGTTGTTGGGCCAAGTGAAAGGTCATTGTTTGGTTTTGGTAATTGAGTGACAACTTAGGTGAACTAATAACATGTGATTATGAGAATACACATGAGATTAGTTCATAGGTGATATCAATGAAGGAGCTTATTTTATAAGAGCCATGACATAGAGTCATGTGACCAAGGTGCAGAAGATCAAGATGAGGCTTAGCTTGATGGACCAATTGCAATTGTGATAGGCAAGTTAAGGCTTTGAAGTGATAGACCATGAGCGGTGAAGCTTGGGTAAGACTTGGCGCCGATGGACGAACACAATGATGAAGAGAAGTGAGGTCAAGATAGATGAACCAATAGAGTTATGTGATGATATAAAATGGACCATATCATTCTTGAGAAATATAACACAATGTATGATTACAATAAGGTGGAATTACATAAGGTCGCTCGCACTGGACGCAGGTAGAATTAGCCTTCTTCTCGAATGGCTACCCTTGACGAAGGGTAGCATTGGTATCATAATCTACATGTAGTAGGTATAGTTTAGTAGTAAAAGTGTCATTTATTCTAATAACTGAATTTGAAATGATATACTTAAGGCATCCTTTAACTTTTTATATTTATATTCTAATGAAAACTTTGGTTCTTATAAAGGGTTTAATCCTTTTGCCCTCAATAGCATATTGAGGAAGAATATACATTATAACTTAGAAATTTGATTATGAGTACGTAGTCGTGAAGCAAAATTTTTGCATTAGATCAAGTATTCGATTGAATAATATATATGAGTAAAGGATCTATGGATGAAGATAAAAAAGTTTATTTCCAATCGTAACTAAATATTCTTTTATTTTGTAGGATATAGAAGCTCAATAGCTAAAAAACGATGGTTTTAGTTTCTTAGAAACGCCAAGTATATTATATTGTTTTAGCTCGAGGGAAACCGAACTTTTCCTCGGGATCTCTTGAAAAAAATTAGGGAACGTAGTAAGTAGATTAGATAGCTAGTTAGCAGAATTTGCATCTCCTACTCTAGAGATCATCAAGAAAACAGAGAGCTTTGGTTCTATTCGGATAGAAAAGTTGACATAGATGTTAAGTAGTGAGAATATCCATAAAGGAATGGAATGAAATCAAAATTTCATGTTCAGTTTTGAACTATAGATGTAAACAATAATCAAACAACGTCGAGTTGTTATTTATTGTTCAAATGTTTTATGCAAAACTAACGCATTCCTTGCTACTCGTCTTTCTCTCTCTAGTGATCCCGGATGAAGACGAACATTTAGTACATGTAACTTATGGGGGTGTACCACACGATGACTGTTTAGAGATATGTCCAACTTAATAGCCTCTATGGACTATTCTCGACACTAACCTTCTTAACTAGAATTAGGAATCATTATGTGGACCTCAAATTTTATTCCTATGTTCACCCCTATGTAGTATTTTTTTTTTTTTTATCATAGAAAAGAAATTGTTCCTTTGATCGGTGATATGATATTCTTTGTATTCTCTTTCTTAGAAATTAGAGGGATTCTCCACGCGTTGCGCGGGTAGGAAGGGGGCATTGTTAAAGGATTGAATTGTAATCACTAAGAAATCTGATCACAATTAGGTATTCAGAGAATTACTCTGCGCAAAGTTAGAAACAAAGTTAGTAAATCTAAGAACTTAAATGTATGAAATAGAGTATATACTCACTTGGCATAAAGATTATCTAATCTTATATTTAAACTCTAAGCTGAACCAATATCGAATAGGAATATTTAGGTATGTTGGACGGGTGACAACTTGTGGTAATGTAATAAAACATATATAATAATTTATTTGAGGAAATCCTTGGTAGATAATTTAATCCCTTCAATTTCGTCCTTCACGCGTCATATCCCCTCGCGTTTCGCCCGGTATGAAGGAGAACTCTATGAGTTAGAATATTACTATCACCTTCCTATTCTTTTTCTTTTTTTTTTTCCTCTTTTTTTCATTCGCTTTTTATTTTTTACTTTACTCTATCTATACCAACTATCATCGTGGGGTTCACCTGTAATTTTATCGAAATATATCCATATGGGATCTTATTTTGAAGGATTTGTTAAAAGAAATTTAATGGTGTAATCGGAATTTAATTTAGTTTTTTGGTTTGTAAGTTATAACATATTTTAGTTAGTTTAAACAGTGGGGCCTACCACTGAATGTCATTGTCATAGTGGGGCTGCTGAGGTGGCATGCTTGCATGTCGAGAGAACTCCCTAGTGAGGTTTCTCTACGTAGGTGTAGTAGATAGGTATTAGCTTTTGATTCACTAAATTTGATGGGCGCGTAAGGCATGGGGAACACAAACTGTAGTTTGAATTGATCACTTAATAAGCATGAAACAATCAATTATTAGCAACATCAACAATAACATATTAGGGATATGACCTAACCAAATTGATTCAAGTGCAAACATAACTACATAAATGGAGAGCTTGAAACAATCAATTATTAGCAACATCAACAATAACATATTAGGGATATGACCTAACCAAATTGATTCAAGTGCAAACATAACTACATAAATGGAGAGCTAGTAGATGCACCAAGTAACATATTGGAATAGCAAATAATTACAATTGGTCAAGCATATATGTCCACATCCGTACAAAATCAAATGGACTATCCGAGTGGAAGAAGCAACTACTTTGTATGATGGTTGACATTGTTCTAGGACACGATAGACTCAATTTTCCAACCTTGAGAATCCATATAATATCCATGGCTTCATCTTCAATATTGCTAAATGTTGACATAGCAAAGCCAAAAATAACTATTTTCATATATTGGTAATGTGTTGAATTAGTCCTTTTGAGCGCCCTTTCAATGTTGTTTCTTCTCGAGACAACATTGGAATCTTAGAGATAAGCTTAGCATCAATCACTTTGTATTGCTTTTTTATCTCAATAAGGGCCTTCTCACCCACAACATCAACTTGATCTTCGTACTTCTCATACAACATGGGAAGAGTGTATGCCATCGTGAAAACCGCAAAATTGTAATCAATTTCAACATCTACCAAATGACAATGAGCAATAAAACTACAAAAAGATGATTGTAAATACAATACAAGGCTTGGATATGTATATTTTATCCTAATATACAAAATATGATATTTTGAACCTAACAGTCTGATCTATATGTAAAAAGTTCGTTTTGGTGCTTCATCCAATTCCTATTTTCTAGATGATTTCCGAAGAGGAGGTAGAAAACCAGATATGCTAGTTTATTTGTTCACTTGATTTCAAATCCAAAATCTTAGTATGGTGTATCACAATGTTTGATATGATCAAAATTCTTCTTGATTTAAGAGACTTTTTGTTTGGAAAAAAAAAAAAGAAAATAGTTCTCGCATCTACAACCACAATCATCTTACCTTTATGGTTTTCAGTTCAATTGTTGATCAACAAAATAAGGGAGAGACCGAGAGAGCACACATAAATGGGATACTACCTCACAAGACCCTATGAGCACTTAGGCCTTAGCATGTTGTTGTTTCACTCAAAAGTACTTATGCAAATATTCATAGCCCTAGTGGCACAATCATAAAAGTAGCAATTCAAACTTTAACATATTTCATATTTTTTTGTATACACAAGAAACTCATTATCTTGATTGTAAGTCTTTGGAATGAAATCAAAATTCATTTTTTATTTTAGTGTATTATTTAAATTATTTATTCAATCAAAGTAATTTATATAAAGTACTAGGCAAAGTATAGATTTTAAGAAGGTGTTAATATGTTGTGCTATAAACAAGGAATTTACTTGTGTAAGATAGAGTCAAGAAGTGAAGACTTCCAATTATGGAAATGAACCACAACACCGCAAGAATGCAAAAAAAAAAAAAAAGATATAATAAAAAAAGCTCGCCGTGATCTTAATTAAATTAGAACAAAAGAGGTGGTAGAAGTCAAGTCAATTACCATCGATATGTTTTCAAATCTTTTCCGAAGCAACATTGCGCAATGTATAGAAAGCCTCATTGATTTCTTTCCTTGCAATATGAGCTACCTTCAAGCATTGGACTTGGATAGAATGACCTCGGGAACTTTGGTGGAGACCGAAAAAACCTGAAGACGTCATATTATATCCAAAGATGTAACCATATCATAGCTAAAACCTACACAAATCTTACGGCAACACGTACATGTGAACAATTATTAGGCCATTCTTTGATTTGGGATAACAAAGAATCTTGCTCAAATTAAACGGAGTATGACTTGAATAACTAACATTTAAAATACTATGAAAATATGTTTGGTTAACGTGCATACCGTAATATGATCATTTTTGTGGTTCTTAAGCAAATCAAAGGCAAAGTAGTCGATTTTTTTGGGTTCAAATAACATTAAGGACCAAATTAGAAGGCCAAAAATACTAAGGAACATAAACGATGACCTGTTGACAAAGGATGCAAAGATTGGACCGAACAAAACGGGCGGTTAGAAACACAATTAGTGCGTGGCGAGAGGAAGGTAAGAAGGTGGTAGCCGATGCCCTCAAATAGTAACCAGATCACAGTGACCCCTGCCAAGATGCTCCCGGATGCCTGTTTATTCCTCCACAGCACAAGATCGGCAGCTAAATCAAAAGGAATATTAGATGCCATTGTCATCCGTGGTTGTTGCACACCTTATAGATTGTCAAAGTTAAAAAACAACAAAAACAACAAATTACACAAACAATATGTTGTTTATTGTGTCAATTAGTGTTCCCTTCTTTTTGTTTTCTATAAAGAAAATAGATGAGAACAAAAGTTCACAAATTTCGCCCATAATTTATTTGTACCTTTGCCTCCTCCGAGAACCTGATGCAATGGATGTTTCCTCCCAAAGAGCTTCTTCTTCTTAGACTTCTTGGGCTTCTTGTCATCATCTGAGTCTGAAGAGGAGGATGACGATGAGTGCTTGTACTCGTGGATCTTCTCATTGATCTTCTCTAGGAGCGAGCCATGTTCTTCACTTTCAGACATCATTCCCTACCCTGACTTCCCTCACAAAACACAAAAACTGAGTTAAAAATCTAGACACACACGTCTACCAAATATCATAACTGCAACCTTGCACTACTATAAAATGAGACTTAACACCATGATCTTTGGATTATAACACAAAAAATGTCGCAAAATCTTAAAAAAGGAGACATAATATAATGGAAGAACTAATGAATGGCCTATTTTTATGAGGATCAAGATCACTTACATCCACAAGTGGATTTATTTAATGACTCTCTTGTCGCCCCTTCTCCCTCTTCTTGTCGTTTATTTTTTATTTCAGTTATGGGTCTCTATGGCTTTACCGTCGTCTCTATCGTTGGGATGGAAACCGAAATTGAAGGAGGCTGCATCGTAGATATAATGGTGCGGAGCCAAAGGCGGGGACAATCACAAATAGCAACCATTCCCTCATTATTCTGCTAATAATGTCTAAACATGCAAAAACCTACCTCCTGTGTGTATCCATTGTAACAATATGTTGTATTAACCGTGCTCTAATAAACGTAGTAACTTCAACCAATCGATCGCAACTCCTATTTTGCTGGCAGTTGCTCCTGAATTTGTTCCCTTCCACCCACGTCTGAGCTTAAATGCTCGATAAATACAGGCCACGTCTACATGCAACCACACAGCTTATTCACGCGCTGTGATTAGTCACATGCATATCGGGTGTGTGCCCGACCCATGCATGTCAGTGGAAACTTTTAGTATATGTCATAGGGTGTGTTTAGAGCCCAAATTTGGGTCTAAAAAAAGTTTGGCCGAATTTTGGCCTGAAAAACACTGTTCCGAACTGAAAAAACATTGTAGCACGTTTCGTTTGTTTGTGGTAAATATTATCCTACCTTGGCGTAACTAGGCTTAAAAGAATCGCTCTCGTAATGTACATCTAAACTGTGCAATTAGTTTTTTTTTGTTTACCTAAATTTCGTACTCGCATACATGCGTCTTTGGGTGCATTTAATGTTTCGATGTGATAAGATGTGATGGGAATGCAGAAAATTTTGAAGTGAAGTTGGTGCTCTAAACACACCCATAGTGAGGTTGTGTCTTTTTACTTCGCTCCACTGCTATAGTGTCGCTGCCTCGCTTCACTGCTGGTATGCTTGCCTGGCCAGTGGTCGCTTCTCCCTAATCTCTCTCGCCACAGACCATACAGGCATTACAACATACAAATGGATGAAGAGGTGTGGTTGACCCAGATAGGTACTTAATCGTTAGCAGTCTCGTGTCAACAAGAAAGACCAAACATAACAGTACTACACGACATAGCATTGGAACAATATCACAGTGGGAGTAACGCCACAGGACGATACCTGTGTCAACCTCGACCGTTTGAGAGTTCTGAGAGGTGTCAGGCGTGGAGGGGAGAAAACGCTCCGGTGGTCACTGGTGAGACCTCCACTACCTACAATCACAAGTAGAAATCTACACATCTATGACCGAAATCTTCATGGACCATTGGTGATGGTCCTCTGGCCCTACCTATACATTATCTTATCTATGACCAGTGGCGGAGGGAGAGGGGAGGGGTCCAGGCACCCCTCAACATTATGTTTTGTTTGCATTATAGCCTATGTTTAGCAACTAATTATGTTAATTAGTGCATGCAGTTTGCTCTTCTAAACTTTATTATAGTCTGCATGGGTGCGTATGTCCATTTGCATGGCTTGTAACATGCTACTTCACTGTACTAAACCACCACACCAATGTAGGATATAGCACAAACACTCTGAATAATAGATATATATTGCTTGTATAATTCTATACCTTAGAATTTTTCTTCATTGGATAAATGTACTTTTTGGAATGACTATGTAGCTAAGTCTGCTTTATTTAACTTGATGTCATACTTTATCACTTTTATAGTTTTTATTCAATGTGGCTATGTTATGATTCTTTAGCTAGCAAATAACTGAAGATCATTGGCTATGGGCCTCTAAACCATCATTATGGGTTTGAATCCTGGCTCCGCCCCTGTCTATGACCATCTGCTTTAGAACTGAGATGGCTAGAATTTCGTCACTGAACTAATTAGCCATCTGTGACAAACAGTTTTCGAACCGTAGCGACACTTCGTTATAAATCTCGTTATGGACCATTCTCCATCCATGTATACCTGGACCCGCAATTACTCATATGTGACAAACGGTTTTGGAAGTAATGAACACCACTTCATCATAAGTCCGTCCTTTCTCCATGCACATGTACTTATGAACCGGCAATTACTCATTCGTGACACTTACACTTCATCATAAGTCTTTGTGTAGTACTTTCTTCGTCTACATGTGGGAATCGAGCCAAGGAAATACTAAATCCATTCCAAATTGTAGTTCGTTTGACTTTTTAAAGCCCAAGTTGGATCACTCGTCTTATTTAAAAATTTGTGCAAAATAACACTACTTTTGTTGTGGTATGCTTTATTAACCAAAGATTCTTAAGAATGACTTAAATTTGACTATGTTTGCATAATTTTTTGAATAAGACGAGTGCATCAAACTTGGGGTTCAAAAAGTCAAACGAATTATAATTTAGAACGGAGGGAGTAGAATACAAAATTGAATGTCTTCACCATTGTGCTAGACCACTGTCGTGTTTATATCTCTTTATAAAATTATTATAGTATTCTAGTCTTTGTAGATCCCAAGTCGATCAAAATTGGATATCCCCATGCAAGTGCAAACAGATCTTTCCCGCTTGACGTGCGGCGATAGTGGAGGATCCCTACAGGTTGATCCATTAGTACGTATTCAATCCAGGCCCTTCTAGACTAAAACCGTAAGACAAATCTAAACATCAAGGCCACCTGCCACATGCAATCTAAATGAACCTCCATCGCCGCCTCCCTCACACTCGGCGCATTAATCCTCTCCTGAGGCTTCAATTGCTACCCTACATGCTAAAGTAAGATCAAGTTTGTGTCGACCATTGTAGGCCCCGCGCCATGTCACCACTAGATGGAAAGGCAAGCGTAATGCTTTCACATTTTAGTGATTGATCATTGTTGAATTATTATCCTCTTCAATGATCTCATCCTACTGCATACAAATGATCACCGGCTCTTCGACATGGAGAATGCTCCCAACAAGGAACGTAGTGGCCAGGCTCACAGACCATGTCCATGTTGAGATCCTCCGTCACCTCTGCAAATGCTCCTTGTGCTCCTACAAATGTGTTGGTCGCCCTTGGACCGCCTCATCTCGGACTATGACTACATTAAGGTGTTGCGCCACACTGTTACAGGCTGCTTCTACCATAGCTGGTGATGAGGACATAGACATACACACGCCATGGTCTTCCCCAAGCTGCCACGTTCAGTTCAGATTTAGCCAACACCCCTTAACAGTTCTAGTGATATATCCTTCATACAACATCGAATAGAGGTGATCTTGCATGTGTTGGAAAGGGGATGATGACGCCGTCATTTTGGTTTTGGTCCAAGCTCCAGAGCGTTCGTGGATCATGCTGTGTGACCACGGCGACCTATTTTGGGCCAACAGAGCTTTCTATTGTGTCGGTCCTTAACCCATGTTGTGGGCGTCCCCACCTGGTCGCCCTCAACCCGAGTGCACCCTTGAGGGATATAAACTCAGTAGCCACTGCCACTTTAGAGTCGGTTCTGTTTAGTCGCCGTCACTTTGATTGATCCATGGCTCCCGTTCTTGATCTCCTCCACTATGTCGATTAGTGCTTTGGAAACGAGTTCTTAAACCCCATATTATCAAAGCTTCATATATATTTGCAATTATAAGATTGCATGTTTACCTGTTCTTGCTTGTGTTGTCGATTCACTTGCATGAAAAGCCTTCTTGGCGAGGTCAATCAAGTTGTGCTTGGTTGATAACCATAGGAGATGTGGTGTAGCATTTGCAGGGCTTGAATTGTGTCTGATTTGAAATTGTATCATCAACATTGAGATCTCCACCAATTAAACTCAATTAACTCTCAGAAGATTGGCCAGCTGGTGTGACTAGGAAAACATCACCGACGTTATCGATGAACAGTCCTCTTTGTCCTTCTTGCCCTTGCCCATTGGCAAAGTAGATGTTTTAGACTGCTCCAGCGACCTCATCCTACGTTGGTGCGTTGGAGTTGATGGACTTTGCTATGTCATCTACAATCCAGCAACTCAGAAGTGGCTAGTATTGCCTCATAGCATCTGTTTTGTTAGTCAAACTCGTTTGGGGTTTGATCTGACAGTCTCACACTTCTATGTGATTGAATATGTGAAGGAAGAGGAGTGCATAGCTGTCGAGATCTACTCATCTGAAATTGTGTTTCTTAATGGGTCTAGGGTACTTTCTACGTTCAAAATCAGGAAATGTGTTTCTTAATGGTTCTCCACATTCTGGGTACTCTCTGATACTTGATGCGGATATGGAGGGATAGACATGGAGGAAAATTGGTAAGCCTCATTGTGTTCAAGAAACCCTCCATCAAGCTTAGGATCACTTGTGTGTATGTTCTATTGATCCTCGTAATATGTTTGGAAAACGCATCACCCAAATATTTTCCTCTGGGCGATGTCTAAAGAATACATTGCCTCCTGGCACACACTAGGATAGTACTTCAAATATTTTTCCATTGTATGCTTTTGTAACGCCATGAAGTAAATAATTAAAAAAACAAACTAGAATTCATATTCACTTTGTTTTCACTCTAATTTTGTAGCCCACCTTGAGCCCATTCGTGAGAGCACCCTGTGCTACACTCCCCCTTTTCCTCCCCATTAATAACCTCCTTCCTCTCCACCATGGAAACACCTTCTTCCCTCTAATCTTGCAAATAGCTGTGGTGTAGATAGTAAAATGAATCGAGGGCGAGGGGAAGATCAAGGAGAGGTACTAGTTCGATGGATCCCCAACATCTCACTGTTCTTCAAGAGGAAAACTTACGTGAGTTTAGTCCTCCACCATATCTTGGTTCAAGGTGGGTGGATTTGGTGTGGTAGATTGTGGTAGGAAAGGATTAGGTATGACCATTCAATGGTAGTCCTCAAATCCATGTTTTTCTAAAATCTGGTAGTTTCTATTGTTCGACAGTTTCAGATATCTTAGAGACCGAATTAGGTTTTTAGTTGAACTAAGATGTTCTAGAGAGCTTAGAGTTCTTTCGAAGAAGTCTAGGTTGAAGATTTTAGGGCATATGGTTTGGACAGAACTAAGATGTTCTAGAGAGCTTAGAGTTCTTTCGAAGAAGTCTAGGTTGAAGATTTTTTAAGGCACCTCTCATGTTCTATAAATGATTTTGGACAGAACTGGATCTAGTACAATTTAGAGAACCTTAGAAGCTTTATATATTTTTACAAATTATAGGAGACTTGTATTACTTTTCATTAGCTTTCCAGCTTGGTAACGATCAGGGCTTTAGGATCAGAGGAACTCTAGATATAGATTTTTAAAGTTAGAAGTACTATTTTCTCTGCAGATTGTTCAGTTATACTTTGCTTCTTCTTTTGGTAATATGAAAGTTGTTTATCCGCAGCTTTGAGTAATATGAAAGTTGTATACCATGGGATTAGTTGCTAGCTGGAGAAATTTCATAATTTTTGGACAAATAGATATGGAGTTATAAAAAATATGGACTCTGTTGTCTCAATTGCTAGACAGTTTCTCAAGCCTGTTTACAACTGCAGTTTAGGCCATCTTAAAGGCATGTTAAAATATAAGTTCTTCATGAAAGTTGTAGGCCTTGTTGTGTAGATTCAAAAAATGTATTTGTTTGCTATGATAGCCATAATATAATAATTGGAATGGAAAAAGTCTAAATCACCCCTCAACTATGGGTGGATAAAAACCGGTCATTAATTACCCTAAAGTAGTTTTTGAAAAATCATTTGACAGAAAAATCGTAAAATGAAAAATCAAATTGTGTTTCGAATTTAGATCTACACAATGAACATATAATATGGTATGCTTTATCTGAGCTTTAAATTTTTGTTTTTCCTCATAGCTGTAAAAAAAATATACTAAAGCATACCATAATATGTTCAATAGATCTACTCATTTAGAGTCTAACACAATTTGATTTTTCATTTTGATGATTTTTCTGTGATTTACTATTGATTTTTCAAAACTGCTTTCAATTGGTAGCCGGTTTTTGAAACTGGATGCTTTTTCCAGTTAGGAGGGTTATATAGTCTACCAACCCTTTTTGATGACTTTTTCCATATAAAATAATTGGTACAAAAAGATAAAGCAACATTGTTGTAGTTGGCATGCTTCTTTTGATTCTTTGTTCTTTAGACATCCAAACAGAATCGACATCTGAGCCAAAACGAAGCACTAAAATAAGGAGTTGCATGATTTCATGATGAAATTCATCAATTGGTAGCCAAACTGGATGCTTTTTCCAGGGAACACGTCCACAACCCTTTTTGATGTGATGACACAGCTCTCCATGCTCGAGAAAAAAATAAACCGCAACTTCCTATCAGACATGCTCTTATTGATCGATAAAATACACTTTTGTGATATTTAGGCATTCGTCAGTGGCAACTGGCCGCAGCCATGTGCACACAAATTACACATCTTGCGCTCCGACAGCGAGCTACGTGTATGTATCAGGGAATCCTGCGATCACAACACAGCAAAGCAGTCGATGAAACAATTAGTAACAACACCACGTGGGGCCTTCAGATACATTTTGTACAGCTACTCCATGGCATGCATCGGCCCTCCTTACATTACATTATATTAAGACAGACCTCTTCAGAGCTCCATCGTTGGCAAGGCTGGCTCAATAACCGGTGGCACAGCATCCACCTTGTACCGTAGGATCTGTCAATAGGCAAAATTATAAGAATCAATTACTTGGACAACACCACTATGTAGTTGAAAGAGGAAACCAATATTTTGCTATGGCTTCCATTCAGTGTGTACATTAAGGAAATGATTCGATTCATTTGTCAGTTCAGGTACAGATTCAATTGGTTCTAACTGGGATGCTAAATCATTAGTTAAGGCTGTAGATTTTCAAGTGAGCCATCAGAGCAGTAGATAAAAATTCGTTGAGGGTATGTAAGGCGAGATCACAAGGAAACACAAGCTGGCCATTGCCTTGTGGCATGGAGTACATTTGCTGGCCAATACAACTTTGAGGCTTTGGTATCTCTGGTCTCAAGAATATGATGTGGGCACTGAGAATGAGATGTGTGTGGCTGCAGAAAAAAAAAAAGCGCCTCGTCGACCTTGGGCAACTCTGCCTATACAAGCACCAGCGGAGGTTAGGTGATGGCTCATGAACTTTATTTTGGACTGACTGTTGGATTTCATGGGCAGTGCATTGCCGATTTGCCACTCGCTTATTTGCTATAATTCCAAAGAGAAAAAGACGTTCAAGAAGGCCTCACAGACCCGCATTTGGGTTTCAGATTTACAGGGACCACTTTCAGTGTAAGTTTTAATTGATTACTTACACCCTTTGACCCAAATTAAGTGTCGTTTTGGGTATTCATGCCACAACTTTGACTCTTGTAGAAAATACATACAATATTTATATCTCCAAATAAATTTGTTAAAAAACTAGATTCAATAATCTTTCTGATGATACTAATTATGTAACGTAAATATTAAAATATTTTAATATATATTTAGTCAAAGTTATTTTTGGGAAACGAGAACGACACTTATTTTGGGACGGAGGGAGTACATCTTTGGGATCTCTTATTGGATTTTGCACTGCAAGCTGATGTCAAAGATAAACACATCTGGCAATTCTCTTCGAGTGGGCAATACATGGCCAAGTCTGGATATGAGAGCCTTTTTTCATACGTGCTGTACAATTCAGGCCTTTGGAGAGAATATGGAAAACTTGGGCCACCTGCTAAATGTTGTTTCTTTTTGTGGTTGGTCACTCATAATTGCTGCTGGACAGTAGATCGTCTTGTGAAGCGAGGACTACCTAAACATAAGGAAAGCCCGTTATGTGACCAAAAAGAAGAAAATATCAATCACCGCCTTACTTCCTGTGTCTTCGCTCAACAATTTTGGTATATCTTTGAAGGTTGGTGGGAGAGTCAATGAAGCAACCAGTGGTATGATCCAATGTGGGCTCAACTCTCTGATCATATTGGGTGCTTGGATCATATGGAACCACTGTTGTTTTTTTGACGGTATGACTCCTACATAGAGTTTGGTTCATGTAACTGTAACATGGGCTGCAGGAATCCCCTTGTCTGCCCCCATGGCCAGGTCATGAATGCTGTTTTTTAGAGGGGTCGTTCTTTCTCTTCTTTTTAATCGGTGCGATTGTAACTATTAAGTGTGGCATTTGTGGTGTGTGTTACAGGGTTATTTTCCCATTTTGCTCTTAATATACTGAAGCACAGCCTCCTGAGTTTTCTAGAAAAATGGAACAGTAGGCAACCAACTACCATGGGAATTGAAATTAGAAAATGCTTCCACACCATGAAAGGTAGTTATTAACCTATAAAATTTGCAACACATTGCAGAAAATACGAAACAGCTTAACTTGTGGATACATGTATAAGAGACCTCGAACATAACATCAACTGCAATGATATGTGGGCATCATTTATGAATTACCTTTTTGAAGAATGAAGAATATGAGTTGTCCCATACAAGTTTGTATGATCCTGATGAAACAGTGCAAAAATTTCCCTGTTTATGGCAAACCAATCCATGTGAGATGAGTCAAACTATAATCTTGAGTACCTCCGTCCCAAAAACAGTGTCGCTATACGGTTCGTGAGAGTCAAACATTTATGTTTTGATTTGACTAGGTCAACACTTGTAACTTTAAATAAGTCTATTACAAAAATATGTCAGCAATTTAGCTAACGATACTAATTATGCACTACAATAATATTTTCTTTTATATATGTTGTCAAAGTTGAAAATGTTTGACTTCTCAGGAGAGAACGACACTAATTTATGGGACGGAGTAGAGATTTTGCTTCACCGGAAGTTAAAACAAGAATGAGAACATAGGTTAACCTCGTTGTATCCATCTAGCTATTTTAGTTTTATACTTTTTTGAGCGAGAATACAGCAGGGAAAGCCCCCACTGTAAGTTTTTTTTTTTTTTTTTTTTTTTTTTTAAAGGAAAACAAAAAAAAAGGAAAGGGATAAGCCTGTACAACTATACAGCAGCCACCAAAGGTCTAAGGACGACGGAAGGAGTAGAAACTAAGCTAGGGAGTCTATACAAAGAGAGAAAGCCGGTCGTTTAGCATCACTGAATCTCAAAGCTTGCAGTTCAACTTCGTCCATGAACAACCCCTTCCCAGAACTAGAGGAGGGACTTCCTCTATCAAAGATGAAGTCATTTCTTTGCTTCCAAATTTGCCAGGCTGTGATGGTGAAGATCTCCATGAAAAAAGGGCTCTGAAAATGCTGCTTTGCCTGTCAAACTAGGAGAGGGAATCTATACAGAGTAGGAACTCATGCCGTTTGTTTTCAGAGAATCTGCAAGCCTGCAATCTGGCCTCTTCACAAAGGAGGCGCTTCCAAGACTCCAGGGAAGGGCAGCCCCTGTGAAAAGATGAAGTTGTCTCGTTGCTTCCAAATCTGCCAAGCAGCAATGATGAAGATCACCATAAAGGAGTGTTGGAACTGCTGTTTTGCCTATCTCATCATTTGGAAAAAATCTCGTGCAAAGTCCCAGTGAATTCCTAAGAGCCGCCAACAAGCTTGACTTAAGGGGCAGCTGAAGAACAAGTGGAAGGCAGTTTCTTCAACATTGTTGCTGCATAGAACACAATTGTAGTTAGCCTATGCTTCTCCCTCTTTAGGATGTTCCTTGTGTTTAGCTTATCCATAAGAAGTAGCCACAAAAAGACTCGGAGCTTGTTGCAACAATTAGAGTCCAAATCCAAATAAAGGGTGCTGGGGGCTGAATATTCCTATAAGGGAAATTGTAGAATTTTGAGGATGTGTATCTGTTGGTCCCCCGAATTTATTTGCATAGAACACAATTGTAGTTAGCCTATGCTTCTCCAAATTTTGTGTTCAGCTGAACTTAGTCTGAATATAACCCTGGAGGCTTTGATATTCTTTGATAAGCTTGTTCCGATAATGGGAGGTGAAATTGGTCCAGATTGTTGTTCCTTGCAAAAGAGAAAAATCTAGGATACCTGATTTGCATTACAATGTCATTCAATAGGTCAGACCAGAATAGGACAGTAGATCCAAATTCAATGTTGCAGTTTACAACAGCTCTGAAGTGATCACAAAGCATTAAAATATCTCTCCACCAAAAAGAACCTTTTTCGGTTGTAGCATGAGAGATCTGCCCGTTACAATAGTGTGCATGCCACATTAATTTCATCCAAGGAACCTCCTTGTTGTAAAATTTATCTAAGTGTTTAAGCAAGGCCATGGCCGTGTCAGGCGAAGGGGCCGGCGCGGCTCAGGGCTCCTCCTCCCCCTGGCTTCTGTTAGAGGAGTCAAGAGTCTATTGGGCCTTAGCCCATTAGGGTTAATTAGTGTCTTAGGGGCCAAGTCAAACCTCTCTATGTAATGAGAGCAGATGTATCAATCTAAAATCAAAGAAGAGATTAGAAGGAAACCCCTTCCCTCTTGCCGGCCGTGGGCAAAGCCCCGTGGCCGGCGTTCCTAGTACCCCTACTCCCCAAACCCTAGCCACCGCCAATCCTGTGAACAGTACCCGCGGGTACTATAGCGCGCCCCTCGCTGCCCTCTCTTCTCCTTCACGATCTCAGCCCCAACGGCGTTCATAACAATCTGGTACCGGAGCCATGGATCGATCCTCCGCCGCCGTTCCCATTTGGGCCATCTCCACATTGTCGCTCGAAGATCGGGCTGTGACGGTGGCAGCGTTCAACAGTCTCCTGGCTGCCACGTACAGCCTTCAGCATCAGATGGCTGATTTGGACCGTCGGATTACCTGGCTGGAGAACCAGCCGCCACCACCGGCGATCTGCCAATCTTTGCCCCCTGGCTGGTCTGAGTGCCATCAGGATCATGCCAGCAGCCACGGCAGTCACCAGCATTAGCAACGTCACCACCACGCCCTCCGCGCAGCCGCCTGGCTTGCCATGTGTCGGGGGCATCTCGGCCCTTCCGGCGGCGGGTCCAGTAATGGTGCAGTTTCAGGCAGCACCTTGCTGCCTCATGGTGCGCCGGCAGGGGCACCGCCCCATCTTCAAGCGGCGGCGTATAGTTGTCCCTGCAGCAGCAACCTTGTCGCTGCTCATGGAGAAGAAGTTTGTGCGGGAGGATGCCTACCATGTGTCTGCGGCGGTGCGGCTGCAGACTGCAGCACGTGGCCTCCTAGCACGGCGTCGGCTGCAGGAGATGCGCCGGAAGATGCACGAGGCGGCTTTGATGGTGAGCGACCTTGGCAAAGGGGCGCGCGTCCTCACCCTGTCGGACGGCCACCAGCAACTGCATCAATTCGCTTGTTTCCAAGTGTGAGCATGGTGCTTTTTTTGTGGCCGGCGCACTCCAGTTCTGTGAGAGCGGTCTCCTCTTCGTCACCAGCAGGGACGCACTGCCAAGCGCTACCATGTTTCGTTGTCGGCCACCGCGAGGTCGTCTCCGCTGGTCGCTATTGCGCCTAGCTCCAGGCAGCCATACCCGTGCAACCCTCTCGTTCCGATGGTCTCCATGGGATCCAGGCGGCTACACACGTGCAGGTCCAGCACGTGGAGGGTGTCTGTCGTATCTTCCGGTGTCAACAATAAAGAGTCATAGTTTATTTAAAATAAGCCGAGATGTAAAAGTCTTGTTCTTAGGTGTTAGGTTTATGTCCAGAGTCATCCTTAGAGTCATCGTTAGGTTGCAGCTCGAGGACGGGCAGCATGTCCGGGTGGAGAGTAGTGTTAGAGGAGGCAAGAGTCTATTGGGCCTTAGCCCATTAGAGTTAATTAATGTCTTACTTAGGGGCCAAGTCAAACCTCTCTATATAATGAGAGGAGTAGCCCATTAGAGTTAATTAGTGTCTTACTTAGGGGCCAAGTCAAACCTCTCTATATAATGAGAGGAGATGTATCAATCTAAAATCAAGGAAGAGATTAGAAAGAAACCCCTTCGCTCTTGCCGGCCGTGGGCAAAGCCCCGTGGCCGGCGTTCCTAGTACCCCTACTCCCCAAACCCTAGCCGCCGCCAATCCTGTGAACAGTACACACGGGTACTGTAGCGCGCCCCTCGCTGCCCTCTCTTCTCCTGGCTGCGCACCCTGGGGCCCATATTGTGGGACTTCGATGACCTCCAGATGACCATCACCCACCGTGGCCGCCGCGTGCAATTCCAGGGAGTGGGCGGTGCTCCCCGGCCACCGACAGCCAACCTCCTCAGCGCGGGGCTGTCTGCTCCAGGGGGGAACGCGCCCTCCTGGACCGGCTGCTGGAGGCCTATGACGATGTCTTCGCTCCTCCAGTGGGTCTGCCGTCACCGCGATCGTGTGACCACCGCATTCACCTCAAGACGGGCACCGATCCGGTGGCTGTACGCCCCTACCGGTACCCGCAGCTCCAGAAAGACGAGTTGGAGCGCCAGTGCGAGGAGATGCTGCTCCAGGGCACCATTCGGGCCAGCACCTCTCCCTTCTCTGCGCCGGTGTTGCTGGTCCGGAAGCATGACGAGACGTGGCGCTTCTGTGTCGATTACAGGGCCCTCAACGCCGCCATGATCAAAGACAAGTTCCCCATCTCTATCGTCGAGGAGCTCTTGGACGAACTTCATGGGGCCAAGCTGTTCACTAAGCTTGACCTCCGGTCGGGCTACCATCAGGTCCATGTCCACCCGGAGGATATGGCTAAGACGGCGTTCCGCACCCATCACGGGCACTTCGAGTTTCTGGTCATGCCGTTCGGCTTGTCCAATGCTCCCTCGACATTCCAGGCGCTGATGAATCTAGTCCACAAGCCCTTCCCGCGCAAATGTGTACTGGTGTTCTTCGACGACATCCTCGTCTACAGCTCGTCCTGGACAGAGCACTTGCTGCAGCTCCGTGCAGTCCTGGACGTCCTCCGTGCTCACAAGCTGCACCTAAAAAGGTCCAAGTGTACTTTTGCTATGCTATCGGTGCAGTATCTTGGTCACGTTATTTCGCAGGAAGGAGTGGCCATGGACATGTCCAAGGTGGAAGCAGTGCTGTCCTGGCCCCGGCCGCAGTCGGCGCGTGGCCTCCGCGGGTTCCTTGGCCTCGCGGGCTATTATCGTCGCTTCATCCAGGACTACGGCTCGATCGCAACGCCGCTGTCCGCCCTGCTCAGGAAGAATGCTTTCCTGTGGTCCGACGCCGCCGAGGAGGCCATGTCGGCCTTGAAGAAGGCCCTGGCTGCAGCACGGTGCTGCATCTCCCGACGACGACACGGAGTTCATCGCCGTCGGCGTGATGCGTCGGGAACCGGTTTTGGGGCTGTCCTACACCAGGGTGCCGGCCCCATTGCTTTCTTCAGCCGGCCGTTCGCGGCGCGGCATCTGAAGGTGGCAGCTTACGAGCGGGAGCTCGTCGGCCTTGTCCAGGCCGTCCGCCACTGGCGGCCCTACCTCTGGGGGCGGCCGTTCGTCGTCCGCACCGACCACTACGCGCTGAAGTTCTTGTTGGATCAGCGCCTCCACCATACCCCATAACCAATGGATCGGTAAGTTATTCGGCTATGATTTCAGGGTGGAGTACACTCGGGCGCTTTGAACGTGGTCGCCGACGCCTTGTCTCCTCGCGATGGCGAGGCACCCTTCTTGGCGGCCCGCCCGGCCGAGGCGCCGGTCTTGGCGGCCATCTCTCGGCCGACATTCCAGTTGTTCGATGACTCGCGCGCCCGAGCTCGCCGCGGATCCCGAGCTGCCGGGTTGCGCAGGGGGCGAAGGCAGCGCGGGCACACGCTGGGCGCTGGATCGGATGGTGCACGCGGCGGCTGCTCCTCCACCGAGGGCGCGTCTTTGTGCCGGCCTCTTCGGCCACCCCGACGACGTCTTTCGCGGTGGCTCACACGGGCGCCCACGAGGGCATCCAGAAGACGTTGCAGCGACTGCGCACCGAGTTCTACATCGAGCATGACCGCCGCGTTGTGCAGGAATACGTCAACTCGTGTGCAACGTGTCGGCGCAACAAGACGGTGGCGCTTCATCCGGCGGGTCTGCTCCAGCCCTTGCCGGTGCCTTCGCGGGTCTGGGCCGACATCGCCATGGACTTCGTTGAGGCCCTGCCCCACATCCACGGCAAGAGCGTCATCCTAACCGTTGTCGACAGGTTCTCCAAGTTTGCCCACTTCATTCCCCTGGGTCACCCCTACATGGCATCCTCAGTGGCCAAGGCGTTCTTTCAGGACATTGTGCGCCTTCATGGATTCCCGGAGTCGATCGTCAGCGACCGGGATCCGGTGTTCACTGGCCATGTCTGGCGTGACCTGTTCAGCCAGGCCGGCGTTCAGCTCCGGATGAGTTCTACCTTCCACCCCAAACGGATGGGCGCCTCGAGGTCGCGGAACAAGACAATAGCCATGTACCTTCGCTGCCTCACCGGTGATCGGCCGCGGGACTGGCTTGACTGGCTTCCTTGAGCGGAGTTTTGCTACAACACCGCTTATCACACAGCCCTGCGCACGTCGCCATTCACGGTGGTCTACGGTCGGCCCCCACCGGAGCTCTTGCCTTACACTAAGGGGGCTGCGCGGACGGACACGGTGGATGCGCTGCTCTCTGACCGTGATGAGTTCTTGGCAGAGGTTCGCGGTCGGCTGCTGCAGGCACAGGAGCACACTCGCCGGGCTTATGATGCCAAACACCGGCCCTTGGAGTTTGCAGTGGGTGATTGGGTGCTGTTCCGTCTCCTTCGCCACACTCAGTCCGTCAGCCCGGGCAGCAAAGGCAAGCTGGGCCCCAAGTTTGCTGGTCCTTTTCAGGTGCTTGAACGGGTGGGCGAGGTGGCCTATCACCTTCAGCTACCGGATGGGGCTAAGATCCACGATGTCTTTCATGTTGGCATCCTGAAGCCGTTCAGGGGGACTCCACCGACTGCTACCCCAGCCTTGCCACCTCTTCGCCACGGTCGGCCCCTTCTTCGTCCAGAACGGGTGCTTCGCGCGCGCCTCAGCAAGGAGGAATGGCAGGTGCTGGTGCAGTGGGCTGATTTCCCGCCCGCTGATGCTACTTGGGAGCCGGTGTCTTCCTTCCATGATGCTTACCCGGAGTTCCAGCTCGAGGACGAGCTGTTCTCGAAGGGAGGGAGAGATGTTATGTACGGTAATACGTACAAGAGGAAGAGGAGGGCCAAGCCATCCATGCCACCCAGTGGCTAAGTCGACAGGGAGGATAGGTTGAGTCCAAACTCAGGTTCAGGTTCAGGTTAGCCTAGCCGGTTGGCTAGTTAAGTTAGAGTCTTAGTCGATTAAGATATCTAGGGAGTTTGTTAGTCTTATCTTCAGGAGGTTTGTTGGAGAGTCCATCGTGTAAACACTATAAGAGTTGTGATCAGTTACTGAGAAGGGCTTAGCCCAGGATTGAGATATACTCATCTCCCTCGGGCGCCTGGCGCCTCCTACCTCCCGTTCTCCTCGTTCCAGCAGCCCTCGTGAGCAGCCACGGCTCCCTGCCGCCGCAGCAAACGAGACCGACCCCTTCCTCCTTACTCGCCTCCATACTTCTTGCGCAGCAAGGCTCGACGCCGTAACAGCTTCACTCTCCATCTCCGCGCGCAAGGCCACGGCCGTGTTGGGCGCCTGCTCTGCGCCGCGGGCGATCGCCTGGGCAGCCGCGGCCTCTGCTGCTGCTAGCCGCTGAGCACGATCATCTGCTGGCGACGGATCCCCACCACCAACGCCGGCCGCTACTGCATCCGCCTGTGCCTTCGCACGCTGCCAAGAAGAAGAGGTAGACGCCATGGCCTCCCCAAGATCCTAACCTGGCTCTAGATAACAATTGTTGGAACCATAGAACTATGAACACAGAAACTAGGTAGAACTGTCAGAGAGCAGCTTGGCTTAGCAGCCGCTTGGATTGGATCTGAAATGCAAGATAATATCTTACAAGTGTTTGGGGGTGTGCCCCTGCTCTTATAGGCTACAGACTCACCTACCCCTCCCCTTCTAACTGCCTCACATGGGTAGGGCCTTTGATTCTAACTTGGCCACCAAGGAGCCTCATCAACTTGGCATCCAAGGCAGCTTACAATCTTAGAAAAAACATAAAGCAACTATGGTAAAGAAACTTAGGCACTAATCAAGGTAAGACATAGGATAAGACCATCAGTATATTCTCTCTACTTGGAGGTTTCGTTTGCATACGTACACTAACCCCGCGCCTAGATTTCGAGCACAATAATTCCAGGAAATGCAGTAGAATCCTTGCAGTTGGAAATATCAGAAAGCCAAATCAGGCTGAGGAACAAACTTGCTGCTTCTGACTTTGCTTGTGTTGGTATGCCTTGGCACAGGTGTAGCAGCTTTGGATTTATAGCCATATAGCTTAACCTTGAGTCTTGGGTTTCTACGGAGTGCTTTGGTAGATACCTGAGTGTTGTATTTTCTCATTTTGTAGCATTCTTATTGCATTCCGCTCCATTTGCAGGACATGTAGGAACAAGAGTGATAGAATCTTCTAGTATGTTCCCAAAAACACTATCTTCATGCACAGGTTGTTGTTGTAGCACAATCATCTTGCCCTTATACTTCTTTCTGTGGTACACTCTGGTGGTAGGAGTCGGGCTAATGAGAGGAACTACTTGGTGGGTTCCCGTGCTTGTAGCATCCTGGCAGACTTCATAAATCTGAGTGGTTTGCAGATGATCTGAAGCTATATCAGTGACGGAGTCAGTGTTCAGGAATGTTTGGCTATGTTGAGGGAACTGATACCCAACGGCCAACGCAAACAGATCTATGTGCATTAGGGAGTTGGGTATAGCACTGCTTCCTACAGGTCTTGGTATAGATGGAGGATGGTTGTTGATCAGTTGCTTTATTCCTTCAGCGAGAAAGTTGATGATTGCTATTTTAGATCCCTGTCCTCTGAGCTTCAGTTTGATTGTTGTAGGCAGCAAGCGAAGGTGGGTTGGGCGGAGCAGGTAGAGCAATAATGGCTTGGTTCTGGACATTCTCATTGCTGGAGACATAAGGCCAGCTTCAATGTCTGCGTCACTTCCTTGAACAATCGACTGGGCCATTGGGGAAGAGTCATTTTCAGATACTCCAGGGGATCATGCAGACTCCAGTCTTCATTTGGAGCCACTTGGGCTTCTAAGGGAAGAGGGGGAGGTGAGGGTAGTGAGTGTAGAGGGAGGAGAGAGATGCAGAGAGTCACTAGGGGCATTAAGGCAAGGATCACTGAATACGATTAGTTGCTGCCTTTTATTGGGAGCAGGGTTTATCAGGCTTCGGAATCCATTTGTATTTAAGACTCTCATTTTAGCACAGAAGCAAGCCTTATGGCCATAATTAAAGCAAAATAAGCATTGAAGTTGCCCACAGCAGTCTCTGACAAGGTGGCTAGGACTTGGGCATTTGAAACAGCAACAAGAGAGGGAAGACACGTGGAAACCAGTGTGGCAAACAAAGCAGGCACCTTTGAACGAAGAACCAGCATTGATCGCCTCTAACTGCTGCTTGCTGGTGGCTTGAATGTCCTCAAAACTAAAGAAGAGTTCTTTTTTGAGATTTTGAAACACTTCACGAACTGGAACATCTCCACAACTAACCATTGAGGTCCCTTGAACATCATCGCCATGAATAACAGCTGTTTGAACACCATTTGAAATACTGACAGAAGTTTGTTCATCCAGACAAGAGTTGGGCAGTCATATGAACTGTGCGACGATCGTCAGAGATAGGACAGTATATTCTACAAATTTTGATCATCGAATAAAGCTCTTGTGGGGAGGATTTAGGGACTGGCAAATCTTGAACAAGCTTGTGATGAAAAGAGACCCTTCTCAGAGCAAATTGGCTTTTGCGACTGACCCTAGTTGCCCAGCTATTTTCTTCTTCTTTCTCACATCTTTTTTCTTTCACCCAATCATCACCTCCATTACGCCAGAGATGGAAATAGACGTCAAAATGCTCATTGGTGACTCTTTTGAGGTTGCGGATCAAGTGCCCACATGTTTGTTAGCAACCCAGAACCGAAAATGGCAATCACTTGCAAAGCACACATGGAAACCCGCAGGTTTACCGCCCAAGCAAGAGTGCAGAGACAAGGCCACTAAGACGAGGGGTGGTGCACCTAAGACGTGAACTTGCGAACCACACCAGCTTCAAAGCGCTTACCGAGAGAGAAGTCCCAATCCCTGACCAGAGCTGTGAGGCCAGGATCTTCCTCTAGCTCAATGAGAGAGTCTGGAGAGCAATCCTGAGGAGCCATGACTTGCTGCTCCGAGCTTCGGAAGAATGGCGAGGCCACCTTGCTGGTGGCTCCAGTAGATCCGGAACGATGGAAGCAACTCGCCGGATGGTCCCCAGCTTCTGCCGTCGGAGGTGGAGAGGGCAGACGAGCGAGGCGTCTGGAGGCAGGTGGCAAAGGTCTAGAGGTGAGGCATCTGGAGGCAGGCAGAGGTCCGCGGACAGAGGCGTTGTGGGTAGTCACGGAGCTGGCGCATTCAGCGGCACGAAGCAACAGGTTGATTCATCCTGACGTAGTCAAAGGAGAAGACAAGCTGGATCTCATCCGCTGGTCATCACCGGGTCAGGCAGCGCGTTACCAGCGATGGAGACGGCGGCCAGATGCAGGCACACAACTTGCGCGGCTGTGGGCACGGACGTTGCGTGCGGCTGCAGGCAAAGTTCAGCTAGGCGCTTGGCGGTTTCTAGGCAGCGACCCATAGCCTAGAGCTAAGGCTTTCCTGGGCGTTTTGCTATGTGTTTTATATATATACTAATATACATATATCATCTTCTAATAGAAAAAAATAAATAGCTGAATAGTGGGCTCAGATAGATAGAAAGGCTGACTTAGAGAGATAGAAAGGCCCAAGAGGCAACCAGTCTCTAGCCCATCTCCCCACTCCTTATCCATACTTAGAGAATAGAAAGGCCCAAGAGGCGACCTGTCCAGCCCATCTCCCCACTCCTCCAAACCTTATCCATCTGCTTGGTCTTCATCTCCTCACTCCTCCGTCCTCCAGCATCCTCTGCTCCCGCATCCAGCACCCACCGCCACCCGCGCTTGCGCCAGCAGCCGCCCGCACAAGCCCGTGCAAGCGCCCGCCGCTGCCAGCAGCTCCTCTGATTAGCGCCTAAACCGCCGCCTAGCGGAACGCTGGCTGCGGGGGCGTGTGCAGCACGAGCACTAGCCTCACGGGCAACATAAGAGCGGGCAGCACGCGCGGATGCGGGTGTGGACGGCGCACCTCTGGTCATCTTTATTTGACATTTCAGACAATGATTCTGAGAAGTAGATTTATTTGCTTTGTATGAAACATGAACCAAAACTGACAGCGAGAGTATGTTTGAGAACATGTCACGCAATTCATGCATGTGAAGGCTTGATTCTAAAACCATTTTTGTACTTGACACAATGGACATTGGTTTATCACTTTATCTGAACCAAGAAAAGTACAAGTAGGAAACAGAACTTACTTGGTCAGCTTCATACCGTCGGTATGGAAGAATTAACTGCAATACGTACAGTACTATCAGATGACAATTAATACAATAAGAGCAAATGAAGTATTTTTTTGAGAAGCAGCGATCAAGGACAATAAACTTCTGTAAAACCAGAGGTACATAGGCAAGAAGGTAAAGAAAATGTTGTTAATCCAACAGAAGGCAACTGTCACAGCATTTTGTCTGGAATGATATAGGGAAGAGTTAAATGCATGACCGGCCCCCCTGAACTTGTTAAGGGAACTTAGGTCCACAAACTTTGAAAATGCATTTCCAAGTCCCTAAATTTGTTAGGTGATGTACCAGTGGTTGGTATGGTCCAGAAATGGACCTGCGGTACACCATTTAAGAAGTTTAGGGACATACAGGTCCACCACTGACAAGTTTGCGGACCCAGAAATACAGTTTCAAAGTTCATGGACCTAAGTGCATTTAACTCAATAGGAAATGCTTGCAGAATTTAAGTTTTGGCTTTTTCTTCACCAAGGGATGATCTCTTCTGATTTTGCAGAACCCAGAAACCACTGCTCTTTATATTTACCACTCCTTTTACAATATAATTTGTTTTCTTTTTTTCTTAAACACACATGAGAATTGTGTATCATTATGCAGTATTAATTACTCCTCTATCCCAAAAAAACATGCAATTATGGGAAGCGTGCTAGTCAAACTATGTCAACGTTGACCAAGTTTATAGCAAAAAGTATTAGCATTTATATCTCGCATTAAATTTATTATGAAAATATATTTCATAACCAATCTAACAGTACTTATTTTGTCTCATAAGTATTAGTATTTTTTCATATAATCTTAGTCAAAGTTCATGATGTCTGACTCCTCGGGAAGTGAGAATTGCATTTCTGAGACGGAGGGCGATTACGTAGAAGGAAAGGGCTGTGGAGGTGAAGGTGGGCGCCTGCCCCCCTTCCTCCACATGGTCACTGCAAGTCTGAAGCACCACCCCTGCGCATGTCTCATCCTATGGCAGAGCCAGAGCGTGGTCTACCCGCAGCCATTCCTTGTTTCAAAAATCTGACATCTTTCCTACACTAACACAAACTACACTGTTTATCTTCTTTTTACTCCCTCCGTCCCATTGAGTTTGTCACCCGGATTTCGTGTGTCATATTTTTCGATGATTCGTCTTATTCAAATTTTTTGCACAAATATAATTTATTTTTTTATGACTTATTTTATCAGTAAAGATACTTGATTATTGATTAATTTATTTCATTATTTGCATAAATATTTTGAATAAGGCGAATGGTCAAACAAGAAGTTCAAAAGTCAAAAATGACAGGCTCCATGGGGCAGAGGGAGTAGGTGGGAAGAGTGCCGAGTCAATTAATTAATTAGATTACTCCTAAAGACGCAATGGACCATTAGTGTCGCTACAGACTTTTCAAGTCCAAACTTGCAACATACTGTAGAGTAGAAAAGCATCACTGTAACTCTAAAAGAGCTGTGCCTCATGCATCAGAAGCTAACACGCCCCTGTAAAAAGTCTGCATCAGTTGCAACGCTAGATGTAAATTCAGACCCTCACGGTTGTAAAGTCTAGATGCAAAATTCAGACCATCATGTTTTTTTTTTTTTCTATCTTTCTGTGTGGTGGGGTCGGGGCTGGTGTGATATTGTTTGGGTTGAACACCCTTTTCTTCTCCTTAATATGTTGATATATTGATACGCAGATTTCCTGCATATTTGAAAAAAAAATCCCCTCCAAAAGGTGCTTAGGCCCTAGGGATCCTTGGTCATGTTTAGTTCTCTTTTTACCTCCAGCCCATGGAGCTTTTGTGCATTTGTATTTGGGGCGTTTAGGAGGTGACCCCTCTGAGTCAGGTTATGTTAATTCGACTCATTGTACCCTCTTAGAAAAGTACCAGTGTCCATGACCATGAACAATAATACATCTTCAGGAAATTCCAGTTTTATATTTGAACACAGTAATCATCCTAGAGAACCAAGAAACTTACAGTTTTCTCCCCTGAAGGGCTAATGTACTCCACATGAAAGCCAATGTCCTGTCAACAACAAATCTGTCTCTTAAGGGAATTGTGAACTTGATTAAGTACATTTCAAGAGCTTCAAAGCCCTTTTTGAGGTTACAGGTCATATGCATTTTTTATTCAAGAAACAGGAAGCATCAGCCAGCACATTATTTATACAGCAGCATCGCACATTTCTTTTTGGTAGCAAAATACAAGATTGTTCCAATAAGCACTTCATTTTATAAATTTTATATAGTACAGTACATACTTAGAACCGGAATTAACTATATGCATCTGACCAAAGAAAGAGGCTGATCTTAGATCCTCCTTGAAACGAACCAACTGAAGAAGACATTGGTTTTTGAAGTTCGCAAACCAAATGTTGACGTTGACTTGGCCATTGTTGAAAACTCATTCATTTTGTGTCTTCCATATCTCCCATGCAGCAATGGTGACTACTTCCATGAAAAAGGGTATGTTTTCTTGTTGCATGGCTTGCGCTATCCTTGGATATAGACTGAGGCTTGTGTTCCAATACATTCCTATCTTCTCCCTGCATCTCTTGGTGAAGGGGCAGTCAAAAAAGAGGTGGTCCAGATCCTCCTCTGTCCCTGCTGTGCAAAGCACGCAGTGTTCATCATCATCTTCATCAGACAAGTTCCTCCTTCTGAGCATTGTCTTGGTGTTCAGTCTATCGGCTAAGACTAACCAGGCAAAAAATTTCACTCATGGCATGCATTTGGATTTCCAGAGCCAAGAGAATATTGGATGCTCCGGCAGGTTCTGAAATGCTAGCTTGTAGAGCTTACTCGAGGAGTAGGTCGTGTTGCCCCATTGGTATATCCAAGTATCTCTACTTTCCTCATCGAATGCTTGCAGTTCATCAGATGCCTCTTGTGAGATCGGCAAGGAGAAAAGTGTGTCCAAATCTTCAGCACACATGACCTTGCTGACACTTATGCTTGGGTTTCTAGCAAAGGAAAATAGTCTAGGAAAATGGTGTGCTAGAACCTCATTACCTGACCAGCAATCATCCCAGAAAGTGACGGTTGTGCCATCGCCGAGGGAGCATCGAGCAATATTTCTGAAAATATACATCGTTACACCAAAATGATCCAACTTCTCTGCTAGCATGCGGCACTTTGTCAGTGTAGTACTTGCTCCAAACGAGGCTGACCCATGGCACAACCACTTTGTTATAAAACTTGTGGAGGTGCTTCACAAGGAGAGCATCATTCTCCACACTCAAGTTGATGACACCAAGACCTCCTTTGCCCTTGGGCTTTTGAACCATTGGCCAGGCAGCCCAGTTCCCTCCTTTCTTGGACATGTCTGAACCCCTCCGAGCTATGTCTATGTTGTGAATCACACCTTTAGGGAGCTTCAGCGTGCACATTTTGGGTACAGGTAGCCCAGTTCTAGCACATGAGGCACAGCTGTTTTAGCACATCATTTGCTGACACTTATGCTTGGGTTTCATAGCTGTCATAGGAGGCAAACAGCCGCCTGGGGACATGCATGGTCAGCAACTGCATGGGGAGTTGGGGACATGCAATGGCCAGCAGCCGCTCATGGCCAGCAGGAGCCGAGGAGGTTCAGTTTAGCAATTAAAGGGTGGCTGAGAGTGTTAGCTATTAATAGCAGTGGAGTTGAAGAGTTATCTCTCGTGAACGTGAGAAGAGCGTGTGAAAGAGAGAATAGGAGCCTGGCAGCTGGCTAGGCCAGCTCCTATATATTGTAAGCCGCACCTATGGATGAATTAAGCAATCAACAAGTATGAAGTTATCAGTCCACTATCTCATCCCCTGCTACCTCTGAGTCTCATCCCTCAATCTCTCAATCTCTTGGCAAAGCATAAGGCCTAGTTATCCCTCTTATGAACTAATGTTCATAACATCTGGTATCAGAGATTCGGCGATCCTCGTCCACCTCCGCTGCATCTTCTTCAACCTCCAATCCTCATCAGCCACCACCTTGCCACCAGACTTCACCATACCCTCAGCCGATGCAGCCTCTACACCACCATCTACCACCACCGCAACCTCTACCACAATTCCAGAAGATGGATTTTCCAAGATTTGACGGGAAATCTGATCCTCTCACCTTCATCAACCAATGCGAGTCCTACTTCCTCCGGGAATACATCATGGAGGAAGAAAAGGTATGGCTGGTTTCCCGGCATTTGGAAGATGGCGCCCGGCTGTGGTTCCGCCAAGTCCAGCAGGATTAGGGCACCCCATCGCGGCGTCGCTTCACCGAGCTGCTATGCCTGCGCTTCGGATCACCACCAGCCACCACCACGCTTCACCGAGCTGCTATGCCTGCGCTTCGGATCACCACCAGCCACCACCAAGGGTACTCGCCGTCTCCAAGAGCAGATGGATCACTTCGTCATGATGTTCAACCGCTACCTTGCTCACAAGGAGTAGACAGAGCATGAACCCCAAGCAGCGGTGCGGCTTCAGGCAGCAGCGCGAGGGTTCCTGGCACGCCGGCGGGTGCAATCTCTCCGTGGGATGCAGCATCTAGCTGTTATCTCCCGTGCCATCACGTGGCCATCATCGGAGGAGAGGGCAGCGGTGCTCCTACAAGCAGCAGGGAGAGGTTTCCTTGTCCGGCGGAAGATGCGCATGTTGATGAGCGTGTCGCTGCAGCAAATCGCAGCCGTCACATTCCACCACTCAGGCTCGCCTATCCGTCCGGCAGCTCCAACCCAAGAAGAGACCTGGGTATGCAGTCTTCCGGTGTGGACCAGCACAACCAAGCAGCCACCACGCCATCTGCCGCCTCACCAACGACTTCCACCGCCTCCACCACCAGCCGTCTCCTCGGTTCCGTCACTTGCTTGCGTGTGTGTGCGGCTGCTGCTAGTTGTTGGGCTCCTTCCATGGGATCTAGGAGGACGTCATCAGCTTCGTCGACTGCTCTCCACGCTTCCAGCTTGAGGACGAGCTGCTTCTCAAGGGCGGGGGAGATGTCATAGGAGGCAGACAGCCGGAACATGCATGGTCAGCAACTGCATGGGGAGTTGGGGACATGCAATGGCCAGCAGCCGCTCATGGCCAGCAGGAGCCGAGGAGGTTCAGTTTAGCAATTAAAGGGTGGCTGAGAGTGTTAGCTATTAATAGCAGTGGAGTTGAAGAGTTATCTCTTGTGAACGTGAGAAGAGAGTGTGAAAGAGAGAATAGGAGCCTGGCAGCCGGCTAGGCCAGCTCCTATATATTGTAAGCCGCACCTATGGATGAATTAAGCAATCAACAAGTATGAAGTTATCAGTCCACTATCTCATCCCCTGCTACCTCTGAGTCTCATCTCTCAATCTCTCAAGCTCTTGTCAAAGCATAAGGCCTAGTTATCCCTCTTATGAACTAATGTTCATAACATGAGGCACAGCTGTTTTAGCACATCATTTGCTGACATTTATGCTTGGGTTTCATAGCATGGAAGTACTTGGTCCATTCATCCCCTAGCTTAATTCTGTTCACCGTGTATCGTTCCTTCCAGTACAGGTTTTTGTAGTGAAGCTTGGTGGCTTGGTCCTTCACTATGTTTCTCAGGTTTCTTTCAGTGTTGAAAAGTGCTCGTCTTTCTTCTAGGCCATCCAGATACAAGATGACAATGTTGCAGTTGCTCGCAAATTGAGGTGATAGATTCTTACTCCACGATTTGAGACCATATCTAAGCCATTGAGCAGAGGAGACCGTGACCCGCAACTTTGAGTCGTCACAAGCACGCGGGAGCAGAGGAGACCGCGGTCCACGATTTTTGAGTTGTCGAGAGCACATAGGGTAGAGATCGCGACCCATGACTTCGAGTCGCGCCCACGGACTTCATAGACGCAAGGGGAAGGGGAGTGACACGCATAGATGCGTGCAGCGCTTGTAGGGGGTACGGCACGCGCCTAGGAGGCAACGTGCATGCCGAACTGAGTCGTGCGTTGCGAGCAGGTATCGCGGATACAGACATGGAGGGGTGGGAGCAGCAGGAGAGGACACGCGCCGGAGCAGAGGACGGGGCTAACGAGCGCATGCGGGATGCACACATGAAGGAATCACGAACAGAGGGATGTGCAGACTTGCGTGCGATCGCGCGAAGGGCCAACGGAGTGCGCGAGTAGTGGAGGATTTAGCAATGTCGGCGCTGCAAAGTGAGGTGCCGGGGCTGTGGAAATCGGCAGCACAACAAATAAGAGTTAGAGCAGGGGAAGAGACCGGAGGGAGAACTAGACTACCGGGATAACACCTCACACCCATTAAGGAGGGGTGGATCTCATATATATAGCCAAGATGCAATATACACAAGTCAGACTTATATCTCTTTTTCATTTTAAGTAGGGAATCAGCATAGTACCAATACCATGTTAAGGGCCCCTTGTTGCAAGGAGAAGTCCCATGCAATGTACGAGTTTAGAGATTCAACACTCAAAATGACCTGAAAAATGTAAATGCAATTGTTAAGCAAATCGAGACCATGCAAGGAATAAAACTTCAACTACTTATAATTCCATATCACTACATCAAGAGACAAGAAGCCATAAGCATCATCTATTATCATAGTAAAGCAAATAACTGAGATCAACTAGACATGTGTACCTCATGTGTCTTTCCAGCTGGAATAGTAGTTTCTTTGTACTCATCACTTTTCCTACCAAAAGAGGAGGACAAATATATTTCAGTTCTGCAAGCTTGTTTTGTACATATTAGCACTACTCCCTCCGTCCCATTGAGTTTGTCACCCTGGATTCCGTGCCATCATTTTCGATCATTCGTCTTATTCAAATTTTTTGCACAAATATAATTTATTTTTTTATGACTTATTTTATCAATAAAGATACTTGAATATTGATTAATTTATTTTATTATTTTGCATAAATATTTTGAATAAGACGGATGGTCAAACATGAAGTTCAAAAGTCAAAAACGACAAACTCCATGGGACAGAGGGAGTATAAGCTAAAGTACTTAGTGGCAAAGCGCATTAGATGCTGCTAAAAGGAGAAAGTACCTTGCATCCATGGCACCTGCATCCTCAGCGGATATAAAGAATGGTGCATTCACAAAGACCTCACTACATAGTGTTGACTCATCAGTTCAAAAAGAATAATCATGAAAATATTTTATAAGCAACTTTCCTTCATATAGAGCATTAATGAACAAAACTGGTAGATTGGTGATGTTTAGTATGCCATGACCTTCGTGGTGATTTATCTAGATAATGCTATGGACCTTCATGGGCTCAAAGAAATTGACAATAATTTGCAAGAATTTTTTGTGGAGGGCGAGGAAAGAAACTAATGGCAGTCATTGCTTTATCATGTGGCCAAAGATTTGTCGTTTAAAATAACTTGGGAGGACTTACATTCACGCCATCAAATCATTAGGTTGGGAGGATGAGATGGCCGTGCCTAGCTAAAACTCAACCAGAAAAACCTTGGTTTCATATTCAGGTTCATCCTTCAGTCCAAGCCTTCTTGTATATGGCTTTGATATCTACTGTAGCAGAGGGAAATCCTCTCTTTTGGACACATAATTGGCTGCAAGGATTGCTTCCCTAGCTCCTCACATTTATTTACCGGTGTCTAAGAGGCAAGCAAAATGGCATACTGTACATGATGCTTTGGTTCAGAATATCTGTGTTGTAGACGTTTTTATCAGAAAACAATATGTCCGCAAAAAACAAGAAGGCTGAGGCATCCACCAGGTTGCTGCCTATTGGCTGGCTCATTTAGTGTTTGGTCAGGTCATTGTTTTTATTCTTTCAACGGTGCATATGTATTCTATACTTAGGAGAGCTGGGGGGGTTGTTGTATTGATACTCTTCCTTCTTATTGGCATGATACACAGCTCTCCTGTGTATTCAAGAAAATGATAAATATTTTTCTCAAATACGCGGAGAGTTTTGCATCTTCATATATTAAAACACTGCCCTTAGGGGCAAGAAAGGAGGAAAGAGGGAAACAAAAAGAAAACGATTCTTGTCAAGAAAAAAAAACGATCACTGCATACAGCAAAATGAAGGATGTTTGGTTGGGTGGCTAACGCACAACCAGACTCCAGGAAGCCAACTTCGGGCTGTTTGGTTGCCTCTTTTTTAGTCCGAAGCTAGGCTAGGCTTGGCTTGGCACCACCGGTGGCCTGTTCTCCTCGGGGTGCCTTGAGGGCGCCCGCTGCCACGGGGCGGTTGTGGCCGCTGCGGGCGGCAGCCGCGGGCGCAGGCCGCGGTGGCCGCTATTGCGGCTCTACGCAGAGGTGAAGGAGGAGGAGGAGGGCGGGGCTGGAGGATCGAGGAGTCCAGAGCGCCGCCGCCGCGCCCGCCTCCGCAGCGGCGTTCCGGCGCCCCCGGAGGTGCAGGTGTACCGGGATCCGGCCGGCGGCTGCCCAGCTCACCCGCGCCAACTACCATGAGTGTTGCTCATGAAGGTGAAGCTCCAGGCGCGCAGGCTCTGGGAGGCGGTGCACTATGGCGACGTCGCGTACGAGGAGGATCGGCGGGCCTTCGAGGCCCTCTATGCCGCCGGAGGTGGGCGCCGCCATCACCCAGAAGCGCACCGCCAAGCTTGCCTCGGGAGGAGATCGCGACGCACGTCCCGGTGAGTGCGTCCCCTAGCTCGCCACTCTACAGCCAGCCTACGTGGCGAGTGGGAAGGTCTCACCTTTCGGCCAGGTGAGCAAGTTGAAGACTTCGCCTTGCGCTTGACCAACCTGATGGAGTAGATGGCGCGTAACGGCGACAACAATCTCGACGGCGCGTGGAGAAGTTTCTCCGGTGTATGCCCAAGAAGTACAAGCAGTTGGTCCTCTCCATCGAGACGTTGCTTGACTTCAGGGCGCTCACGATCGAGGACGTCACCGGGCACCTCAAGGCGATCCAGGATCGCGAGCTCGCGCCGGAGACGGAGGCGAGCACCCTGTACACCGCCGAGCAGTGGCAGGCCTTTGACAAGAAAGGAAGCCGGGTCGTCGAAGGATGGTGACCGCCGCCGTTGTCCCCGCGGCGGCAAGAAGAACAAGGGGAAGGGCGGCGATAAAGGCGGAGTAGGGGAAAAGGCAGGGCGGTCGAACCACGACGACCTCTGCCTCAATTGCAACCGTGTCGGCCACTGGGCGCGTGATTGCCTCCATCCTCGCCACGATCGTGAGCGTGGTGGTGCGGCGCACGTGGCGGAAGCAGAGGACGACCATGCGATGTTCTTGGCGTGCGGATTCGTGGAGATGGACGCAGCAGGGCTCAAGCGTCTTCCTTCTACACCAAGTCGGCGCCGCTCAACATCCGCGAGCCAAGGCGACGGCTTTCCTTCACACTGAGCCTACCGCCGCCGACAAGATCGACGGCTACTACCTGGACACCGGCGCCACTCACCATATGACTTGGCGGCTCGAGCTCTTCACCGACCTGGACACGACGGCCAGAGGCACGGTGAGGTTCAGCGACGAGTCGAAGGTGGAGATCCATGGCGTCGGCTCCATCATCTTCGAGGCCAAGAGCGGCGAGCACAGGGTGCTCCACGGGGTGTACTTCATCCCGGCGCTCCGGAACTCGATCATGAGCCTGGGGCAGCTCAACGAGGGAGGCTCGAGGGTGGAGATCAAGCACGAGTGGTTGAGGATTTGGGACCGGGGTGAGCGGCTCCTCGTCAAGATTCAGCGGAGCACAAACCGGCTCTACATCCTCCACATCGGCACCGCCAAGCCGCTCAGCCTCGCCGCGCGCAAGGATGACAAGGCGTTGCGCTGGCATGAGCACTACGGCCATCTCCACTTCGACGCGCGCGCGGCTGCCGGCACAAACACGTCGGCAGTTTTTCGCGACACGTCGCGTCATCACCAAGCACCGCCGAGCTCGAACACTCTGCTCCACGCATCCCCGACCACGCCGACAGCGGCGGCTTCTTCCTCCGTGCCCTCGATCGAGCTAGCCACGCCGCTGGAGAACGACAAGGAGCGCCTGGACGCGTACTACGACGACGAACCTCTCCACTACCGCTCGGTGACGAACATCATCGGGGATGAGTCGCCGTCGGGGATGGCAGAGCACCACCCCACGCATGTCGGAGAGCCCACCAACCACACGGAGGCCAAGGGCCATCGAGAGTGGGAGGCGACAATGAAACAAGAGCTCCAGGCGGTCGAGAAGAACCGGACCTGGGAGCTCGTGGATCTCCCCGACAGCCACCGCCCGATCTCACTCAAATGGGTGTTCAAGCTCAAGAAGGATGAGAAAGGGGTGGTCACCAAGCACAAGGCAAGGCTGGTGGCGCGAGGATTTCTGCAACAGGAGGGGATTGACTTCGAGGATGCGTTCGTGCCGGTGGCGAGGATGGAGTCCGTGCGGGTTCTCCTTGCACTGGTGGCGCAGGAGGGTGGAAGGTCTCCATAATAATGATTTGACCACCAATTACTCTTATAATATATTTGTTGTGGCAACAGAAGTTTAATCACTAGGGAGTATTTCTAAATACAAATCTAAACAACATTTGTAGCACAAACTTTTCATGCAAGCACGAAGTTTGAATTTTGAAATATGTGTCTTATATTTTAAGACGGAGGGAATAAATGTCTTTTATAATTAGAATCATATTTGGCCACTACTTTAAGATCAATCTTCTTTTCGGGAGATTACAAAATGCCCATTCAAAAAAAATGTTAAAGTAAATTTCCAAAAACTGGAAAGATATGAAATGAAATCTGTTAGTCGTTATCTTGAAACATAGATGTAATTTTTTTCTCAATATATAAACTGGATAGGAAAGTACTCAGAAATATATTTAAACCTTAGATAAGTTTTTATACGACATTTGCACAATTTGAGCAAAACCTCAACTAAATTTGTACTAGTTTTATGCATTTTTTCTTTACTACTTCATGTTGGCCTGGAAACCACAAATGAATCGAGATTTGGGGGAAAGAGGAGAGGGCACTTGGCACTTAGCCACTTGGATTGAAAGTAAAGACAATAGCTAAGTGTAACAATGACCTTGCCACTACTTTTATAGGCAGATGGCTACTCCTCTCTTCTCACCTGCAATAGGACTTTCTGTTAGAATATGTGCGCCTGTTGAGGCCTTGGGCCTGGCGCCTAAAGCCCATATGGCTGGGCTGCCTGTTGATTAGGATAGATGGTCAGGATTAGGCAAGGATCACCGTAGGATCGGGTACCTCTATAAACCCTAATGATCCTTGCCTATATATGTACTCTGTACTCCCACCATCTAATACAATCACTAATTCCCGAGACTTCACCTTTTCTCACGGTATCAGCCGCGATTAGAACCTTCCATCCGCTTCCCTAATCCCCACACGATGGCATCCTGCCACGTGGATCCCTTCCCACCTCGCGCCGGCTTCCTGCCCGCGATGGCCCCCTCCACACCCCGGCCTCTCCCGCCTATCTAGCGGCGACATCACCTCTACCACCCGGCCAAGATCGCGGGCGCCTGGCCAAGGAAAAAGGCATGCCGCCGCCGCTCGTGCCGGGCCGAGGAAGAAGCTGCCGCCGCCGCCGCCAAGGAACGTGGCGCCGCCAACAAGCGGGCGGCGACGCCGAGCCTCGTCCTCTGGCGACCCCCCCTCCCGATCTTCGGGCGGACATGCTCAACCACAAAGCCATGGCCCTACTACAGCTCCACTCGCAGCCATCGCCATCGGCAACATCCGGAATCACGTCACCACCCTCCTCGACATTCGGCTTTGTTCATGGTCCGGTTAAACCGGTTTTACGGGCAAAAACCCACCCCAACCCGTAGAAGATGTCACATCGACGGTTTGGAAGCGGGTTCACGGTTACCACGGTCCTGCGGCGACAACGACGAAGAAGTCGAGCTCGTGGTGACAGCGGGCGCCCCGTCGTCGCCGACTGCGTTCACGGGCGTCGTCCCCTCCTCGGCGTGACCGCATCGTGACCACGGGCGCCGAGGAGGACCACGTCGACCACCCGCCCGCGCGCGCGCAAGGCCGCCGCGTGGCGGTCGGTGCGGCGAGACCTTCTCCGCCGAGGTCGCCGACCACGTTGCCGGCCTCCTCATCGCCGTGCTCCGCCCGGCGCCCGGCGGCGCTGCCCGGCCCCCCATCCCGGTGGCGGTGCATGCCCCCGCGCGCCCCATCCCAATGGCACGCGTCGTGCTCCGGTATCCGATGGTGGCGCACGACGACGCTGACAGCGACGGCGGCCCGCCGGGTTGTCGAACGAAGAAGACGGGTTCGACGGGTACCAAATCGAACCAAACCAACCCGTGCTTGGCGCTTACACGGTTTGTCATGGGCTGGTCTGTGGGTTGGGCTAGTTTCAAACCGGTCGACTCCGGCAACTTCAACCGCTGGTACGACCATTTCCTCCTCATCCTCGGCATGTTCACGCTTCAGGACCATGTTCGTGAGGATGCCCCCGATCCCGTCTCCCCTGACTAGGCTTGCGTCGCCACGTCATGGATCGTCGCCACACTCACCGACGACCTCGGGGCGATCATCGCTGCCCAGGGCTCCACCGCGCGCCATGTTTGGCTCGCCGTCGAGTCGCAATTCCTCGGCAATCGCGAGGCCCGCGCCATCCACCTCAAGATGCGGTTCCGCAACTTCGTCTAGGGCAAGCTCTCCATCACCGACTACTGCCACACGCTGAAGAAGATGGCCGACGACCTCACGGCCCTCGGCGAGACCATCACCGACCGCACCCTTGTCCTCAACGTCATCCGCGGCCCGAACGAGCGCTTCAGCCACGTTTGGGCTCTTCTTTGTAGTGCTTGGTCCTTCCCCTCCTTCATGGAGGCCTTGACGAGCTCATCCTTGAGAAACTCACCATGGACAACCGCAAGGAGGGAGGCTCGAGCCTTTGCTCACCTCTTCGTCCTCCCCGGCGCAGCCTCCTGCTCCCTCTACGGTGGAGCGTCCGGCAACGGGCGGCAAGAATAACCGCGGAACAAGCGAAAGGGGGGCGGCAAAGGCACCGGCGGTGGCGGTGGTGCTCCTGGACAGCAGCGCACCCCTGCTGCCCCTCACCAGCAGCGGAAGTCGCCCGACCCAGCAGCAGAAGACGCCGGGGGTCGCCCCCGGCGGCCAAGCTTCTACAACCCCCGGTCCGGCTCCATCCGGATGTGGCGGGGGTCCACGCCCACCTCGGGGCCCATCCCATCCCCCGTGCCGCGCGCGAAGGCACCGGCGGCGCTGCTCATGCAGCAGCAACAGCATGGCGTGGCCCGTCACCAGCCTTCCTTGGACCCGACGGGCTCGCTAACGCCTTCAAAGACGACGACGCTTCAACCCCACCCTCCGTCCCTAACGACCGGTATTTCGACTCGGTGCTACTTCCCACATGACCTCTCGGTCCTCCTCTCTTTCACATGTTCTTTTCCCGCGGTACCCTACTCTATTGTCGTTGGTAATGGCTCCACTTTACCATCCGCGCCAGCGGCTCCCAGAGTTATCACCCACTCTACGTCTTAATAATGTCCGTGTGTCACCCGCAGTTATTAAGAATCTCATCTCTGTTCGTCGGTTTACCATCGACAATAATTGTAATTGTTCGTTGCGTTTGACGCCGGGTTGTTGTTACGTGAAGGTTCTTCCATCTCGACCGAGATAATTGTAATTGGGGCCACTATATCCTCTTCGTCTTCCACCAACGCACTCTTGATCCTCCCTATTGTCATGAGGCTTTGATCACCCCCCGGTCATGAGGCTTTGTCCAAGCTAGCATCTAGTATGTCATGTCATATTTTTAGGATTGTTGATTTATGTCATGCTTACCTACCTCTCCGGTTACCAGCATTTCCGGTTATAAATATTATTTGGTCTTACTTGATGATTGCACCAATTACTTGTGGACTTTACCTTTACGTCTCAAATTTGACACTTTCAGCACACTAGCTCACTTGATCGCCCACGCCTCCACCCAGTTCGGCGCACGCGTCAAAGGCTCTTCAGTGCGACAACGGGCGCGAGTTTGATAACTCTAGCTCCCGCCACTTCTTCCTTTCACAGAGCATTCACCTCCGTATGTCCTGCCACTACACCTCGCCTCAGAATGGTAAAGCTGAACACATTATTCGCTCTATAAATAAGGTCGTTCGCTCACTACTCTTTCAGGCATCCATGCCTCCATCCTACTGGGTTGAGGCACTCTCCACGGCCACTGTCCTGCTCAACATCCTGCCTACCAAGACTCTCCAACTCTCCACCCCACACCTTGCCCTACATCTTGCCCTGTTTGGCAAGCCACCCACATATGATCATCTTCGAATCTTCGGTTGCAAATGTTACCCCAATATGTCGGCCACTACTCCCCACAAACTCACTCCTAGGTCTGTCCTGTGTGTTTTTCTAGGATATTCTGCTCATCACAAAGGGTATTGATGCCTTGACCTCTCTTCCAATAGAGTCATCTTCTCCCGGCACGTCATCTTTGATGAAACGGCCTTTCCCTTTGCTAAGCGCCACGGTCCTAGTGCTCCAACGGACCTCCAGTTCCTCGATGACGATACTACCGACCCTATGCTCCCTCCTATCGGATCGATGCACAAGTCTTTTCTACAGGAACACCTTCTAGCGCCCCTGCCGATTCCTGTGTGGCTATGCCTGGGGCGCCCCTCGTCGCCCGCTGATAACACTGACGCCTCTCTGGTGCCCGCGCTCTACATCCCACCTGCGCTACGGGCACCGGGGACTTCTTCCGTGCCACGCGCGGCCACGACGTCCTCGCCGGTCTACGTTCCGCCCGCCCTGCGTGTGGGCGCTGGTCCTCCACCAGGGTTCCCGCCTCTACGGCCAGAGCGGTTCTTCAAGCAGCACTATTCCCGTCGCCCTCAGCCACAAGCGCCTACCACTGCCACAACTGCACCTACACCGGCTGCCCCCCTTCCCAAGGGCGTCGTTGCCGTGCCACCGGTAGCGAACCAGCACGCCATGGCCACTCGGTCCAAGAGCGGCTTCCGGATGCCTGCCGCCTTCCACGTCGCCTCACTCTCTCCAGTGTCGAAGACCTTTCGTAGCGCTCTTGCCGACCCTCGTTGGCGAGCGGCTATGGAAGAGGGAACGGTGCATTCTTTGCGAATCACACTTGGGATCTCGTGCCTCGTCCTCCCGGTCAATGTGGTCAGCGGCAAATGGATCTTGAAGCACAAGCTTCAGTCCGATGGCTCATTAGAGAGGTACAAGGCACGCTAGGTACTCCGCGGCTTCACTCAGCGTCCTAGAGTTGACTTCGACGAGACTTTTAGTCGTGTCGTGAAGCCGACCACCATCCGCATACTATGCTCTCCCCGGCTCTCCCGCGGTGGCCCATACACCAGCTCGACGTGAAGAACGCCTTTCGAAGACCCAGCTCGCCCGGATTTTGTCTGAAGAAGTCTTTTTATGGTCTGAAACAGGCCCCTCGCGCGTGGTACAGCCGGATGGCCTCCTTCCTGCTGTCACTGGGGTTTGTTGAAGCCAAGTCAGACACCTCACTTTTCATCTACTAGCGTGGCTCGAACCACGGCTTACTTGTTGCTCTATGTGGATGACATTGTCCTCACGACTTCCTCTTTGGCCTTCTTCAACGGATCATCACTTTGCTCTTCAGCGGGAGTTCGCCATGAAAGACTTTGGTGAGCTGCATCACTTCCTCGGTATGCAGGTTTAGCGCTGCAATGACGGCCTCCTCCTCTCGTAGCGGCAGTACATGCTCGTGCTCCACTCCAGTTGACACCAATCCGAAGGTTCTTTGGAGCTCTTGATCGTTTACTCGGGACATCGCACACGCAGATTCGGCCAGGTCTGCCTCCACATGCATGATCCCCCGTGAGCCTCATCTTGCGGCCTTGAAGCGGATTCTTCGCTACATTCAAGCACTCTCCACCTCGATCTCTTGTTGCGACACTCCTCGACGACTGATCTTGTGGTATATCGATGCCGTCTTGGCCGGTTGCGGGACACTCGCAGGTCCACCTCGAGCTATGCGGTGTTCCTTGGTGATAACCTTTTCTCCTGGTCCTCCAAGCGAGATCGAGTGCCGAAGCTGAGTATCGCGGCGTGGCCAACGGAGTTGCAGAGGCCACCTGCTTCACACCCCCCTCCGGCGCGACAACATCAATGCCGTCTACATGTCCTCCAACCCAGTCCAACATCAGCGAACTAAGCACATTGAGATTGATCTTCACTTCGTCCAAGAGAGAGTTGTTGTTGGTGATGTTCGAGTCCTGCATGTTCCTACCTCATCATAGTATGCGGATATCTTCACCAAAGGGCTGCCATCTTCAGTATTCACGGAGTTTAGGTCCAGTCTGAACGTGCATAGTGGCTGACGTTCGGACTAAGGGGAGTGTTAGAATATGTGCTGTTGAGGCCTTGGGCTCGGCACCTAAGCCCATATGGTTGGGCTGCTGTTGATTAGGATTAGATAGATGGTCGGGATTAGGCAAGGATCACCGTAGGATCCGATACCTCTATAAACCCTAATGATCCTTCCCTATATATGTACTCTGTACTTCCACCATCAAATACAATCACTAATTCGAGACTTCACCTTCTCTCACTTTCTAACCACCTAAAGCGGATGCTGGGCATATTCCTAATGCTAGGCTATTAGAAGTCAAATGTAGGCTTATCTCGTCAAGAAGTTTTGAGATAACAAAGTGGTAAAGAAATAAGCGGTGACAAAATAGTTGCAAATGAGATAAGGGATAATTTGCAATTGGAGGGGTGGGGTGGGGACAATGGAGATGGCGGTTGGGGGCCGCTAGTGGTTGATAGAGGTCAGTATGTGGGAAAAAAAAAACATAATTGATGAAGCCCTAGAGCATCCATTAGGGAATATTGGTTATCAATATGCTATAAATGTAAGAATAAATTATAGATTTAATGCCAAATTATAATTACCCAATAAATTCAGTGAACTTCAAAAACTCCTTGGTGTAGATAACCACAGCTTGCTGCAACACAGCAATGTCATCCTTCTCTCTGTTCATTTTAGTGGCAGATAATTAAGAACTAGAAGGATCACATTGCAGCTGAAAAACAGAGTTAGTCTCTATAATGATTTCTAAGAGAAACTGTCTAAGTGGTTGCAAGCAGAACTTCTCACATTTTCCTGTGTCCATAGCGTGCCAAAGAGACATGCAGATACAACCGAATTGCAAGCACCAGTTTTGTAAGGGTGTAAAGAGCTGGACCATAACGTTCTCTTTGTTCTTCCATAGGTCTGAAAGAAAATTCAGATTGTAAGATAAAGTACTCAAATCATGAACATTATGCATACAATTACTTCACCTACACCATTTTAAATGTGACGAAGTAAATATGATGAAGGGCACTATTTGCTACTCCCTCTGTTCCAGAATGTAGATGCTTGGGTTTTCTCCTAAGTTGTGTAAAAAAAAAGTAGCAAAGTTTCTGTCACGTGGGGGCGTCAGTTTAACTGCAAGCCCAGAGCTCGAGAGCCGCCAGGGGAACTCCCAAGGGCATGCACGGGCACTATTAGGAGTTTGTTGACGGATTAGAGTTATGGCTGCAGCAGTAATAATGGTTCATTCAGCTGCCAGGTGCACAGCAGTAGAGGCGCATGCAGTTGTGGTCAATAGCAATTACTAATAGACTTGTTGGGAATTAGGAGAGTAATGGCTGGGCTAGAATCAAGGAGCCAAGGGGCTGGGCGCCAGCCAGAGGCTGGGCGCATCTATTTATATCCTGTAATCTGTTTTGAATGGGGAAAGCAATGAACAACAAACAATCCAAACTTTACCTGGCCTTCCTCTAGACAATGGTTATCCTCCTTATCCCCCATATGAACTAAGGTTCATAACAGTTTCCAAGACCAAACCCATCATTGAATATATTATTTCTATAGTATATTTGTTTGGCGTTGTAAATATTGCTACGTTTCTATAATTGTGGTCAAACTTGAAGACGTTTGACTTAGGATAAAACTATTAGAACACCTTAAGACATTTTACAGCATCTGGGTTTTGGTCGCTACTGATGTAATCTGACCTGCTTGCGGCTATCTGCGTCTTATACATGTTTTGGACAGCTCTCCTGCATTGTTCGAGGAAAAAAAATTCCTATGGGATCTACTAGATAATTTGGCTCTGCAGCAAAAGGTGCCAGACCAGGACATAGGGCGCCTAACAAAGTCAGGCTCCTATACTAGTAAGTCGGCTTACAATGCATATTTCCTTGGTTCCACCAAGTTTGTGCCATAACGTATCTGAAAATATTGAGCACCGCTGTGTTGTAAGTTTTATATTTAGTTGGCAATCAAAAAAAAGTGCTGTACTTATCGTTTGGCTAAAAAGAAGGCTGCCACATCCCAATGCTTATCCTCTTTGTGATCAAGAAAATGAGACAATTCATCATGTTCTAGTTTCTTGTGTCTTTACAAAGCAAGTGTGGCTAGTTATCCTCCAAAAATTGGGCCTGGCTGTCCTTGTTCCTCAATCTGCTGCCACTCCTTTCTGCAGCTGGTCACATCGTGATCAGAAATATTGAAAAGGGCAGAAAGAAAAAAACGGAATTCCCTCATCATACTTGTGGCTTGGGAGAGCTGGAAACATTGTAATGCTTGTGTTTGAGGTGTTAGGCAAAGTGGCAAATTGGTACATCAGCTCTCCATTGAACTCTTATGAGGTCACTTAACTTTGGCACCTAGGTCAAGGTTTGTTTGGTCGAGTATTAGTCATTTGCAAGTGGTGCATACTTAGGAGTTGACCTCCAGCTCTCGCCTTAATGAAATGACACAGCTCTACTACGTCCTTTGAGAAAAAAAAATACCTTACACTTTGGAACAGAGTAACATTCATTTCAAAATTCAATTTTTCAACTAAAAGGCATGCATACATACCCATTATCATCATTTATTTGTCGAATAAAATCCAATAAAACCTGAAGTAGGAAAACACTAAATGTCACATTATGTCATTCTTTAACCAAAAAAATGATGAAAGGAATTAATAAATATTTAAGAAATGATCTTATTTTGATATAGATATACTAATATAGAGATGTCTTTCAGCAATCTAAGTATCTAGCCTAATATAAAAAAAATAACATATATAAAATGATTGAGATGGCGAAGATACTCTAATTTCACTAACCTGTGGAACACCAACCAAATACCTAACAAGAGTCTTATATACACCTGTTGCAGAACCAAGCTGTGCTAATTGCATCCTCCTACATATTAAATTTCAAAAGATAGGGAAAAGAAAAAAATATCAAAACTCAATCAAGGATAAAAATGTATTTCTTTCTTCTTAATGCAATGACACACCGCTCTGCGGTGCATTCGAAGAAAAAAAAACAATAGTCTTGGAAACGAAAAGATACACATAAGCAACCTTTCCATTTGCTGTTTCCATAACAATGCATATCGATCATGAATGCTTCCACCAGCACTAACCAGAGCATCTACCTCTGCTTGCTTATTTCTCTCTGAGCGTTCTCGCTGTTGCCTGATTAGAGTACCCAAAAATCTTGGGGCATGTATGTCATCACTGTAAAATATTATAAATGACTGATATTAGTTACTAAGAATGCACCTGTACTCAACCCTGTAAATAAACAAATAAATAACTGATGCTTAATAGTATGCAGTATATAAGTATTAAGATTCATCCATGGAAATTTAAATTTTTGATATTGATATTAATGAAATGCATCACTGGAAAAGAAAAACAAAGTAACAAAAAATCAACCTGTATTGAAAACATTGTCAGCATTTTTCAACTGAAATTGTTCTAACTTCTTCAACATATCCTTCAATTTAGCTTCTATATCATCAAGTATACAAACTATCTCAGCATCTTCTGGGGTGGACTTCTGTTGAAGCTGCTTGCATGCAGATGGCAAATGTTGACCTCCAACAAATAAAAGGAAAAACTCATACTGAGATATATATATATAGATACATAAAAAGCTAAACTTACTGCCACAGGGACGGGATGTGTTGATCAAAAACAGAATTTCTTCCATTTGTTCTCGGTTCTTCCACAAATTCTCATCGATTTTGTGGGCAGGTACGCCAGCTGCTTCTTGTTCTAAGAGTTCCTCATCTTCCCAAATGCAATATGGATGAAACAATTATATAAAAACATGTTTTCCTCAAACAACATGGCATAGTATTAAATAGTAAAATAAAACATACAAGCAGTCCCTAAACCTGTTGAAGAAACTTATTTTTTTCCTCGAAACGCAGGAGAGCTGCGCTTCATTATATTAAGAAAGAAGGGTAAAGAACCCTTAGTACAACACACACCCACACACCCTTATCTTTATCTCATAAGATACATTCGCGCCGATAAGGAAACAAAAAATGACCCTGCACCTACAACAAATCAACTAACATCTAGAGCGGGGGCAGTCAAGTGGATAGCCCACGAGCCCCTGCCAAAGTCCACTGCTGACGCTCATCGCTGGCCAACTTCAAAATTTCAGCTATGTTAGGAATTGCTCCATCAAAGACGCAGCTGTTGTGATGATTCCAAATTATCCACACTCCCAGAACTATTAGGGAGTTCAAACCTTTTTGTGTTAAACCAGAAGTTGTTGCACTTGCTTTTTCCCACCAATCATTGAATGAAGTGTCAGACGGCTATGGAGCTAGAGAGTAGAGACCGACCTGTCTCAAGATATAGTACCAAAATTGCCTTGAGATTACACATTCAATTACGAGATGGTCAATGCTTTCATCGGCTTGATCGCAAAGTGGACCCTTCCCAGGATGAGGCAGTCCTCGTCTTGCCTTCCCAGGATGAGGTAGTCCTTGTCGTGCAAGACGATCTGAGGTCCAGCAGCGCTTGTGCGCTAAAATCCATATGAAAAACAGCATTTTGCTGGCGCCCAAGTCTTCCAAATTCTCTCCCACGGTCCCAAAAAAATTATCCCCATGAATAAGCTATCATAAGCGGATTTCGCGTAGTACTGTCCACTAGTTGATAATTTCTAATAGTGAGAGTCCTCCATCTCGGGCTGTAACTCAAAATGCTAGAGGTTACCAAAGCTGAAGGAACTCCACAATGACCCCCACTGTGAGAACGCCTTGTGTTAGGCTAGTGTGAACAGCTGGTTGTTAGTCTATATTTACTATTTAGAGTGTTCGCACCTGGTCTTAGTGAACCGGAGGCCTCCCATTACTTGTAGGCATGGAGACCGGGCACCATTGGCCATGAGTGCTTCCATCTATATGTACGTATGCAGCACTCTGAATAATGTACAGACAATCTTACAGTCTTTCATGGTATCAGCCGCCTAGGTATAGGTCTTCCCTCCCGCTGCCCACCCCTGAGCGCCGGCCCTGCCGTGCAGCGCATCATGTCTCCCACCCCCGGCCTCCCAGTGCAGGGGACGCCACCGCCGACGAGATCGCGACTTCGCCCGGGCAAAGGAGAAGGCGGACAACACCGCTGTGATGATCTTTGTTGGCTTATCTTTGATGCGGGGTGGTCGATGCTGCTCAAGGCGAAGAACCAAGGAACAGCCTCTAAGGTGGCAGACAAAATCAAGACATGGACGTGTCATGGGAGGCAGACAGCCGCCTGGGGACATGCATGGTCAGCAGCTGCATGGGGAGTTGGGGACATGCAACGGCTCATGGCCAGGAGCCGAGGAGGTTAGTTTAGCAATTAAAGGGTGGCTGAGAGTGTTAGCTATTAATAGCAGTGGAGTTGAAGAGTTATCTCTTGTGAACCTATTAATAGCAGTGGAGTTGAAGAGTTATCTCTTGTGAACCTATTAATAGCAGTGGAGTTGAAGAGTTATCTCTTGTGAACGTGAGAAGAGAGTGAAAGAGAGAATAGGAGCCTCGCAGCCGGCTCCTATATATTGTAAGCAATGGCTCTGTTTGGATACTCTACCTGGGCTAGAGCTAGAGTTAGTTTCCATCTCTAGCTCTAGCCCTCAAACTAGCTCTAGCTCTTGAGGTGTTTGGATGATGGGCTATTTTTACAATACAAACATCTTTTCAATCATTTATCACATTTACACCAACTTTTGGATTTGGTGTGGCTTGTTCCTGTGTGGCCGACGGCTACGCGGACGTCTGGATTTCCTGCGTGGATTTCCCCGGCGGCGGACGGACGGCGGGGATGGCTGTGGGGCAGGGGACTAGATCTTGGCCTGGTGGCGGCGCTGGCGGAAGAAGCCCCACGCGCGCGTGCGTACGCCGAACGGGATGGGAAGACGAGGCTGAGGTTGGGGACTCCGGCGGTGGGGATGGGGCTTAGGGGGGCCGCCGGCGGGGGGCGACTGGGGAACGCGTGGCGTCGGGCTCGGGTGGCGCCCGCGATCGCGAGGAAGAAAAGTGAAAATTTGGTGGGTCACACGTAACTAGCCCTAATATGCACCCCTTCGATGGGCTCTTGATTTTTTGGGGGGGGCGGTTGCATTTAGCCCAAACTAGCCCGTCCTGTTTGGATCCCTTTGGGGTTAGTTGAGTCAAAACTAGCTCAAACTAGCTCTAGCCCAGGGATCCAAACAGAGCCAATGAAGTTATCTCTAAACACCTCATCTCCCCTCAAGTTATCTCTAATCTCTCCTCCCCGTTGTCTTCAATCTCACCTTTGCTTAGGCGGGGGGGTGGCTCCATTATCCTCCCTATCTTCCATATGAACTAAGGATCACTACATCTGGTATCAGAGATCCGGCGATCCTTATCCTCCCTCCGCTGCATCTTCTTCAACCTCCGATCCTCATCAGCCACCACCTTGCCACCAGACTTCACCATACCCTAAGCCGCTGCAGCCTCTACACCACCACCGCAGCCTCTACCACAATTCCTGAAGATGGATTTTCCAAGATTTGACGGAAATGTGATCCTCTCGCCTTCATCAACCAATGTGAGTCCTACTTCCTCCGAGAATACATCATGGAGGAAGAAAAGGTATCGTTGGTTTCCTGGAATTTGGAAGATGGCACCCGGTTGTGGTTCCGCCAAGTCCAGCAGGATGAGGGCACCCCATCGTGGCGTCGCTTCACCGAGCTGCTACGCCTGCGTTTCGGATCACCACTAGCCACCACCACGCTTCACCGTCTCGCAGAGGGTACTCGCCGTCTCCAAGAACAGATGGATCACTTCGTCGTGATGTTCAACCGCTACCTTGATCACAAGGAGAAGACAGAGCATGAACTCCAAGCAGTAGTGCAGCTTCAGGCAGCAACACGAGGGTTCCTCGCACGCCGGCGGGTGCAATCTCTCCGTGGGATGCAGCATCTAGCTGTTATCTCCTGTGCCATCACGTGGCCATCATCGGAGGAGAGAGCAGCGGTGCTCCTACAAGCAGCAAGGAGATGTTTCCTTGTCCGGCGGAAGGTGCCGAAGATGCGCATGTTGATGAGCGTGTGGCCGCAGCAAATCGCAGCCGTCACATTCCACCACTTGGGCTCGCCTATCCGTCTGGCGGCTCCAACCCAAGAAGAGACTTGGGTATGCGGTCTTCGGTGTGGACCAGCACAACCAAGCAGCCACCACGCCATCGCCTCGGCCTCACCTCTGCGACTTCCATCGCCTCCACCACCGGCCGTCTCCTCGGTTCCGTCACCGCGGGTGTGTGTGCTAGTTGTTGGACTCCTGCTGCTAGTTGTTGGGCTCCTTCCATGGGATCCAGGAGGACGTCATCAGCTCCGTCGACTGCTCTCCACGCTTCGAGGACGAGCTGCTCCTCAAGGGCGGGGGAGATGTCATGGGAGGCAGAAAGCTGCCTGGGGACATGCATGGTCAGCAGCTGCATGGGGAGTTGGGGTCAGCAGCTGCATGGGAAGTTGGGGACATGCAGGAGCCGAGGAGGTTCAGTTTAGCAATTAAAGGGTGGTGAGAGTGTTAGCTATTAATAGCAAAGTGGAGTTGAAGAGTTATCTCGTGAGAGTGTGAAAGAGAGAAAAGAGAGCTTCAAAATTGGTGGCTAGGCCAGCTCCTATATATTGTAAGTCGCACCTATTGATGAATTAAGCAATGAACAAGAATGAAGTTATCCCTCTAACCTCACCTCCCTGCTGTCTTCAATCTCACCTATGCTTAGGCAGCCAGGCAACAACCCTAGCGCCATTATCCCTCCTTATCCCCCATATGAACTAAGGATCACTACAGGACGTGGAATTTCAATTCTGATATTGTCAAACCATAATTCATAGTTCCATTTAGAATCAGTCTAGATAACAGCTAAGTGTTTGGAAAACAACCATCACTCAAATTCTCTTTTTCTTCTTCCTCTGCCCAGTCCTGCACAGAGACCCCTACTGATGCACCGCTCGCCCCTACCACCTCCGCCTCACCACCCGGCTCTCACAACTCCCCCACTGCCGAATCCACCGTCCTCCACCATGGCCTGGCCCTAAAATCCATCGGATGTACCTCCTCCCTACCGTATTCTTCATCTCCAACCATACTCCCCCACCGACAGCGCGGCAGCGCCTCGTGCCCAGCTCCAGGGACACCCCATCACCTCTGCTGCCAACAACAACCACCATCATGTTAACCCAGTGCCGCCTTCCCCTGCTAACCGGCCATAGGCACCACAAAGGGGAGGGGGGTGTATTTTTAAGAGGCAAAGGTTTTTTTTTTTTTTTTTTAAAAGTGAGAGGATGCCTTGAATCACTCTATCGAATAAGCGCTGTCAGCCTTGTATTCTATCGAATATTTGCGTTCTTAAAAAGCAGAGAAAATTCTTCTTTTAAAAAACTAGAAAACATCTATGATTATTGAGAAAAGCAATATGTTATCAAAAAAAAAAGCAATATTCAGGTGCTTTTAGTAATCCGAGCAAACGAATCGAACTAATTGCCAGATCGACACTATGTGAAGCGGATCGAGGGTGAAATTTAGCGAGGGCGGGCTCACCTGGGGCGATGGGAGCAACGGCGGCGAGGTCGGCGGAGAGGGCGCGAAGCCGGGCGGCGAGGTCCGTGGTGGCGTACGGCAGCGGAGGCAGCGGGTACTTGTCGTAGTAGCGCGCGAGGTAGGTCCGCGTAATGGGGAACAAGCCCTCTGTCGTCGCCATCGCCGGCGCGGCGGGCGGCGGCGAACCGAGGTGGCGTGGGGACAGGGGAAAGGGAGGGATGAGGGGGCACGTGAAATGGACGTGCTCCTGCTGTTGCAGACTTGCAGCAGAGGGGAGACCAGGGGTGTGTTTAGACTATCCGCACTCACGTTCATCTATTTACCTTTCTATACATCCTAATCATCAAGATTCCTCATTTACGATCATTTTCCTCCGCACTCCATCTCTCCTTTATATCTTTTTACTCTATACCAACTACCATCAGTGGGGTTCACTTATAATTTTATCCAAATATATTCATATAAGATCTAGTTTTGAAGGATTAATTGAAACAAATTTAATGGTGTAATCGAAATTTAATTTGGTTTTTGGTTTATGAGTTATAGTATTTTTTTGTTTATTGAACTTGTGGGACCCGCCGTGTCTCTAGGAATACCGGAAACCAACCAGCTCCGGCGGCGAAGCGTGGCTATCCGGGCCCCCCCATTTGCAAGCGAATTTGGTAATTGGAGGGAGCGGTAGCGTGTCTCTGAGGGAGCGGTAGCGTGCCCTCCCAGCACCAGCCGCAGATAGTTTTAGATCCCAAAATTTGGTGCAAAATTTTGGAGGAATGTCACATCGAAAGCAATCAGAAGCACGTTTCGTTTGTTAGTGATAAATATTATCCTACCATGACGTAACTAGGCTCAAAAAGAATCGATCTCGTAATGTACATCTAAAAACGTGTAATTAGTTTATTTTTTTACCTACATTTCGCACTGCGTTGCATGTGGCATTTTGATGTGATGGGGAATCTTCTTTTTGCATAGTGGAATTTGGAGAGAAAGTTAGGGTGCTAAACACACCCCTGCACGAGAATTGGGTTGTGAATTGGGTTGTGTTGTGCCGTCACTTAAGGGCGGTGCGGTTTAAGAGTGGGGACGCAAAAGAAAGCAAAAAAAGCGTCTACCAAGACGAGGAGACGAGGACGAGGCTCCGACTCCTTTCGAACAACTTCACCTTTGCTAACAAAGATCTCCACGAAGTCCTCGAGCCCTTATTTGACCCCTACCTTAAATTTTAGGGGTTTGAGAAAAAAATTAACTCTAGTGGAGTCTCTAGATGAGCTCCTATTTTTTATGTCACCCTAAATTTTAACCTCAAGACCCTGATCCATTTGGCCCATATCTCTCTCCGACCGTGGGTCCGATATGAACTTTTTCCTCCCAACCGCTCCACACGCGGGCGCCCGCACGCGCCGAATCCGGCGCTGGTGGCCTCCATTCGCCGTCCTCGCCCTCTTCGGCGTGGTGCCGCCACCGGTGTCACCTAGACCTCCTCCCGTCGCCACCCGGCGCCTCACGCCCCCATCGGCTAGATCCCCAGGGGCCATAGTGGCGGCGGCACTCCCGTGGCTCGCCGCAGTCGCCGGCCGTTTGCGAGTCCGCGGACCGCCGTCTGCTCCGCCCGGGCCTACGCTTCGCTTCGCAGCGCCGCTGTCACGTGCCCCCGCCGCCTCGGCCGTCGACCCTACGGCACCGCCCAAGTTCGGCAGCCCGGCCAGCCAGAACGGCAATGGAGGGCGCCATAAGCGGCGCCGCCATACCCCCAATCCCACTTGGGAGCCGCCGGAGCAAGCCAAGCCGAGGCCACGACATTTGGGTAGGAGGAAAAAGCATGAGACATTGACATACGGGTCCCATTTGTCGGGTCTACAGGGAATCAATTTGGGGGCTCACATTTGGAAGCTTCCATTAGAGTAGAATCATAAAAACTAGCCCACAAAAATTATGAGGGATCACCTAAATCATATTTGGAGGCTCGATTTGGGGGACCTTGACTAGAGTTGCTCTAAGAGCCGTCTCCAAAAGATTAGCTAAAATTGGGGGCTCGATTTGGGGAGCTTAGTATGCCCACCAAGACGCACGTGAGCCAAGCCATGGCCTCGCCAAGCCCCGGTGGCACGGAACGCCGGGGCGCCGCTACCCACTTTGAAAGGTCCTAATGGCTAGAGGGGGGGTGAATAGCCTATTAAAAATTCTACAAACAACACTAAGCAAGGCGGTTAGTAAATAAGACGGCGTAGCAAATAAACAAATGCTTCAAACTAATTACGCAAGCCTCCTAGCAATTCTAGCAATTCTAATATCTCTAATCACAAGCAATGGCTAGGTTGCTAAGTTACTCCTAGGTTAACAAGATATGCTAACTAGGATTACCACTAGGGGCTAACAAGCCTAAACAAGCTACTCAAGCTACCAAGCTAAGCACCCTAACAAGATATACTACCAAAGTAATGCAAAGAGATGCTTAGGATACAATACCACCGGTGTAGTGTCGAGGTTGAAGCCAATCACCGTGTACAAGAAATCTCCAACGAGCTAGCACACAAGACACGATGATTTTTCACCGAGGTTCACGTGCTTACCGGCATGCTAGTCCCCGTTGTGGCGACACACCCACTTGATGGTTGCTAAGCTTAATGGTCGGTGCCAAATCCCCGGTGGGAGCTCAAGCACACCAATCACAAGAGGGGGGCCAAACAAGCCACGAGCAATCCACTAGTGCTCCTTTCGCGAATCTCCCGCGGGGTAAGGAATGACCCCTCACAAACCACCGGTGTGGCCTCGAACAAGCTCCAATCGAGCTCAACACCGCCTCTTGCTCCAAGCCGCTAGGGAACCGGGCAAATTCCCAAGAAAACAAGAATCCCGCGGCTTCTCCAAGGATGAAGTGCCTCTAGATGCAACCACTAATGCAATGCACTTCTATCACTCTCAATCTCACCAAGAATTCGAGTTATGGATGGAGAGATGAGTGGAGAGGAGTCTCAAATGCTCACAAGCAAGTTAGAGTGTTCAAATGTGCAAGAGGAAGGGCTAGAAACCGGGCAAACCCATATATATAGCCCCACTCACGAGATAGAGTCGTTGGCCTTCAAATTTTTTGTCTGCTTGCGGCCGGCCTTGACCGACAGGACTCACCCGGCCGAAGTCCGGTCACGGGTCATTTGCCCGCTCTGGATCTAACAGACAAGGATCGGGCCCACACCGACGGCTTCCTCCGCAGCGTCCGGTCACCGCTTCGGCCGAGCACCGGAAGCATCCGGTCGTGCTTGGGCCGACGCGCCCCGGCCAAATCGCGGCTGAGAGCTCTCGCGACGCGACCGACGACGAACCACCGGTCGGTGCGTCCGGTCCACGCCACCGTCGCGTCCGGTAAGCCACACTGGCAAAGAAGTCTTCATGTTTCGTTGCTCTTTGCTTCATCCTTGCTTAAGCCTCTTGCCATATGTTGCCAACACATCGAAGAAGATCACGTTATCATGCATGTTAGCTCGACGATAAGTTAGGCAAGATCGGGTTAGTGCTCTCATTGTCCTAAATGCAATATGCAAGTCAATTGGACCTAGAAGCACTTCACTTAGAAGGATTGTCGCGGCATCCCCTCTTGATAGTCGGCTATCTATCCTATAATGTGATCACACGCTCTATCGTGTCTTGATCACCGTAAAAAAGGAAAACCCTATCAAGATACCTTTGCTTTGATCTCAGGGTTCCTCTCAAGCCGATCACCGCGCTTTGACGATCCATCAAGTCCACCGACATTGTCCATGTTCATGATCATCATGCTCCACGCCATCCACCTAATCCTATCTCAAGTCATCACTTAGAGCAAAGGATTAGTCCCACAAGTGTGTCATCAATTTCCAAAACCAAACATGAGATTTCACCGCCATGGCCGTGAACCATCATGGCAAGGCCCTCCATGCCATCACCGCGTTCTGGCCGAGCTAGGCCAATAACGGCCGCCAGACCGCCACCACTACCCTTGCCTCGCTGTAGAACACCCCAAGCCTTCACCTTTTAGGTGCTAGAAGCCCTAGCCACCAGACGCTACTGTCCTGCCGCCGCGGAGACACGCCATGGGCCCGATTGTGGCATGGCCACCCCCACCGTATCCAGCACCCCGTGCCACGGGACTTGGCCGCCAAGCTCCACCCCAACATGCCAAGCACAGCCATCTAGTCGGTTTAGGAGAAAACCCGGCCTTGCCGAGCACTCGGTGCTCGGGGGCGCCCGATCGCGCGACACACACACACACAAAGTAACCATGGTCACGAGCCACCTTGCCGCCCGCTGCGATCCGGCCAAAATCGACGAAGGACGGCCACCGGGACATCACCATCGCGCTCTCCTTGTCGAGGAACGTGGAAGACCATCAGCTTTGAAGCCCTCAGAGCCCTGGAAAGCTGCGGACTCGTAGCCTTGCTGACGCGGTCGCTCACGGAGCACCGCTGCGTCATCGGCGTTCTTGAAAGGTCCTAAATGCCTAGAGGGGGGAGGGTGAATAACCTATAAAAATTTCTACAACAACACTTAAACAACACTGTTAGTCAATAAGATGGAGAAGCGTAATAAGCGGTGCTACAAATCTAACTATGCAAGCCACCTACACAATCAATACTAGATGAAAGCTATGATCTCTAGTCACACAATCTAAAGCTCTATGTTAATCCTAGGTGGAAGCACTACACAACTCAAGCAAGAAGACTAGCAAGATCAACTATTACTACTCAAGCTAAACAAAGTGAACAATGTAAATACAAGAGTAGGGATGATCGATATACCGCCGGTGTAGAGTAGAGGTAGAAGCCAATCACCGATGTCAATAAAATCTCTAACGAGCAAAGCACACTTGACACGATGATTTTTCACCGAGGTTCATGTGCTTGCCGGCACGCTACTCCCCGTTGTGACGACACACCCACTTGATGATCCACAAGCTTAATGGCCGGTGCCAAATCCCACGGTTGGAGCTCAATGAATCACTCATAAGAGGGGATCCACAAGCCACGAGCAATCCACTAGTGATGCCTTTCGCGAATCTCCCGCGGGGAAAGGCTCAACCCCTCACAAGTCCACCAATGTGGCCTCAAACAATTACCAATCGAGCTCAACACCACCATGAACTCCAAGCCGCTAGGGAACCAAGCAAATTCCCAAGAGAAACAAGAATCCTGCAACTCCTCCGAAGAACAAGTGCCTCTAGATGCAATCAACAAGCAAATGCACTTGAATCTCACTCAATCTCACCAAAGATCGAAGTTAGGCAAGAGAGATGAGTGGAGGGGAGTTTTCTCAGCTCACAAGAGAGTTAGGATGTTCAAATGTGCAAGAGAGGGCTCAAGTAACCGGCCACATACATATATATAGTCTCTAATACGAAATAGAGCCGTTGGGGTCGAAATCACAGTTTATGCGTGCTGACCGGACGCTTCGGTCCAGAGCGGTCAGAAATGACAACGAGCTAGGTCCACAAGCTGACAATCTCGAGCCAGTGTCCGGTCAAGGTGACCGGACGCTCCGGTTAACTAACTAAATGCCCGATTCCAGAACTTACTGGAATCGACCGGACCCTGGCTTGACCGGACGCTCCGGTCAGGGTCGCCAGCGTCCGGTCCAGCGTCCGGTCGCCGGTTCCTACGCGGTTCGTCGTTTGTTGTCGCCTTCGCTTCAACCCAAGCTTTGCCACTTGCCTCAAGTTGCCAACACGTCGAATATCATCTCAATATCACATGTGTCAGCATTTCGCAAACGATTTGGCAAGAATGAAGTTAGTGCTCTTGATTCTAAATGCATATTGTTGAAACCTCTTATGATATACTTTTATATGTCAACAAGACATGAAATAAGGGCATAAGATGAATGAACACCTAGTTTAGGGGTTTATACTAATAAGTTCCACAAGTTTTGGTGATTTATATATCTTCAGGGACTTAACAGATAAATGCAGATGAGAACAGTGAAAAGCCCAGGAGTTTGCATCCCATACGATGACAAGACTTGACCGTGAGGCAACTCAATCCGAAAAGTGGACTAAAACATTCTAGAAGATACCAGAAGACAACAGGAGGGAGGAGAACTCACCAGGACATAGAGTCCTGGCGATCGCCGGGCTTGTTACGGGCGATCGTTAGGTGGGTCCTACCTGTCGGCCTCTCCTTTCTATGGCGGTTGACCACCGACATTGAGGTTGTATCTACACCATTGCTCATGGTCGGTTTGATCCAAGGGTCATCATTCATCGCCAAGGGCAATATAAATAGACCCCTTACCCCCAGAGTGAAACCCTAATTCATTGTAATTCATTGTCATTCATTATCAGCCAAGTCAGGCAGAAGTAGAAGAGAGTATCTCCACCAGAGATTAGGTTAGCTACTTGTCTAGTTCTAGTTCATCTAGTTCTAGTTCGTCTAGTTGGTTAGCAAGTCAGATTCAAGTAGAGCCGGGTGTGCCAACCCGGAGTTCTAGATCTTCAGGTCCCACGGTACGGAAATTATCTTGTATCTATGACTTTGCTCTATTATAATATTATGTGTTGCTTTGCTATGTTCTTACTTTATTCTAATAGTATGTTTGATATAGTCATGGTTTATGATGGATTCATGTATCTATTCGTAGAAAGCCTAATTCAATTCTCGAGTGGGTTAGGTGGTAGAAATAATTATGTAAGCGTGGTGCTTATATATGATTTACCTACGAGTGCACCTTATATTCCGGGTCGTGTGGTAGATCACAGGAGTGACAGTCATGTTGAGTCCTTTGGAGTCCACCCTCCGTCTATAAGCCAAGTGGATAATGATTATGGGGAATACCTTGTTTCGCTCTTGGTTTTCCTTGATAGTCTTCCAGATACATGATCTAGAGTTCATTATTCTATATATGATAATGTATGCCTTAGAGTAGATGTAATGACTTAGTAGATTCAATGCTATGCAAGAATTCTGTCTCTTAAGTAGTCCAATGTTAAGTCTAACTTTTAGTAGTCTATTCCTATCTCTGTGTGTAATGCCTCTGCTTTATTTATCATTATCATATCCTATCATTATTGGCTTACTCCTGCTAAAGTTAGCACTAGTGATAGATTCTCTCAAAAGTATGCCACCTATCAATTGTATTTCAGTCTAACTTCAGTTTTCCTCCCTGTGGTAGAATATAAATGACAAATTTGGATTACTCTCGGTGAAATGCTACAAGTGGTATTTTTTTATCCTGGCGCTATGCGGATAGATCTTTTTATATTTATTTCTTAGAGTTTGCAAACAACACATTACAAGTATCACATATGCATTTAGCATTGCTGCTGGGGATGACAACCTAGCCTACGGTAGTGCTAAGAGATGAAACCACACCGAAAGTGCTCCCCGGTGGCGGCATATGACCTTAGGTGAGATTAACTCCACCTATTGTTATAGTGACGTTAGGAATACCAACACATATGCAAGTCAACATGAATCTAGAGGCACTTCTAATGCAGATTAGCCGTGGATTCTCCTCTTGATAGTCGGCTATCTATCCAAAATGTGATCACGCTCTCTATAGTGTCTTGATCACCGAAAGCAAACCCTATCAAGTTATACCTTTGTCTTGATCTCTGGGTCCTTTCCTTTCCAACAAGTGAGCTCGATGATCCATCATGTCCATCATCAGCGTCCACGTCCATGATCATGTAGCTCCACGTCATCCATGCAATCCTTATCTCTTAAGCACACTTAGAGCAAAGGATTAACACACACTATGTAAAAAAAAGGCCTCAAACAAGTCGCTAAAGCGTTGAGGGTTTTTTGATCCGCAAGACGCCACGCATCGCCCATTAGGGTCTCTAAACGTCCTGTCTTTACAAACCTTTCGTGAGCGAGCGTGCCCGCAGCAAGGCTTTAATACGAGATAGGTTTTAGTGCGTCTCAAACTTTCCGTCTGTAGTAAACCCTTGTTACACACGCCGTGGAACGCTCTCGTGTCACGGCGTTTTTGGCGCGATCGCGGAGATCTTGTATCTACGAACATTATTACCAAAGAAGCGGCGTACCTTTGGAAACGTCCACCGCACAGCGGCATCGTAACCGCAGCGTACCGCGCCCAAAAGTAGCAACGCAACCCGGTATCTAATCGTAGCGGTTTCGACCGATGACATGTGTATAGGAAGGCGCCTCATTGCCACTAACGCGCCCGACGAGGCGCTTGTATACATCGCGCGCCTCTAATCGTTATCCATTCATAGACACCCGATCACTATAAGGGTGCGTAAACCATGATTCAAATACAGACCCGTGTGGACGCGCGGCCGGCGTGATATCGCCGCATTTTTACGGCGCTGTGCAGGGTAATGCGTGTATGCGTGTCACCTGAGCTACTGATTACGCTAGTTAGATTGCTCGATCCGTAACTACACTCCAGTTCACGCAGACGCTTGTTTTGTACTACCGTCTCGTGAAACTTAATGCACTTTCAGACGCTTCAGAGGTCGTTCGACCGTAACTTCGCACGTAACTACTGATCGCATGTTTAAAACGATCGTCCGCAATGTGTTCCATGTTACGGGCGATTGTTCGCGCGGCACGTGTCAAGAAGTAACACATGAGCTACTGAGACGGCGTTTTGGTAAGCTCGTATGCGTTCCTTTCTAGCTATTACAGGCGTTTCTTTTGTACCCACGCCCGTGGGATTTAGTCGCTTTACGGATGACCGTTTTGATTCTCAGACGATCGTAAACGTTACGTACTTTTCAGACGCTTGTTCGGTGTTTGAGACGTTTCTTGATTCTGCGACAGACATTTAGTATGAAACCTACAGCGCCAAGATCGCAAAGCGGGTAGTGCGTACATAGATAACGTAATCGTTTCAGGCTATGCGCGTAAAATTGAAAATGGTAGACACCGGCAAACACAAATAATACGCAGATGCAATGTGTCCGATCACAAACAAATGGCGCATTTACGGCGGCATTGCAAATTCAGGTGTATCTCAGATTGTTCACATAGATGTACCCAGTTCTTTAGGGCACGCCACAGATTGTTCACAACACAAATAACACAGTTCACATGCATGTATCCGGCTTTGATCGTCATGCAAAGAAGGGAAACAAGAATACGTTCACATGCATGTATCCACCGATCGTCATGCAAAGAAGGGAAACAGAATCAACTCACGGTTTACATTTAAACGAAATGCTCGTCTTCGGGCTGATGACATGTTCCATAAGAAATTTGGCCATCTTCTCTCTAATATCCTCCAAATTGATGGAATCTCCGGTCAAGTCAAAATCCTAATACAAAGAAAGGTAGGCGTAAGTGTTTGTGTACACATGGTCTATATTGCCAAACAAAGGTAGGCACAAGATGGAGTGCACTTCGAAGTTACCTCATGACAATCCAAATGAACTTGTTTCATCACGACCATCAAGAGGTGCACCGTGTAGAACCCACATGTCTTGTTATCGGTTTGCAAAGCCTTCGCAATCATATGAAGAAATTATGATAAATCTCAAAGGCCCAATATCTCGCAAAACATACAAGAGATCCGAAGTTTACCTTCTTTTAAGAGATGGGTTTACGGTAGTGTTGGAGTCCAATAAAGTAGTTATGTCTAAGCATGGACAATTTATTGGTGCAGGCTATGGTTGCGGAGGTTTGTTTCGCCTAAGTTTGGCGATTTTTGTAATAAGTCGGTGAATCAGATTTGTGACACAATTAATGATAATTCGAAAGTGTTTGGCATTCTCATTTTACGTCATGTGAAGTTTGGTGTCACATCTATCTAGCTTGCGATTAATTCTAGATGTGAATTTTGGTGAGCTTGCAATTAATTCTAGATTTCACCATTACCAAAGGTTCTAAGTGTCATAATTGTGTGCAATCTAAGCAACCTCGAAAAGCCACACAAGGTGTGGAGAGACTCTTGGCACCTCTAGAACTCATACATTCTCGATCTATGTGAGATGAATGGTGTGTGGAAAGAGATATTTCATGACATTAATTGATGATGCTTCTAGATTTTGCTATATTTACTTGCTGAAAACTAAAGATGAGGCATTATTAGACTACTTTAAAATCTTTAAGGCTGAAGTTGAAAATTAACTAGAAAGAAAGAAAAATTAACCAACATGTCTTGTTATCACTTATCAGTTTGTAACAGGTAATCGCAAACATATGAAACACATGCTAGAATTTATATATGATGAATAGTTCCCCTAAAATTCATATGAAGAAATTTCGATAAATCTCAAAGGCCCAATATCTCGCAAACATATAGTAGATCTTAAGTTTACCTTCTTTTTAAGAGATGGGTTTAAGGTAGTGTTGGAGTCCAATAAAGTAGTTATGTCTAAGCATGGACAATTTATTGGTGCAGGCTATATGGTTGTGGAGGTTTGTTTCTCCTAAGTTTATGATTTTTGTAATAAGTCGAGTGAATCGATTTGTGACACAATTAATGATAATTCGAAAGTGTTTGGCATTCTCGTTTTACGTCATGTGAAGTTTGGTGTCACATCTATCTAGCTTGCAGTTAATTCTAGATGTGAATTTTGGTGAGCTTGCAATTAATTCTAGATTTCACCATTACCAAAGGTTCTAAGTGTCATAATTGTGTGCAATCTAAGCAACCTCGAAAGCCTCACAAGGCAAAGTGGAGAGACTCTTGGCACCTCTAGAACTCATACATTCTGATCTATGTGAGATGAATGGTGTGTGGAAAGAGATATTTAATGACATTAATTGATGATGCTTCTAGATTTTGCTATATTTACTTCTTTTGAAAACTAAAGATGAGGCATTATTAGACTACTTTAAAATCTTTAAGGCTAAAGTTGAAAATTAACTAGAAAGAAAGAAAAATTAACCAACATGTCTTGTTATCACTTATCGGTTTGCAACAGTAATCGCAAACATATGAAACACATGCTAGAATTTATATATGATGAATAGTTCCCCTAAAATTCATATGAAGAAATTCGATAAATCTCAAAGGCCCAATATCTCGCAAACATACAAGTAGATCCTGAAGTTTACCTTCTTTTAAGAGATGGGTTTAAGGTAGTGTTGGAGTCCAATAAAGTAGTTATGTCTAAGCATGGACAATTTATCAAAAAAGGCTATGGTTGCGAGAGGTTTGTTTCGCCTAAGTTTGGCGTGATTTTTATAGTAAGTCGCTGAATCAGATTTGTGACATAATTAATGATAATTCGAGTGTTTGGCATTCTTGTTTTTGTCATGTGAAGTTTGGTGTCACATCTATCTAGCTTACAGTTAATTCTAGATGTGAATTTTGGTGAGCTTGCAGTTAATTCTAGATTTCACCATTACCAAAGGTTCTAAGTGTCATAATTGTGTGCAATCTAAGCAACCTCGAAAAGCCTCACAAGGTGGAGAGACTCTTGGCACCTCTAGAACTCATACATTCTGATCTATGTGAGATGAATGGTGTGTGAAAAGAGATATTTCATGACATTAATTGATGATGCTTCTAGATTTTGCTATATTTACTTCTTTGAAAACTAAAGATGAGGCATTATTAGACTACTTTAAAATCTTTAAGGCTGAAGTTGAAAATTAACTAGAAAGAAAGAAAAATTAACCAACATGTCTTGTTATCACTTATCAGTTTGCAAAAAAGCCTTCGCAAAACATATGAAACACATGCTAGAATTTATATATGATGAATAGTTCCCCTAAAATTCATATGAAGAAAATTTCGATAAATCTCAAAGGCCCAATAGCTTTTTGTTCCCTAATGGGCTTTATTGTTTTGACCCATGAGTAAAGGTGCGAGGTGTGATATCAATTAGTATCATACTGGCTGGTTGATGTGGAGGTAGGGAGTTTTCCTCCCTATATATTTGTACCAAGCCTGCTCGAGATTAGACACAACACCACAACTATAATTGGGAGTTTCAACTGAAATTGCCTAATATCTCAACAATCCAAAAACCTTATTATAGCCTTTTTCTTGATTTAACTATGGCTTTTTTCATCGACGTCTTTGAGGCTAGAAAAAATTTCTAGCGCAAATTTTAAGAGGCGGCGAAGTTAAGGCCATGCTCTAGCTACTGAGGCTAAAATGTTTTGGATTATTGTTGGCTTGCCCGAGGGAAATATCTACGAGAGAAGATTCCGGGGGCAACACTATCAACCTGAATGCAACCATCGATATATATTCTAAGTTGTAGATTATGGAGAGCTTTCATGACTACAAGATGGTTGCTAACCGATCTATAGTCAAGCAAGCTCATGAGGTTCAAAGACATGGCAAAAGAACTTGAACTCCTTAAGTGTGTCATACCCGACGAGTTTGTAGCCGTATGCATTAATGCTAAGTTGCCTTCTTCATAGAAGAGCTAGAAAATATCAGTTGAAAACCTAATAGCATCTCTTGATGTTGAGGAAAAGATTCGGGCAAAGAACACTATTGAGAAGGGGAACCAGAGCCATTCTGGCACGAATTTGGTGCAGGAAACCCCACATGGCAAGACCAAAGGTAGGAATAAATCTTCCAATGCCAAATTAACAACTACCACCGAGAAGAAGAAAAACAATGATGATGTGCCTTGCTACACTAGTGGAGAGCTTGGTCACTTTTTCGATGGGAAAAATAAGAACGTCAACATCGTGACTATTAGCAATGCTGATGATGAGTACAGAATGTTAAATGCAGGTACTATCGGTGTTTCAATCACCAAGTTGGTGGGTTGATACAGTGCTTATATATTTGGGGCCAGATCGTGGTTGTAAACCAATTGGATGTAAGTGGATATTCAAGAAGAAGCTTAGACCTGTTGGTGCTATTGACAAGTACAAGGCTCGGCTTGTGGCTAATGGTTATACTCAAAAGGAGGGTTTCTTTGATACTGATATACTGTTGCTAGAATGACCACTATTCGAACACTACTATCCTTGGCTGCCTCATATGGTCCGATCATTCATCAAATGGACATGAAGACAACTTTTCTTAATGGAGAGTTGGATGAGGAGATTTACATGGATCGCCTGATGGGTTTGTAGTAAAAGGTAAAAGAGCAAAAGGTGTCATGGAGGTCTTGTAAATAGACTATTTTGACTAAATCAACTGTAGAGGCAGAACTTATCGCTTTGGATACAAATTTATGCTTTGTTATATGATGCTAAGTCATGCTAGTATGATACACATGTTTGCACTAGTTGTTATGATCATGTTATGCTATATGATGTTGAATCATGCTATGATCTTGATATGCTTTTATGTTATGCTAGTACACTCGTACACATGCTTAATCTAGCCTTTCGGTTCGTCATGGTTTACTTTTATGAAATTAATCTAGAAATTGCCTAATATCTCAACAACACGGTGGTTATTCATCGAATGGAAACGCATAGCGCACAACTTCAAGTGAAGCGCTACTTACTTTCGTATATTTGGGGTTAACGAAAAACTTTTGTGTCCTCGTCACCTCCTTAGCCGTGGGATTGAAAACACGCCAAGTAAGCCTACACATGAGTAAAATGCAAAATGTCACATTCTTTTTTTTATTTTTTAGTAACATAATTAAGAAAAAAAAATGCCCGGGTCGGGTTGTAGGTTAGGAAACACTCTTTGTTTTATTGCAGATTTCAACGGATGAGTATCTGAATTCAAGCCGGGCGTAGAGTCAACGAAATAACCCCCGCTCCACTTGATAGCAATGACAACAAAGAATCCAAAGGTCCACCGGGGTTATGCGCGAACATGATAAAATCCTTGTCAAGATGTTTCCTTAGGCCCCATTCTAGATATGTAATGCCCATGCCGCCCGCCCGCCTCGACCCTTCGAAGGTCAATGGTTCAGGATCAAGAAAGCCAACCCGACAAAGACATGGCCCTAGCTTCCCCGAAAGGTGCATCTAGGAATAGAGGCATGCAAAGCAAATTTAGCAAGAAAATAGATGAAGAGGCATCCCAAGTGAGTGCGAGAATAGAAGAAATTATACTCACGGTGTCATGCGGCGAAGGATGGACACATCCAATACATCTAGTGCCATGAGGTCAAACAAATCGTCGAAACCCACATTGATCGCGGCCTCTTCGCCCGTGTGTCATGCCAAAAACCTCTTTCGCGGCACCGCAAAGAACGCCACATTTTGCCTCGTTTGTGGTCGCTTGTCGCATGTATGTTGACACTGTTATAGCATAATTTTATAAGTCAATTAACATGAAATAAGGGCTCAAGTTAAAGACCAAACATAAGTCTAGGGGTCTAACTAACATAATTCCACGAGTTTTGGTATTCGCGTGACTTTCTAGGGACTTGATAGATAAATGCCGAGAAGAATGGAGAAAGTTCCGAATATACAAGACATATGATGACAAGACTTGACCATGAAGTAACTCAACCCGAAAAGTGGACTAAAATATTCTAGAAGATACCAGAGGACACCATAAAAGACGGGATGCCAAGGTGGCATGACATCCTGGCGGCCGCCAGTGCCACATAGGGCGGCCGCCAGGTGGGGTCACCCTGTCAGCCTCTCCTTTCTAGGTCGGTTTACTACCGACTTTGAGGTTGTATCTACACCGTTGTTGAAGGTCTGTTTGATCCAAGGGTTCACGTTCATCGCCAAGTACTATATAAGAAGACCAGTTGACCCCAGGGCAAAACACTAATTCATAATCAATATTCATTATCAACTCATACCCATCAAGTCCAGCCAAGTCTAGACCTAAACCCTAGTTCATCATACTAGAAGTAGCTAGCTAACTAGTTAGTTCTAGTTCAAGATCAAGTTCATCTTGAGTTCCCGATAGTCAAGCAATAGCAAGAGCATTGTTTTTTTCGCTCTTGAATTCGATCCGTAAGTATTATTATTGATACACTATTGTTATGGCTTTGATCTATATAATTATTATATTCTTATTGATATGTGTTTATGCATGCTATGATTATATGTTTAGTTTAGTGAGATTGCTTTTTATATTTTATGCATGGAATTGTATAGCATCCATATAGATGATCACTATGTGGGTGATAAGCAATGTGTAAACGTGGTGTTTATACAACGTTTATCTACAATTACACCCTATATTTCGGGCCGTGTGGTAGATAGATGGCGGGAGTGATTGATCTGTTGAGTCCTTTGGAATCCACCCTCCGAATGTAGGACTAGTCGAAGTTTATAATTACGGTAATGATCAAGTTTCGTTCTTGGTTGTTATTGGTAATGCTTGCCATGTGTAGAAGTAATCCAACCTTGCCATGATAGCTAGATGTATTGCACTAATTGTAGTATTCATTACCATATGATTAGGAGTATCTTAGGAATATTCTTTCTATTCTTTCTATAACATGCTAATTGCTTGTATGATACTAGTGGCATATGATGATCTTAGACTTGGGTATTTATCATTTATATAATTATCTTTATCTTGTGACTTATCCTGTTGAGTAATATTAGATGCATATGGCTACTCTGCATTACACTACTGTAAGTGGATCTCATAAATAAATCACAATCTAAATCATTACATATCCTTTCTCTCTACTTTCCATAGACTCCCTTCCCTGTGGTAAAATATAAATACGATACCTAGATTACTCCCCCGGTGAAGTGCTACAATTGGTATTTCTATCTCAGGCGCTTTGCGAGATATCATGTTCATTCTTTTATCAAGGCTTTTCAAGAATACCATGCCCGCATTTCTTTGAGCGTTATTGCTAGGGTGACAGACTAGTGTATAGGTAATGCCTAGAAATGAGTGGTATACCTTGAGTACATATCCTAGTGAGATTAACTCCACTATGGATAGTGATGCTAAGTTTACATCCCACTACTAACACCGCCTAACTTCGCTTTGTTAGATCATGAGGTTAATCCCATATCCAAGCTAACATGATTAGATAGATATCCCATATATATTTCTTTCGCCTTCCTAATTTGGATCGTGTAAGAAATATCAACAATGTACCACTCATGAAGAGCAGCACAAGAAGGCCCTGCCTTTTGAAGCTCTTCGGGTGATAGCATTGGAGATCCATGCTGGTAGTTAGGGTTGGGCAAGATGAACTGAAGCGCACAAGCCACTCTCGTGTCCCCCGAGCTCATCTATTGCAACTCTGTGCTGCGCCGAACCGCTTTGGCCTCCAATTCCATCTCAACCGCAAAGATCCGGTCCCGGCCAGTAGCAATGGCTAAGGTGTCGCCGCTTCGCAGATCACCTACATGGACTAGAGATGTTGGCGGCGGCGAAAATTGATATCGTGATTCCATCGCCTCCACCTTAGCCATGAGTTCATCCATTACAGCATGAAGCTTTGTGCGAACTGCTTGTCTCGTCGCCTCCCTCTCTCTGCGTCTAAACGTTCTCCACACGTCGGACCAACAAGTCTTCCCACCAACTGAAACACGCCCTACCTTGTTCTTCTTCCAAAGCTGTGTGTCTCTCTTACGAATTGCCAGTGCCTTTTCCCTTCCCTTCTTTGCAACAAAAGCTGGACGGCCATATGCCTGCCCCTCTGTAGTAACATCTCCCGTAAGCCACCCTGTGGAACCATCATCTCTCTTCCAATCAACCCATGTAGACATACCACGCAGACGCCCCGTGCATTGCGGGGGTGCCGGGCCCCCCCGTGTGAGCACATATCTTTCCCTTACACCAATGACATCGGAAGGGACGGGCTGCCTTCTCTAAAACTATCTCGAGATAAAGACCGAGCCTCTTCACAGGTTCAAACAATTTCAGCCTTGTCACCCGACTTCGCCGGTATGCTCAATGCACGCATAAAAAATCCCGAGCAAGGTTCTGTGGATATTTGTCCCAAGGATTTTGGATTCCTTGGGCGGCCAATTCACTGTCCTCCTTCGCCCAACCTTTGGAGAGTGCCGCATAATCAAGTATCCCAAGGCACCTCATTTAATAGGTGACTGAAAAAATTCAGGCTACACTGCGTGCTCGTCTCTTTCCTTTCGATGATGTGTTGTTGCTTTTCTTTGTTGGATCAAAAAATGTAGTTCAGAATAGAGGAATATAAACAAACCGTAGTTTAGTAATAGTTCATTTAATAGGCACATTTTTTTGTAAGACAAAGTAGTAGTAGTACTCTACTGAGCAGTCATTGTTCTTGAGCATGCATATTCATCTATAAAGAAAATATGAAACAAGAGTTGCAGTTTTCCTACGACAAAAACACAAGGGTAACAATATCATAGTAGCGGTCGGGTTCACGTTAAGTATCCACAACTCAAAATATCAATGTAAGGATAAAAGTATACGATTCAACTGGAATAGGCGGTTTATGAGGACAAAACAAACCGAGGCAGAGAACAAAAAAAATATAATTTAGGAATAGAGGAATGTAAACAAACTTTAGTTGAGTAGCGTTCATTTAATAGACACATTTTTGTAAGCCAAGACGGTAGAGTCGGGTGTCTGCTCAAGATATCTAGTATCTACAACACCATATATCCATCGAGGACAAAATTATCACCTTTCCTCACTTACAAAGCGTGAAAAATTTAGGCTTATTAATTGTGTGCTCTCTGTCTCTTCCCACCGATGATGCGTTGATGCCTCTTTGTTGGATGGAAATCACGATAAATCACTGAAGTAGCTTCGTCTCCGAACAGATTTGAAAATTTCAGTAACCTCAAAAATAGCAGGGCCTAATATTATACAGTTCAATTCTGTAATAGGCAGTCTATGAGGACAACACAAACCACTGAGGCAGAAAACAAAAAAAAATGTAGTTCAGGAAAGTACTTTAGTAATAGTTGTTTTAATAAGGACATTCCTGTAAGACAAGATAGTTGAAGTACTCTACAGAGCGTCATTGTTCTTGAGCACATATATTCATGTATAAAGAAAATAAGCGGCCAGTATTTGCAATGTCCTATGACGTAAAAACACGAGATAACAACATTATAGTAGCACTCCGGGTGTCGGGTTCAAGTATCTACAACTCGACATATCCATCCGAGGATAAAATTGTACAGTTCAATTTTGTAATAGGCGTCTATGAGGACTAAACAAACCAAAGAGGCAGAGAAGAAAAAAAAAAAAATACAGTTTAGAAATAGAGGAATATAAACAAAGCGTAGTTTAGCAACGATTCGTTTAATAGGATCATTTTTGTAAGACAAGGTATATAGTTGTACTCTACGTGAGCGCTTGTGTTTCTTGAGCACGCATATTCATCTATAAAGAAAACAAGCAAAGCAGTAGTTGTAGTGTCCTATGACAAAAACACACATAATAATAATATTATAGTAGCAGTTAGGTGTATTGTTCAGGATCTACAACTCTATATATCCATCTGAGGACAAAATTATCACCTTTCCTCACTTATAGGCGACAGAAAAATTCAGGCGACACTGCGTGCTCTCTATCTCTTTCCGCCTGATGATGCGTTGATGCCTGCTGTTGGATGGAAATCGCTGAAGTAGCTTTGTCGCCTGAACAGATTTGAAAATTTTGGTCGCCCGAAAATTAGCAGGGGCCTAATATTATCTGAGTTCAATTCAGTAATAGGCAGTCTATGAGGACTACACAAACCACCGAGGCGAAAAAACAAAAAAATATAGTTCGGGAATAGAGGAATATATAATCAAAAGCGTACTTTAGTAAAGTTGTTTTTAATAAGGGCATTCGTAAGACAAGATAGTTGAAGTACTCTACAGAGGTCATTGTTCTTGTCTTCTTGAGCACGTATATTCATGTATAAGGAAGGAAAATTAAGCGGCAAGTATTTGCATTTTTCTATGACGACAAAAAAACACATAGATAACTACATTATATAGTAGAGTCAAGTGTCGTGTCGTTCAAGTATCTACAAGCGTAGTTCGTAGTTCAAGAATCGTTCATGTAATAGGCAATTTTTTAAGATAAGATAGTATTAGAGCAACTCCGGTTTGACATTTGGGCTTGGCATTCCATATTTATGCCAAAATCTATGAATTGTCCTCTCCAATGGTTTGGCATTTGGGTTGACAAATAGGTGAGACTTGGCATTTGAGGGTCCAAGCCGCACATATTTGCCAAGTGAATCGAACTTAGCAAAACTCCTCTCTGCGTCGCCGCCGCTTCTCTCCCATGCATGCCGCATGGAGCCACTAATTTGGGTTTTGCCAAGTTAAAAATGCCAAACCGTTGGAGATGGGGTTTGATTTAACTTGACAAACATCTCTGAGACTTGGCAAACAACAATATTTGCGGTGTTCTATGACGAAAAGTCGAAACACACAGATAACAACATTATAGTAGCACTCGGTGTCGGGTTCAAGTATCTACAACTCGAGATATCCATTTGAGGATAAAATTGTACAGTTCAATTCTATAATAGGCAGTCTATGAGGACTAAACAAACCAAAGAGGCAGAGAACAAAAAAATGCAGTTTAGAAATAGAGGAATACTAGTTAAACACCGTGCGCTTGCTACGGGATAACTAAATTTTATATAAAAACACATGGATCGCATGATATGATTACAATACTATAAAATTAAACAATGATATTAAAGTGACATTATTTAATCTAAATAAGTTTTTTGAAAGTAACATAATCAATCATGGATATCGCGGGTTTTAAACTCTATTTTATGGGCTTCTTCGTAATTCGCCTAAGATAATATTATCAAGGACTTGTGTATGCATACTTGACCATTGGTGCGGGTGGGAAGGGCGGAGAGACCGCACATTCTAAATTTGCGTGCGGGTGGGGAGGTCGTGATTGATCACACCTTCCAAATTTGCGTGCGGGTGAGGAGGGCGTGATTGGTCGCACCTTCCAAGTTCACATGGGTGGAGAGGATCGCACCTTCCAAATTTGTGTGCGGGTGGGGAGGGTGTGATTGGTCGCACCTTCCAAATTCGCATGGGCGTGGGGAGAGCTTGATTCATTGCACCTTCCAAATTCGCATGGGTGGAGAGGATCGCACCTTCCAAATTTACGTGCGGGTTGGGAGGGCGTGATTGATCGCACCTTCCAAATTCTCATGGGTGGAGAGGATCGCACCGGCCCAAATTTATGTGCGGGTGTGGAGGGCGTGATTGATCCAATCTTTTAAATTCGCTTGGGCAGGTGGATCCATTTTATTTTTAGTTTCCTAATTTTCTCTCATGGAAGCTCAAAAAGGAAAAAAGTCCATTCGACTGAGAGGAGAATGAGCATTGTGGGATTTTTTTTCTTTTCCTCCTAGATTTTCTCCTTCTATTTACGGGTGGAAGAGCAGGAGTATTTTTTATCGCAACAACCAACATGCATGGTTAATTCCTTCCTTTATTGTGTGGTTAATTCTTTCCTTTCTTTGCGTGGTTAATTCCTTCCTTTATGAGGTAGCATGGACGATTTGTTTCCTTTTCCTTTCTTTCCTTTATTACGTGGTTAATTCCTTCCTTTATTAGGTCGCATGGACGATTTGTTTCCTTTTCCCCTTCGGGTTCGCATGGGTCGCAGATTGGGCGGACTCAAAACGAATGTCGCACCAAAGAAATGCCTCCTCTTTGTTGTTTTTGTGTTGTAGAGATAAACAAAGCGTAGTTTAGCAACAGATTCGTTTAATAGGATCATTTTTGTAAGACAAGGTATATAGTTGTACTCTGAGCAGTTGTGTTTCTTGAGCACGCATATTCATCTATAAAGAAAACAAGCAAAAGTAGTTGCAAAGTGTCCTATGACAAAAAAACACAGAGATAATAATATTATAGTAGCAAATCGGGTGTATTGTTCAAGTATCTACAACTCTATATATCCATCCGAGGACAAAATTATCACCTTTCCTCAATATAGGCGACGAAAAATTGAGGCTATTAATCTGCGTGCTCTCTATCTCTTTCCGCCTATGAGGACTACACAAACCACTGAGGCAGAAAACAAAAAAAATGTAGTTCAGGAAAGTACTTTAGTAACAGTTGTTTTAATAAGGACATTCCTGTAAGACAAGATAGTTGAAGTACTCTACAGAGCAGTCATTGTTCTTGAGCACGTATATTCATGTATAAAGAAACTTAAGCAGCAGTATTTGCAGTATTTTATAGTTATAGTAGCAGTCTCGGTCAAAAAAAAATATCAGGATAAAATTATATAGTTCAATTCCATAATAGGCGTCTATGTCTCTATGAGGACTAGTCAAGCCTGTTCGCGCTTGTGCTTTTTTCAGCTTGTTTCAGCTTATTCTCTCACGTAATAATATTAAACAAGCGAACAGTCTCTCGTGGGGGAACAGATCACCCCCCAAAAAGTAGCTCGGGAATAGTGGAATCAACAAAATGTAGTTCAAGAATGGTTTATGTAATAGGCAATGCACAAGATTGATGGGCTACATATAAACCCTAGAATCACTCGGGTGGAGGAAGACGCCGTCGGAGGAGGAGGTCGCGGGCGGAGGCGGCGTCGGCTAGAATGGCGCGGATGCGTCGGCGGTGACGAGCGGGTCGATGAGGTGGTCGGAAAACCCTAGAATCGCCTCGTGAGGTGGCGGATGAGGAATGAAATGGATCGCCTGTGAGTATAGGCGGATGAGATATGAAATGGATCGCCTGCGTGAGGAGGCGGTTGAGGGTTTTTGAGTTTCGCGAAAGCTCGGGCGCGTAAAAATCGTGGAAAGTTGGGCGGGCACAAGGAAAAGGGAGGAAATAGCGCCGCCACTTCACCGCGGTGGGGAGAAGGCGCGTGGTGGGGCCGCCCCTGTCGGGGTCATATATTTGCGCTATTGCGCGCTATAAACGCGAATAGCGCCATAGCGCCGCTATTTTTCCGCTATTCCTACCAAGCCAAAAATAGCTTGCACGGCCCGTTACTTCATCATTAAAAAAATGGCAAAAAATCTAGCTTTTATTGCTTTATGGCTTCGTCCCACAAATAAAAAGTACGTTTTTGACTTCTATAATCTTGGTTTGACCGTTCGTCTTATTCAAAAAGTTTTAAGAAATTTTAGTTATTTAGTTATGACTTATTTTATCGTTTACTTTCATAATGATTTGTTTATTTTATTATTTGCATAAGAAATTTAAATAAGATGAATGGTCAAAAGAGATTGTAGAAGTCAAAAATGAACTTTTATTTATGTGTATCTTATCACATGTTATCATCAATTCTCGTTGGCACTTGGCTATTATTATGTTGGATGCTCATAGATTGTATGATGAAAATTCATGGATTATATATTATATATTTATATTATCAACTTGTCATAGATTTTTATTTTTTCATGTCACTGTAAACAAATAGCGGCAAAGAATCGCCTAACGCTACTCTGATTAGCTGCCGCCATAGCGCGGCCATAGTTGGTGCCATAGCAATCAACAGCCCGCGTTTTTTTCGTGATTTTAAAAAAAAAAAATCATAATTGCAATTGTTGGTGTCAAGATTTTGCACCCGTGAAAAGTCCGAACAAATCCATGACAACGGAGTCGAGTGGATCCACTCACTGTGATTAATATGCCATCTGTTACAGACCCGCGTTCTGAAAATGCGTGAGTAAAAAACGTTCGTCGACTGCGTGGATTCGCGACAACAGACACGCGATATTAAAAACGCGTGAGTAATAAAGGTCTGTTCGACTGCCTGTGCTCTACAAGTCTACGACGTCGCCCGCTACCTCTCTGCACTGCACAATTTGGGGGCGAACTCACTTCAACGCCCCGGCTACATCTATCTCGTCATCGCCGCTAGCTTCATGCGTCGCCTTCCACGTACGACCACCGCCGGCGGCGCCAGGTCGTCCTCGCCGTGCACCATGCAGCGGCTTCCACCGAAGGTGCTCGGCTGCTTGCATTGGTTGCCACCCGCGTGCCAAGGACGAAGAGGATCCAATGGATGACCTCACCATTCTGCGCCGCACCTCTAAAGCAGATGGCAAAGGGGTGCGGCGATGCCATGGTGGGACAGAGCATCCCTCTGGGCGAGACTCGAGAGGTGTGTAGGATACACAAAGGATACGCATGCAAGTTTGAGAAATTATTTACACTTGGTAGCACTCAAAATCTACTAGAATCAGCTTATGTCTAGATTCTAGATTTTTAGAATCTAATCTTTCAGATTCTAAAATCTAGGACATGTTTGGAGGATACATGGATTTTTTTCTCCAAGATTTTAGAATCTAAGGTGATCCAAACGGGGCCTTATATCTTACAGACTCACACTGGGATAGGACGTCTGCCGTTTTCCCTCGGTGCGTTCCGCACGAGTTATGTCCATCTCCCTGCACCGGGCTACGCGCCCGCATTATTGCTTTGCTCACCTCGAGTGCCGGTACCGCTCGATCTTCACCCCGCCCATTTGCGCCGGGTGACATCGACCACTCTTCGCCGCACAAAAATAGCTAGAGCGCGCTCAGAGCTTCCACCAAAAAAAGCCCCTGCCGCGTCGCGCCATGGAAAACCTTTCGCGTGACATGCTTGCAGAGATTGCGATTCGTGTCGCCATGGTCTCAGCGGATCCCATAGAGGCACTCCACAATCTACGGGCCCTGTTCGGATATGAAAGCGGCGTGCGGTGACCCCCCGGTGGGACGGAGCATCCGGCCGGGCCGGATGTTTCTATACCCGTGGCGCAGTGGGTATCGCTCGAGGATCGCGAGAGTCTTGTCACTAAGCTTCGCCGCCGTCGGCAACCCGGAGGCGTGCTTCAGTGGCCGGCATGTATGCCGTCTTCGTCGAGGCCCCTTTGCATCGCCACGCCGCAGCTCGAGATGCTGCTGCCCAGCTGCCGCCGCGTCGGGACATGAAACCGCCAAATATGTTCTTGCTCTTGTGCTCTGGGGCCAACACCGGTGCCGCTGACGGCGACTATGCTCGGCGAGTGTTGCGGAGATCGAAGGCGACCACACGGGCGCGGCTGGGGCGTGGAAGAACATCTATCGTTCTCGGCCCCTGCCAGCGGGCATGTAATTTTAGGGTGGGCGACTTGGCGACGCATATACCCGACGCAGTGGCGCATAACCCGTCCTATAGCCCAAACGGTGCCTCGCCATGACGGGCATCGGTCGCGAGAAAGCGAGTGATGGTGCGGCCGCCGTCGCATCTCGTTGCAAACGGTGTGGCGGTGCGTGTTCTCAGTAGCAAGGAGTGTAGGATGCTTAACGAGTGTCGTCGAGGTTCTTCGGCCTCTAGATGGTGATCTCGATCGAACAAACATGTGTCATAGAGTTTATGAAAGTAGAAGAGAGATTTCTAAGATTCGTAAACAATGTCACTAGCACTATGTCAGGAAACAACCAAAAATAAGAATTGTAGGTCTTGCTAAGTTATGAAACTCTCTAGTTGAAAACTTTTTGGTTTGACATCGGTGAATCTCATGCACGACCTCCACAATCTATGGGCCACCTATTCACAGATGAAGCGGCATGCAGCGACCCCCTGGTGGGACGGAGCACCCCGCTGGACCGGGTGTTGTACCGGCGGCGGTGGGATCGGTGGTCGTACTACTCAGCGCAAGTATCGCGAGAATCTTATCACGGGCTTCTTTGCCGTCGGCAACCCGAGCCGTGATTGAAGGTCGGTATGTATGCCGTCTTCGTCAAAGGCCGTTGCACCGTCTCGCCGTGGCTCCGGATCTTTGCAGTAGCGCGCCGCGCGTCGGGGCATGAAACCGCCAAGTATGTTCTTGCTCTTGGTGCTCTACATGGCCAACACCGGTGCCGCGAACGATGACTATGCCCGGCAAGTGTTGCGTGAGATCGAAGGCGACCACCCAACGACGGCTGGCCGGACGTACGCGTACAGGAACTGGCACTCTGCTGAACGGCCCTGCCGACATGCATGGGATTTCTTGAAGAGCGACTTGATGATGGCACATATACCGCCAAATTAGAGTAGAGAATACCGTCCTCCAGCACCACCGGTGCCTCGCCATGACGGGCATCGGTGCAGAGGGCGAGGCTTAAACGGCGGTGCGCGCAGGCATTCACGGATGGAAAGATTGATTCATTTTAGAGGCGTGGAGGATGTTTGCGGCGAGGAGTGTAGGATCCGCAAGGAGTGTGAAAGTTTCTTTTGTGGTGTTGTGTGGGCAGTATGAGCACGTTTTAAATTGTGATTGATCGATCTATCGATCACATGTGTGATGAAAACTTGGATGTTTTGTTAGTCGTAACCATGCATATTTTCCAAAAGTGACGAAAGGCCGGATTCCTAACAAATTTTTGTTTTGAGGCCGATTCTCAAATTCAAAAAAAAAAATGATGCCAGATTCCTAAGACAAAGTTTTTTCAGGGCCAAATTCCTAATTCTCCCATAGCCCTATTACTCTAAAGTCCAAACAATGTTTGAAATTTCAAAATAGCACACAAGTTACAGTCGCCCTTTTACATTAACCGTGGGACCATGGTGTCTGCATCCAACACTCTACAGTTGCCACCTCGGATTCCTTATAGTGCTATGGGCAGTTTTCTCTCGCAGTCTCTCGTCTCTTCCTTCTCCCATACTACACCTACTGTACTAGTTAGTACTACTCTTCTCACCTCTTCTCCGTCCTACTCCCGACTTTCCAAACTCAGGGGTCTGCCTCGCCTTCGCCTTCGTCTCCATCCCGGGCAGGTGGTGTTCTTTATCACATCCATGCCGCTAGATATGGTGTTTCATGTGCTTTTTGAAACAGCAAATACAGAAGTTTTTTTTTTTTTTGTGGTTGCAGATCTGGATCGAGTCCCGGCCGTTCGGATCTCGACTTCATGTGGTCTCGAACTCCCGCCGCGCTCGATCTCTTGTTTTAGCTAGGGTTGGGAAGGAGGCCGAAGAAAATGTCGTAAAAGAAGCACATCTTCTTGGGTAAACACCGCTGAGATCTCGAAATGCACTTCTTTTTGAAGTTTTTTTTAGTGGCTCTAAAAAGGTTTTGTTTTGTCTTGTATATTTGTGTGATTCATGCTATAGCTTGTACAACCACAAAGACCTACGCGGGAGATTATAAAAGTATGGGGTGGAGGTCGAAGAAAATGTGGCAAGAAAAGCACATTTTCTTTGTATTGTTTTGCCAACTCCTCCTTGGAGTTAAGTGTCATTTGGAATGCATGTCTCCCTCAGAGACAATTCTTGAGTGACATCAATTAGCGCCCAAAGACGGATCCAGCGAACGCTAGGAACAGTGTCGTTGTCTTACAAATTTATGTGACTCCTATATTGCTCAATAATTTGGCTCTTACATATAGTTTCTATTTTAAAGTTTGGCTTCAGCTGCTGGAGGTCGCCGGCGGGGCCGTTCCCCTCTCCTCGCCGAGTTGAGCATTTTTTCGGGTCGCGCTTCGAGAGACTGAAGTTTTGCTGAGAGACCCTTTCAGTGGACTTCGACGAGTGGGGCTCACGGCCGTAGGACTATAATCTCCCGTGTAGGTCTCGAGCCCTGGTCATGGCCATGGCTAGCGCTTAAGACCTGCGCTGGAGATTATAATTCGGCCAAGCTCCTCGAGGGTGTTGTCACCCCTACTCGAGTCTGGACTCGAGGGACGTCCATATATGTCTTCGTAGCTTTGGTCTTGCTTCCTCTCTTTGACAATGTTCGCTTGCTCTTGCTTCATCTTGTTTCAGCTTGTTATGTCTCACGGAATACTATTAAATCAGCCAAAATCATGCGCTAGCAAAACAACCTGTTCTCCGTAATGTTGTTATATTATCAAAAAATTGTTCAAATTTGGAATGCTCTGGCTCTCCAAGAATCTGTATCGAACATGTATTGCTAGTTGTGCATTGTGGCTCAACAATTCAGCTTGATTTGTTCCGTAAAGAGCCAAATTTTGGTCTTGTGTTGAAACAAATTTGGCATCAAACACTCACCTCATTCTCTCTCTCTCGATCGATCGAGCAGGCATGTGAAATGACTCCATACGTGACCCCGATGTACAAGACACCACCGCATACACGCGGTGTTCAGTACTATCATGATTATGATTCTACGCACCGTGTTGGAAAAAAGGAGTAGTGCAGAGTGTGCAGATGACACCGCGCTGCCCTGCACCAAGGATGGACGGAACGACGAGTTTTTATATCCCAAAAAAGTTTTGACCAAAACCTTTTCCAACAATACTTTTACGGGGACTCGGGCGGGCGGGTCGACGCGTGAACACTTCGGTTCCTTGTCACGTAAGCGTCGGATTAATTATAGTAGTGAAAAAAGTTGAATAATATTTATTAAATTTTTTTGACACGTGCTCTAAAAAGTCGCCAGAAGATATGGTTATAAAAAAATGGTTATCAAAAAAGATCTCAAGAAACAAAAATGAAAATTGAAATTTAAATGTTTTAAGTGACTTTGGATAGACAAGCCCCCAACATAACGATTGTAGTTCTCAAATATCCATGAAACTTTGTAGTTCATAACATTTTAATTTGAGATCATCTTGTCATGGAAAATCAAACGGTTTGAAAACATTTATCATATAGACGCGCATTGGGATAGTTCGTCGCCCATTTCCTTGAACTCGTTCCGCGGTTCATGTCCATGGCTCGACACCTCCGCCGGAGTGCACCCATATTATTTGTACCGGGCTACGCGATGACGCACCCGCATTTCTGCCGCTCACCAACCGGCGCCGGTTCTTTGTTTTACCTCCCGCCGCCGGTGGCGACCACTCTTCGCCTTTCGAGCTTCCACCAGAAAAGCCCCCGCCACGCCGCCGCCTCGCGCCATGGAAAACCTTCCACATGACATGCTTGCGAGATTGCGATTCGTGTCGCCAAGGTCTCGGCGGATCCCATGGAGGACCTCCACAATCTGCGGGCCACTGTGCTCGGATATGAAAGCGGCGTCGCGGCCCCACGGTGGGGACGGAGCATCCATTTGGACCGGATGTTTACGTACCCGCCGGGCGCGGTTGGTATCTTTCGAGTATCACAAGAGTCTTGTCACCAAGCTCGCCGCCGTCGGCAACCCGGAGGCGTGCCCGGGGGCGGCATGTATGCGAGTCTTCGCCGAAGGCATTTGCCAGACCCGCCACGCCGTGGCTCGAGATCTTTGTAGTGTGCCGCCACGTCAGGGCATGAAACCGCCAAGTATGCTCTTGCTCTTGTGCTCTACAGGGCCAACATCGGTGCCGCGGACGACGACTATGCCCGGCGGGTGTTGCGGGAGATCGAAGGAGACCACCCGGCGATGGCTGGGACGTGGAAGAACATCAATTGTACTCGGCCCCGCCAATAGGCATGGGATTTTAGGCTGTTCTACTTGGTGGCGCATTTGATACAAGAGTTGCCTACAACCCGCCTTATAGCCCAAATGGTGCCTTGCCATGATGGGCAACGGTGCAGAGAGCCGTAATGGTGCGGGCATGAAGCCGGATGCACGGAATCGGAGTCGTGGAGCGTTTTTGTAGCGAGGAGTGTAGGATCCGCAACGAGTGTCGAGTTCATCGGTCCTCGTATTCTCGGGCATTTTGAGCGCGTGTTCAATCTCGATCCATCGATCTTTTTATGTATAGCTACCTCGATCTAAATGGCTGAAAACTTTCAAACAAACTTAGGGCCAAAGGAATTTTACAGGAAAGGTTCTTGGCTTCTTGCTCTTTGGATTTCGGGTGAAACAGAGGAAAAAATCCATGAGCTTAGACCTCATGGAATTTTTCCTCGCGGGAAAAACAACAATCATGAACAGACCTCATGAATTTTTTTCTAGAGGAATCTTTCCATGAGCAGACCTCATGAAACTTTCAGCGCGAGAGAGAGAGAGCGCCGCGCAAACGGCGCCGCCTCCCTGGATGCGCGCCCCCCCCCCTCTCCGCCGTCCCCCGCCACCGACCCGGCCCGTGTGCTCGGCGGCACACCCCGCCACCATGTGCCCACAGCAGCTGCTCGTCGCCGCCCGTAGCGGCTACCAAGGCCGCCTCCGTGCTCGTCGCCGCCGCGCTTGATACCGACGGCGGGTCAATCCACGGGCCATCGTGCACGGACACGAGGCGTCTTGCGCGGCGCCATCCGAACGGAGCATTCCACCGACCGGGTCTGCACTGGCGGCGGGTCGACGTCGACGGCTATGGCTATGGGCGGGGCCATTGTACTACCCGCGTGAGTATCGCGACGAGTCTCATCGCCAAGCTTCGCCGAGGCCGGCAACCCGAGGCGTGCTTTCGCAGCAGGCATGTCCGCCGTGTTCGTAGAAGGCAGCGGCACCATCTCGCCCGCCGCTTCGACTTTTGCCGGAACAAGCCGCCAACTCGGGGCATGCACTCGCTCGGTATGTGCACGCCCTTTTGCTCAACAGCGGAACGCCGCCGCCGCCGATGATGACCGTGTTCGGGCGGTGTTCGGAGCCGGAGCGCGACATGGCAGCGATGATGGCTGCACCCGGAAGAGCGCGAATCGCATAAAGCTCCGCAAAGCGGCGATGCGAGTGTTGTACAACCACTCGGTGCAGACGCACTATGCACAGAAGAGGCAGCATCTTCCTCCCCGGGCCCAACCGTGCTCGCCCGGGACGGGCATCGGTCAGCGCCCGGGATGGTGCCGGATCGACGGAAACGGGGGGGGGTCGTGGTGCATTTTCTCGCGGCGAGGAGTGTAGGATCGCGCCGTGTGTGTAGTACTATATGTTGCACGGTGGACAAAGACGGTGGGCGGTGGAATTGAATGAATGAGAACGTGTATCTATGTACTACTATATGTTGATGATGATGACAATGCACCCATGCATTGCATGACGTGATCTATCTTACTTTTGGTACAGACGGTTGATGCAGTTATATATCTGGTAATTCGTGTTATATTCTTGTTTGCGATTCCACGCCGCGCGCGGCCACGCAGCAATGGCCGGCGCGAGCCCGCGATAATCTCTAACCTTATCTTGAGGATCATCGACTTCACGGTTATGCCTGTGTCGTTAACGTCACCTTGGAACGATGCTGTGTCCGCGCCGGTGTTCACGGCGCCTCGTTCGATCGTTCTCCTCGACGCCAACCCTCTCCGACCCGTGTCCTCGCGCCGCAACCGATCGAGTGTTGAAAAGCGTTTACGTCGCGATCCTGATTCTTTCCATCCCGTCCATTTAACCTCGGCCTGTCCTCACCGGGCCGGAGTGTCCGCCGCCCGGCCTCGTGCGCCGTGTGCCCACGTCGGTGTCGAACTCGCTAGGAGCCTAGACCCGCTCATCCGATAGCATAGATAGGAACGTTAGGTTCTGGGGATCACGGCGGTCTATCACTACATACCTCGTCTCCGTTGACATTCAGCAAGACGCCGGTGTGCGCGCCGCCATGGCGAGACCATCGGGGGCTCAAGAACTCGATTTTTCTTTTTAATCGTGGGAAAACTTGTGACTAGTCTTTCTCAAACATAATAACTCCAAATGTGATGGTTTTTCTTTCTAAAATTTCGTAAAATAATGCTGTATAAACCTATTGTATTCTTATTGCTATTACTTTTGTCATGTTTTATTGATAACATTTGAATTTTGAATTTCAAAAATTACAACTTCAAACAACATATTTGGAGCATCTAATGATTTCAAGAGAAGAATTCATGAACATAAAAATTGTATAACTTCTTAATATGTACATCTTTTATATTGGTCATTTCTTCATCCGACGGCGTCGCAAAGATAACTTTGTTCATCACAAGATTTACACATGTCTCATAGAGTTGATGAAACTATGAGAGAGATTTCTAAGATTTGTGAACAATGTCACAAGCACTATGTCGAATGGGGAAATGACCAAAATAAGAATATGCTCGAGCATTTTTCGTGCCGGGCCGAAAAAAACTCGGTTATTTCGGGCCAAAAATTCTGCCCATGACGTCCCACTGGGCAAGTCAGGCCTAGATTTTTCGAGCCGGGCTCAAGCCAGGCCCGGGCGGGCTACCAGCGCATTTTCCACTACAAAATATCTAAAAATGTAATATTTCGATACGGGTCGGGCAAAAAAAATTTTATCGGGGCTTCAAGAACTTTGTCTAGGCCCCGGTCCAATAAGGTTCGTGGGCGGGCCAAAACACGTCGGGCTCTAGCCGGGCCCGCGGGCCGAGCTAGTTTTGCTCATGCATAAATAAGAATTGTCGATCTTGCTAAGTTATGAAACCTGTCTAGCTTAAAAGTTTTTTGATTTGACATTATCTTGTAAAGGAAAATTACGTCTCAATTTCAAAAAGATTGAAAATTGATATTTAAATGTTTTAAGTGACCTCGGTTAGACAAACCACCAATATAACGATTGTAGGCCCCCTGTCGGCCGGGCCGGGCCGGGCCGGCCGATCTTTGTGAGAGAAAGTACCGCTTTGGCCGGGCCGTTATCGGCTGATCTTTGTGAGAGAAAGTAGTTCTCGAGATATCCATGAAACTTTGTACCGCATGCAGTTTACAACCTTTTGATTTGAGATGTACAAGTTTGAAAACATTTACGCACGCCTTTGGGATAGGGCGTACTACTATGGTTGAAAAGGGCGCCGCCCATTTCCTTCGACGCTTTCGCTTGTCCGCCGCTCGACCTCCCCGCCGTAGTGCCATTATATTGGGCTACGCACCCGCATCATTCCCGCCGGTGCTCACCTCTCTTCGCCGCACAAAACGCCCTAGAGCACGCTCGAGCTTCGCGCGCGCGCCGTGTCTCGCGCCATGGAAAACCTCCCGGTTGACATGCTTGCAGAGATTGCGATTTGCGTCGCCAAGGTCTCGGCGAGATCCCATAGAGGCCCTCCACATTCTGCGGAGTAGCTATTCACAGATGAGAGCTGCGTGCGGCGACCCCCTAGTGGGATGGAGCATCGCACTGGACAAGGTGCTGTACCGGCAGGGGGGCTGGGAGACCTTCCACTACTCGCGCGAGTATCGGGAGAGTCTTATCGCCAGGCTCGCCGCCGTTGGCAACCCGGAGGCGTGCTTCAAAGCCGGCTTGTATGCCGTCTTCATCGAAGACCGTTGCACCGCCACGCCGCCACTCGAGATTTGTAGCGCTGCCGCCGCTGCCGAGCATAAGGCGGCCAAGTATGTCCTTGCTCGTGCTCTACAGGGGATAACACCGGGGTGCCGCCGCCGACGACCGTCTGCGGCGGTTTTGCGGAGATCGAAGGCGACACGGCGGCGACGATGGCTGCACCCTGGAGTACTGCGAACTATGCAAAGCTCCGCGGACAGGTAATGGGAGTGTTGCGCGGTGACTTGGTGATGCCCCATGCGAGAGGAAACTTCTTCCCCTGGTGCAGCCCAAATTTGCCTCGCTAGGGACGGGCATCGGTGTAGATGGTCGATAGGTGCGGCTTCATGGATGGTCGGGCACCGGGAGTATGGGAGCCGCACAATGCGTTCGCAATGAGGAGTGTAGGATCCGCACCGAGTGCCGTAGGTTCTTCCTTGGTGCGGTGGGTATGAGTAGGTAGTGGTCTTGCATGAATCAATACGTGTTATTGTGTATATGTTTGTTTTTTTTGAAGAAAATGGGAGGGGGCTCCCCTACTTTGACTTTATTGTATATATTTGCTGTATATATGTGGTAATTCGTGTTATATTCATATCCGTGATTCCCGCCGCATGCGACCACGCAGCAATGGCCGTCGCGAACTCTTTCCCTTGGCACCTGTGCCGAGGTGCTACTAGATTTAGGCCCCGTTTGGATCTGATTCTAGATTTTAAAAATCGGATTCTAGTTGGTTTTTCAAAATCTAGATTGTAAACAAAATCCAATTTGTTGTTTGGATCATGGGATTCTAGAATCTGATTTCACCTATTTTTTCCCTCGCACTCCATTTATGCCCTTTGCACTTTATGAGCCAAAATGGTAAATTGTCACCCAGAATCAGCTAGAAGCTCCTCTTCTCTTGATTTTGGATTCTTGCAATCTTTCTGACGCGCCTACGATTTCCTTCGGTGCGTTCCACCGGGTTATGTGTGTCCGTCGCTCGACCTCCCCGCCAGAGTGCACTGGGCTACGCGCCCACATTATTACTGTTCACATCTCTTCGCCAACTGCGCCGGCCGCCCCACTCATAAAATCCTACATCTCCTCGCTTGGCCAGGCATTTGCTCACCCCTCTTCGCCAACTGCACACGCATTTCTTTGCTCACCTCTCTTCGCCAACTATTGTTCGTCACCTCTCTTCGCCGCTCAAAACCGCCTAGATCGCGCTCGAGCTTCCGGCAAAACCCTCGCCATGCCGCGTCTCGCGCCATGGCAAACCTTCCACGTGACATGCTTGCACGGATCGCGATTCGTGTCGCCAAGGTTTGATGGATCCCATAGAGGCACTCCACATCTGGCTCGGGCGCCTTTTCGTGAGATGAAAGCGGCGCGGCGGCGATCCCCGGTGGGACGGAGCATCCCACATCGACCCGGCCGCTATACCGGCGGGGGGCTTGGCCGAGCTTTTCCACTACTCGCGAGTATCGTGTGAGTCTAATCAACAGGCTCGCGGCCGTCAAGAACCCGAGGCGTGCTTCGAGCCGGCTTGTATGCCATCTTCATCGAAGACCGTGACACCATCACGCCGCCTCTCGTGATCTTTGCGGCCAGCGGCTGGGCGCGTCGAGCATAAGGCCGCCAAGTATGTCCTTGCTCTTGTGCTCTCTGGGGTAACACGGGGCCGCCGCGATGATGACCGTTTCGGGTGATTGATGCGGGGAGATCGGCGAGGACCCGGAGATGGCGAGGGGACGCACGCGACCTTCGACAACTTCCATTACGTTAAAATCCGCCAAAATGTGTGGGATTGCTTGCGCCGCGACTTGATTAATGTGTGGCATCCGAATACCGTGATCCTGCCCCACCGGAGCCTCGCCATGACGGGCATTGCTGTAGAGGGCAAGACTGGTGCGGTTGCATTTGCGCATGGACGGAATTCCATCCGTCGTACAAGTTCTGCAGCGAGGAGTGTAGGATCCGCAAGCGTGTGAGAGTTTTTTCGTCGTTAATAGTAAAGAGTGGTCTTTTTAGTTTGATCGATCGTATGTATGGATGATGTTGGAAAGATCCTGAGTATGCATTGTGTTATATTTTTTCCAAATTTGTGCTGTTTAGATTTTTTATTGCAGTTGAAATGATTAGTGAACAGAGCGCTGAAAAAAAAATACTAGGGCGTGTTTGGTTCACTTCTCGGCCCAGCCTGGCTCGCAACAGCCAGCTAGGTTCCCTTTGGCCAGGCTGAGTGCATGCAAGGGGTGGTTGTTTGGTTGGCTGGTTGTCTATGGCCTGGACATATGCAGCTGGTGTTTCGTTGCCTGTATGAGATAAGTCGCATGAGATAAAAATATTAAAAAAATCACGATTATAATTTTTATTTGGCACAAATACACTTTTAAATTAAAGGTCTTATTCTATCTAATCATGTCTTAGTTATCTTTAAAATGTATTAATATCACTTAATATATACTAATTATATTCTAATAAAGTACTAATTAGCAGAGAAACAGTCACACCCGCCCAGCCAGGCCCGCCAGAAATGCTCAATTCGGGCGTTCCCCGCGAGCCTGGCTGGAGCAACCACAATGTTGTCCGACTGCACTGCCGCAGCCTGGCCCTGCCCCTTGTCCAGGCAACCAAACGCCTTTATAGGAGTACTACAGTAGAGTACTCCGTAGCTTGCATGCGGCGAGCCTGGCCAGGTGTGTGCAGGCAACCAAAACGCCCCCGTGCTGGAAAAAAAAGGGCGTCGTCTTTCGTTCTCGTCTTCCCAATGGGTGCAGGTGGTTGTCACAAAAAAAAACGGTGCAGGTGCAGGTGTAGCGCAGCGGACACCACACTGCGCGGCCTGCACCAAAGGATTGGACGGAACGACGGTGGCAGACGTGGGCCCTATTCTACGGCGAGGTGTGTATGATACGCAAAGGATTCGCATGCAAGGGTGTGGATATGTCAGGACGTGTCATGGGAATAGGAGGGCCTAATTTTCGGCCAGAAACGGTCATGTCGCCATGCGCCGAAAGTGCACCGGCCGCCCGGGGTTAACTCACCCGCATTATCGCTGCCCCAACCGAAGCGCGGATTGTTGACCCCGTGCCGTGGACAACCTTCCGCGAGACATGCTTGCAGAGGCCTTAAGAACTCTGATTTTTCTTTTTAATCTGTGGCCAAAACCTGTGACTAGTCCTTCTCCCTCATAGTAACTCCAAATGTGATAGTTTTTCTTTCTTATTTTTTTTGAAATAATGTTGTATCAAGAAATTGTATTCTTATTGCTATTACTTTTTCATGTTTTTTTAAAAAACATTTGAAATTTTAATTTCAGAAAATACAACTTCTAACAACATTTTTGGAGCATCTAATGATTTCAGCAGAAGAAGTCATGCACATAAAAGTTGCGTAACTTCTTAATATGTACATCTCGTATAGGTTCTACAGTGAGGAGTGTAGGATCCGCGACGAGTGCTAGAGAGGTTCATCGGTCCTGCATTCTGGGCATTTTGACTGCGTGTTCAATCCGATTGATCGATCTTTATGCGGTGTATAGCTACCTCGATCTCTAGATGGTTGATCTCGATCAAACAAACTTATTTTGATAGCTTTTTTGGTGCGTACGTGATGGTTGATGTCCGATACTAGGTACCTACCTAGGTGCATGATGATTAAAACCGAGATGTGTTATATAAGTTGTGATATACTTCACTAGTGGAGAACATACTTTCGATCCAGAGCTTTAGTCCCGACCATTGTTGACCCCGGGACAAGAGGAGTTAGTCCCAATTGTAACATTATCCTATTTGGGACAAAATCTTTGTCCCTCAGATATGTAATTTTTGGCTTCGCTTTTGTATGAAAACTATAGTGTCATTTGATCCTTCATAAAAAAGGTGTTTTTTTTTTTCTTAATGGCTTAAAGGAAGAAAAGAGAAGCGAGAGATTAATGAAAGGTACTCTACCACCATATGGCAAAAGAAACTCACGCTATGAAAGTTCTTGCGCAAAAAAATAAATATATATAAATTAAATTAAAAAATTATGAAGGAGAGAGGAGGTCTCACATGACACTACTTTTTATGAAGAAGCATAGAGTCATGTGATCCTTCTCCTTCATAAAAAGGAATGCCATGTCGGACCTCCTCTCTCCTTAATAATTTTTCTAACAAGAGATTTCACACTTCCATATTTAGGTGGGTTCACTCCACCTTCAACTAGCAATGTGATACTAAAGGAATTGCACTCCCTCTTTTTGCACTTTATGGACGGGCCTTTGAGATTTTCTTAACGGCTTCAAGGAGTGACTTAGTTTTTTTTAGTAAGCTTGTGTGCGGCATGTACACACTGCAAGAAAAAAAGTTAGATTTTTTAAAGTGAATCTTAATGGGTGTTGGCGGTCATTATCGAGTATATTATACCGCCAACCTTTATCCAATTCACGAGAAAGGAGCAAACTTATGTTACATATACTTTTACTTCGACCTAGTTCCACTTGTATTCGTAGAAATTATGTTTTGCAGGGTATAAGAGTGGAAACAGTACAAAGTCGCCAAATAAATTAGAAAGCGTATTGAATAAAAGACGCCAAGGAGTAGATCAATCAAGAGGACCAAACCCTCACAAGACAATTTGGCCCATGCACCATCATAGGCCCAACATTTGAAGGATAAAACGCAAGCAACAGGAGAAGGCGGGGCCGGGAGGCCCAGCCCTGGGGCCGGCCGGGCGCAAGGCGGCGGCCGGCGCCAATTTTTCGCCAAAATTTGCCGCCCTTTTTCTCGGCGGTTTGGACCGGTCTTCAAGCGGCGGTTGCATGCGGTGCAAAGTTTCGTTCCTCGCCAAGAAGACCTCGAAGCAAGGAGAGCCCTCCATTCACTCCTCCTCTCCACTATATAAAGAGAGGCACCCCCTCACTTGTAACACACACCATTCTACATTGTGAGCATCACTTCCACATTTTATCAAGTAGTAGTGTCCCTCTAGGTGGCTCTCACCTAGTTGTATACTTAGAAAAGAGGAAGAGAGTGAGAGGAGAAGAGAAGAGGAGAAGCTGGGTTTGTCGGTTTCGCCTCAACTTTTGTACCTCTACGGAGCCGACTCAATTTGAGTAACGTCTAGGTTATCTTGTGGTATTTCCAAGTTTATTATTTGACTTAATTCAGTATTGCTTTATTTTACTTACTGGAACTCCGCTCGACCGAGTGCTCTAGTCCAGGATCCGGGCTAGTTTAGTAACCATTAGCGTAGACGTGGTGTCTAGGCTAGTGTATTACCTGAGTTTGCGCCCAAACCTACGGAATAGTTGTGGTAGCCCCGGGGGTGACAGCTCCGATCAGGCCTTTGTAGTCCACCACGTACGGGTTGGTGTTTTCGTAGAGCTTTTGGCGGCCTGACCCCGATTACCATTTCCCGGTCTCTTCGAGAATCGGAAAGGTTCCACGCTCAAGTAAGTAGGGTCTAGTAAGCCCGAACCTTGGTATTTAGTAATCTTGGGAAAACCTTAGAGAACCCCTCTCTACCTACAAAAAATATTATTCTTTCTTATCTCTTGGACGCATTTTGATCCTTTCTAGTCACTTCGCGTTCCCCGTGGAAATCGATATACCCCGCGCATACTTCCGGGTGAAAGCTACAACGGTACTTTCCGCGGCGCTTTTGCGGATTTATCTCGTGTGCGTTAAAAAATACCAACAAGCTTTTCGGGCGCCGCTTCGGGAACGGTAGTCGTTCTAGGATCGAACCAAGTCGTCCGTGTATCTTTTTATTTTTACCACCATTTTTATGCACCTTACCACCACCATCACCACAACCACATGGACTCAACGCCTATCTATAAACATTCGGCTCCAAAGGGCGTTTCGTTGGAGCCTCCACCATCATCCCATCCGATTCTTACAAATAGCTTTGAAATTCGCCCTGCTTTCATAGCCATGGTTCGGGACCAACCCTTCTCTCGGGCACGATAATAAAAATCCATATAGCCACCTTTGGGAATTCGAGCACTGTGTTCTTGCCTCATTTTATCCGGCATGATACAGAGACCATTAAATGGAAATCTGTTTCCATTCTCCCTTTTGGGAAGAGTGAAACAATGGCATGCTCATACCGTAGGAGGTGTTCACGAAACCGGGTTGAACTTCGAGACAAATTTTGTCTTGCTTTCTTCCCCTGATTCGAGTCATTTTGCCCTTCGAATAGAAATTCTCAGATTTAAACAAAAAGAGAAGGAGACTCTAGGAGCATCCTCGGGCAAGGTTACTAAGTCTTATAAATACAAGGCCCGGACCTTTCTTTGCCGGACCAAGTCATTCTTTGCCACTTCTATCTTGGTCTTAGCAAGGAGGATGCTCTCCAACTTGACCTCTCTTCTAGAGGCTCGTTTGTGCATAAATCCATTAGTGAGGGGAAAGCCATTCTAGAGAAGATCTTAGAAAACACCCCATACACCGGGTATATATGACGAGTTTCGTAAGATCCAATAGAGTCAAGCCCCCAAGCAAAAGGAAAACCGAAAAGTTCCTTCAAATTCTTCTCATAACAACCGAATTTGAAGTTCCTTCAAATTCTTCTCATAATTTGGTTGTCGAGGAACCTCCCGTTAAAGGGAACTTCAAATTCTTCTCATAATTTGGTTGTCGAGGAACCTCCGTTAAGGGAACATGCAATCACACTTCTTGGGATGATGAATCCCATCCTTATGCATGTCCCTTTGAATTCGAGGATGACCATTTCCTTGATGATGATTTTTGGAATGCTTTAGAAATTCCCGCATCAGATTCATCATATACCTCGAATTCCTATATGAGACATCAAGAACACTCACAACACATAGAGGGTGAACCAATTCATATAGAAGATATTTTTACACCTTCTCCCCCCTATGCCCACACACACGATGTCTCATCAGAATTCATTCCCGATCATCTTTGGGGAGAGCGTGAGGCAGTCTCATAATAATAATTTTCGATCCATATTTTGCGGATAACTTGATCTGTCATGAAAAAGAAAGGGCTCCCCACAAATAGGAGATTTCATCAACGAACATGGAAGTTACATTCTAAATGTCCCATCCATTCCATGCTCATATGAAAATCTCCCGAGTCGATCCATAACTCACCATCTTCACCATGATCTACAACCCCTTCTCGCTCTCTGTTCATAAAAATTTTGAAAGGGTTATTGTAGATGCTTTTGTCTACCATAAATTTTGCAAATTTCGTGGTATCTCGGCATGAGTTTCTGGGATCGACACTCAAAGGTTGGTGTTGGAGGGGAAACCACTTCACCAACATTGGTTTCAAATTTAAAAGGTTTCCCAAGAACGAGCTTTCATCTTTAAACAAAGCACTTCCGGGAGATAACCCGTCCTTATGTGATTTACCTTCAATAAAATTGTTCTTTTAAAAAAAAAAAAACTCATTTTTTTATACCTCTGCATTAATCTCTATTTCTTGTTATAAAAAAAAGCACTTTTCCTATTAATAAAAAGCAAGAACATGTTATCAAGCTAGTATACACCTTCGGGTATTCTTGTTGCTAACCATTTCAGTGGAGACAAAGAAGAACGAAGAAGCATACAATGCTTGAGGACATGAGGCTACATCAACAACAAACTTTGATGCTCATGGGTGATGGAACATACTCAAGCGGAGAGGAGGCGGAACGGAGACGGCGGGGAGCACGAGGCACGATTGGCGTTCTGGCGCCACATGGGGTACTACCCCCTAACCCATAGGCCATCGCCTAGCTTGGGGAGCACCCCCATAGAGGTAAGTACCTACCACCCCTATCATTTCATTTTATCTCTTAGTTTTTCATTTTCATTTCCTTTAAAAAAAAAATGAAAAGAACAAAAATATGATTCCACTCAAATATGTAGTATAAGGATGCTTAATTTCTCTCGAAGTTGAAATGATGAATAGATGCTCTGTCTATAGTTCAATTTGCACCTAGTTCATAACATTGTATTCCCCAATATTTAAGTTTATTGGCTTAACTTGTCTTGTCCTAAAACTTAATGATTTATGGGTATGCAAACACATGATTCTTCCCATAATTGCAAGCTTTTTTGGAACGGAGGGAGTACATCTATTAAAGCACTCACAATGCAAACTCTACCATACTCCCTCCATCCCTAATTGATATGCCGTCGTTGGTTTTCGTGCCACAAGTTTGACTCGATTTGTACAAAATACATGCAAAATTTATGTTTACAAATAAATTTATTAAAAAATTAGACAAAAATATCTTTCCGATGATACTAATTACTTAGCATAAATATTTATATATTTTAATATATAATTTGCCAGTAGTTTCTCGGGAAGCGAGAAAGACAAACATTTAGGGATGGAGGGAGTAGAGTCTAAGTGTATTTATTACATTCATATTTATTGTAATTTGTCGATGTGGCGCTGATGTTGCAAAGTATATTTATGGAAGAGAGATGGAGAATAACCAAGACTCCAAGTCTTATTTAGACTCCAAGTCCATGATATTAGAGATAATAAATGACCTTATTAGACTCTACCATAGAGTCCGGGTTGGGAGTGCCCTTACTCTTGTCAAGTTCCCGGGTTCAAATCTTTGGGTGTGACACTTTATCCTGGATTTCTTCAACGATTTTCCGGCGCTATGCATGTAAGTGGCAGGCGATGTCGCCGTCGACAAATGGCGAGGCGTGGTGGTGACTTCGTGAACTTCAAGATTTGTTGGCTCAATCCTTCGAAGGTGCTCATAGGGGTAGGGTTTTGCGTGTGTGTTGAGCATGTGCGTTGTCTTTGTGTAATCTCAAAAAAACATTTGAAATTTGGATTTCAAAAATACAACTTCAAACAACATTTTTCGGGCATCTAATGATTTCAGCAGAAGAAGTAATGAACACAAAAGTTGTATAGCTTCTTAAGATGTACATATTTTTTTATATTGGTCATTTATTCATCCGACGACATCGCGGTAACATTATTCACTAGATTTACACGTCTCATAAAGTTTATGGATCTATGAGAGAGATTTCTAAGATTTGTGAACAATGTCATTAGCACTACGTCGGATGGGGAAACAACCAAAATAAGAATTGTCGATCTTGCTAAGTTATGAAGCTCTCTAGCTTAAAACTTTTTGATTTGACATTATCTTGTAAAGGAAAACTACGTCTCAATTTCAAAAAGATTGAAAATTGAAATTTAAATGTTTTAAGTGACTTGGATAGACAAGCCCCAAACATAACGATTGTAGTTCTCAACTATCCATGAAACTTTATAGTTTACAACTTTTTGATTTGAGATCATCTTGTCATGGAAAACATGTAGCAATAGTTTGAAAATGTTTATCTTAGTACAGACACTGCATTGGGTTAGTTTTTCTTGACTAAAAAAGGCGTCTGTCCACTTCCTTGGACTCGTTCCGCGTGTCATGTCCGTCATTTGGACAACTCCGCCGGATTGCGTGGGCCGGGCGACACCGATCCCCGCTGACCGCGCTGGTGGACACCGCGGTGCTCACCAACACATGTTCGCCTTCCCGCCGCGGTGGTGGCGACCACTCTTGACCGCACAAAAAGCCCCCGCCGCCTTGCGCCATGGAAAACCTTCCGCGTGACATGCTTGCGAGATCGCGATTCAAGTCGCCAAGGTCTCGTAGATCCCATGTTGGACCTCGCCAATCCGCGGGCCAATTGCTCGCAGATGAAAGCGGTGTGCGGCGACCCCCTGGTGAGACGGAGCATCCCACTGGACCGGGTGCTGTACCAGCAGGGCTACTACTCACGCGGCGAGACTATGTTCACCAAGCTCGCCTTTGCATCTTGAGTCATGGAGAACCTTCCGCGGGAGTTGCTTGAGGACAGTGCGCTCCGCGTCGGCATGGTCGCGAGAGGATCCAAAGTGGAGGGTCGGGGGTCGAGTACTACTCAAGCGAGTATTGCGCGAGTCTAATTGCCAAGCTCTCCGTGGCCGGCAACCCGAGCGTCTTTGCGAGAGCGAGCTTGTTTGCCGTGTTCCTAGAAGGCCGTGGCACCATCTTACCGCTTTTCGACTTGCCGGAACAAGCCGCCAACTCAGGGCATGCACTCGCTCGGTAGGTGCACGCCCTTCTTCTCTACAGCGGAACGCCGCCGCCGCCGATGACGACCGTGCCGGGCGGTGTTGCGTGAGCCGGAGCGACACGGCGGTGACGATGGCTGCACCCTAGAAGAGCGCGAGCTGTACAGAGCCGCACATAGGCAGTGCGAGTGTTGTACAACCACTCGGTGCAGACGCACTATGCACAGAGGCAGCATCTTCCTCCTCTGGCCCAACCGGTGCCTCGCCAGGACGGGCATCAGTGCAGAGAGCCAGGATGGTGCAGCCATTATGCTGGAACGACGGAAACGGGGAGGTTGTGGTGCATTTTTTGCAGCGGGGAGTGCAGGATCCGCGCCGAGTGTGGTAAGTTCTTCCGTGTTGCACTCGTCGGGATCGAGCGCGGCAGGAGCATAAACCGATAGCATAGATAGGAACGATAGGTTTTGGGGATCACCGTGCTTTCCTTCCGTCGCTAGAGACCGCATATCTGGTAACATCCGCGCACGCTGGTGTGCCACCATGTCGGAGACCTTCAGGGCTCAAGAACCCTAATTTTTCTTTTTAATTTGTGGTCAAAACTTGTGACTAGTCTTTCTCCCTCATGGTAACTCCAAATGTGATGGTTTTTCTTTCTAATATTTTTTAAAATCGTTCTCTATCAAGAGATTGTTTTGTTACATCTATTACTCTTATATATCATGTTTCATCGACAACATTTGAAATTTGAATTTCAAAAAATACAACTCGAAACAACATTTTTCGAGCATCTAATGATTTTTTTGATCGAAAAAAAGCGTCGCCCATTTCCTTGGGCTCGTTCCGCGTGTCATGTCCGTATTTGGACACCTCCGCCGACATCGCACCGGCCGGGCAAAGCATAAAATCCCACGCCCCTCGCACCGCTGGCTGGACACCCACAATTGGTGCTCATCACCAACACCAACCGAGCGCCGGCCGCTATTCGCCTCCCCGTGCGGTGCTAGCGACCACTCTTCACCGCACAAAACTTGACTAGTAGAGCACTTAGAGCTTCCACCAAAAAGCCCCCGCCGCCTCGCGCCATGGAAAACCTTCCGCGTGACATGCTTGCGAGAGATCGCGATTCGAGTCGCCAAGGTCTCGCCCAGATCCCATGTTGGACCTCACCAATCTGCGGGCCATTGTTCGTAGATGAAAGCGGCGCGGCGGCGACCCCGGTGGGACGGAGCATCCCGGTGGGACCGGGTGCTGTACTGCCGGGGCTACTACCGGGCGCGAGTACCGCGAGAATATTATCACCGGCTCGCCGCCGTCGAAACCCGGAGGCGTGCTTCAGAGACGGCTTGTTTGACGTCTTCATCGAGAGGCCATGACACCGTCGGCGCCGCTTTGGGATCTTTGCACCGCGCCACCACGTTAGAGCATGAAGGCGCCAAGTATGTCCTTACTCTTTTGCTCTCTGGGGATAACACGGCGCCGCCCACCGGCGACTATGCTCGCGGTTGATGCGGAGATCGGCGAGGACCCGGAGGCGGGCCGGGACGTCACGCGACCTTCCGTAACTTCCATTCTCGTTGAAATTCGCCGACATGTATGGGACTACTTGCGCAGCCTTGGTGTGTGGTATCCACAATACCGTGATGCCGCCCACCGGAGCCTCGCCATGACGGGCATCGCTGCATTGAAAGATGGTGCGGTAAAACTTTCGGATTGACGGAATCGGCCGTCACACATGTTCTGCAGCGAGGAGTGTAGGATCCACAAACAGTGTGAGAGTTTATTCGTCGTTAGTAAAGTGCGGTATTTGATGGATCATATGCACGATAATATGCTTGATGTATTTAGGATTTTTTTGATGTATAGGACTGTTGATGATCTCGATCGAACAAGCTATTAATTTGATGAGATCGATCATACAGTATATGCATGGTTGATGAGATTCGTGTTACATTCCCACCCCGTGTTCACTTTTTTCACCGTGGTGCCGGCATTCTCTCTGCAGGTGTGGTGCACACATCTCAATGCAAAATGGATGGTGTGAGATAGTATGTGCTCAAAGACATGGATGCCGATTTTTCGGTGTCACGTAGTACAACTTGTATTGAGCCATCACTTCCCTGCCTCCCTGTCACGGTGTCACCCACTACCACACGAAACTGGCTGTCTGCACTGGTGATTGTAAAAACTGCCGGTACACACCACGTCGGCTAGTTTGGCGAAAAATCGTCTGCAGCGGGGCTACTGTAAAGCTTCGTTATCACATCGTGTCCCAGCAAACGCGGTGTTCCTGGTGCCCTTCCCATACCTGCGCTAAAGAGCCACGTAAGAGCATGCGCGGGCAGGAAGAGATGAGGGAGCATACACAAGCAGCGGGCCCCACCACTTGAACCATAAAAAATCTTATAACTCACAAACCAAAAGTCCAAATTAAATTCGGATTACACATTGAATTCGTTTCAATTAGTCCTTCAAAACTAGATCTCACATGGATATATTTTGATAAAATTACAAGTAGGCCCCGCACTGATGATAGTTAGTATAGAGTAGAGATATATAAAAGAAGGGATGATTGAGTGCGGGAGAGAATCTTGATGACTAGGATGTATAGAGGAAGAAAATAGAGAAATATGAGTGCGGATAGTCTAAAACTTATACTAGTATATGTTTGCAACCCTGAAAGGTCCTAAATGGCTAGAGGGGCGGTGAATAGCCTAATAAAATTTTGTACAAAGCACTAGACAAACTTGTTAGAATAACAAATGGCGATAAAAGCGTTTGCTCTAGCTCTACTTGTCGGCAAGCCTCCTATTGACAATTCTAGTTGCTATAGTCTCTAATTCACACACAATGGCTAAGTCACTACTTTACCAACTAGGTGAACAAGCTAGATTACTCTAATCAAGACCAAGCAACTAAGCAATTCTACTCAACCTACACAAGCACAATATATATATCAATGTAAATGCAAGGTAGAGAGGAGGTTTTATACCAATGTGTCAAGGTAAGTCAACCAATCACCGTAGGATGAATATCAATATGAACAATGAAGCCAATCACCAACGGATGACAAGAGACACAATGATTTAACCCAAAGTTCACTTGAGCACCCTCAAGCTAATCTTCGTTGTGCCGACCTTCTCACGTGTGGGTCAAGGTGGAGCTCACTCCAAGCCAATTGCCTTTAGGCTTCTTGCACCCAATGCAAATGAGAGGTACCCAAGACACGAGCAATGAATTACTCACACTTTGTCTTCCCGACGAGGAGTGTGTGACCCTCTCACAAATCACCGGAGGTGGCCAAGAACATTCACCTTCTCTTGCCAACGCCTCCACCAATCACCAAGCCGGCTAGGAGTGGTGCTCTCCAAGAGCAACAAGAAAACCACCGGCTCACAACGATCCCCAAGTGCCACTAGATGCAAAGATCAAAGCAAAGTGCACTTGAATCACCTCAACTCACTAGAATGGATGCTCTCAAGCAAAGGAGTGAGGAGGAGGATGAGTGCTCAGCTCTAGAGGTGTTAGGATTGATTCAAAATGACCAAGAGACCTCCAAGAGCACCACGAAATGTGCCACCGTAAATGGCCGGGGTGCAAACCACGCACAAATCAGCCCGACCGGGCAAGACCGATCGGACTCACCTATGAGTCCGGTCGGTGGGGTCCGGCCATAACCGACAAACCCCAACAGACCGCCGACCCCGCGCTAGACGGCGCCCCGGGTCGAAGGTCCGATCATGCTTTCCGGTCGCGACCGGATGCATCCGGCCGGTGCGTTCGGTCGCCCTACCGAACCACCGAAAAAAACATGCTCTCGAATTTCGACCAACCCGCGCGACCGGCGTCCCGGTCGGATTTTCTAGCTTCCGCCCAGTGAGTCCGGTCACTGTCTGAGCTGCAAAATTCCGTCATTTCCTCGTCGTTCCTTCACCTTTGCTCCGAACCGACTTCCGTCACTTGATTCTTGTTGCCGACACGTCGAAGAACACCCCGACACCATGTGTTAGCATTTTGAAAACATTTTCCATCAAGAACGGAGTTAGCTCTCTAGGTTAGAATGCATGCAAATGATTTTAAACCTAGAGGCACATGAGGACCGATATGTACGATAGTTTTCCCCTCTTTATAGTACGGCTTATCGATCCTATAATCACTCACACCCTCTATGGTGTCTTGAGTGTAAAATCAAAATGGCCCTATGATATACCTTTGCCTTGAGCTCATTTTGATCCTCGAAACACGCCAAACCGCGCACTTGATCATCAATTGGATCACCTCGACCCATCCACCATGACCACCATGCACCGTCCTTGGCTTGACCAATCTCCAACTAAATCAACACTTAGCATAGAGAGATTAGTCTTAAGGATGTCACTAATTAGCCAAAACCAATCTAGAGATCCTCAAACCCCCACTAGTTAATTCTCTCGACATGCAAGCACGCCACCTCACCATCCCATCATCACCCCACTAGCGCCACCTCACCAGCCCAACCCTTCCTTTTGCCACATCATCAAGTCCCACATGTCTATGGGCATAAAAAGGGTTATAACTCTTGAACCAAAAAAAATAAATTGCACCATTAAATTTAAAATCCTTTAAAACAAGATCTCACATGGATATATTTTGATAAAATTATAAGTGGGACCCGTTGGTATAGAGAAAAAAAGAAAAAAAAGAAAATAAAAAAGAGAAAAAGAAAGAAATAAAAAAGAACAGGAGGGTGATAGTAATATTGTAACTCATAGAATTTTGGGTCGCGGTGGAACGCCGGCGAGAACCACGGTGGCGAGGCGGCGTCGGTGGGCGCTTTCCGCGACGGTGGGCGCAATCCGCACTCTTCATCCTTTAAATGCTTCCTCTATCACTCCTACAGTAGTCATCAAGATTCTCATCTCTATACCACTTCCTCCCACACTCACATCATCATTATGTATCTCTACAGCACTCGACACTAACAACCATCTATGGGACCCACTTATAATTTTATCTAGTAAATATATCCATGTGACATCTTGTTTCGGAGAATTTTTTGAAATGAATTCAATGGTGTACTAATCGGAATTTAATTTAGTTTTCTAGTTTAGTATGAGCTATACTAGTAGGACCCACCACTCTCTCTTGTGCTAGTACTATCTACACCGTACACGCACGCGTAGCGGTGGGACCTGGTCTGTTCTTTCCCGTGCGCGCGCTACCACTGGAAATTGCGGTGAGAGGCCAACATACCGGCTGATCGGCATCATACAATACAGTATTTGCGGCGTTTTCCGGTACAGGTTCTTTGGTGCGGTTAGGTTGTGGGCGACGGCATAAAAATTGAAATAATTAAAATTGGTGCCCCCAGGGGCCATATCTTGTCGTGTCTAACCCCATCCGCATGCCTAGCGCTGCAACTCCCACTCCTTTCCCTCCACTCTGGCTTTCCACTGCTCGCTTTCCCCACAATGCGCACCGCCGCCGCCACTCCTCGCCCTCTCCCCGTCCCCCGCCGCCATTGAAGATGACGACGCCACGAAACAGGGACCCAAACCCATTGGGGAGGGACACTAGCGAGAAGGAAACCCTAGCGGCGGTGAGGGCGGAGAAGAAGCGGCCGGCGGCAAATATGGCGAGGAAGGACAAGAAGCTGCCGGTGGGAGTGGAGGCGGCGAAGGAGATATTGGACAAAGCGTTGGGCCCCCGGGCGCGTCGTTGTCGGCGGGCACGATGCTCATCACGGAATCCGTGGCCATGGCGGCGTCCGGGAAGGTCGCGGAAGCGAGGCCGAAGGAGAAGGAAGCAAGCTCGTCGTTTTGGTCGTGTCTTCGGGCATGGGGTCTCAAAGATATGATCCGTCGGTGTCGACAAAAGCATAGTTTTCATCGGTGTCATTAACCTTGTATACTGATGATTGAATAGTATTTTATATTTCAATTGTAGGAATTCGTGGGGGTCCTTAAGGATGATGGTGATGATGCTGAAGATGATGCTCTTCTTCGCAGCTCTCTCGTTTTGATGCTTGGTGCCAAAGAGTTGGTGATATTTTGGTTCTCTTTATCTATCTTAATTAGTGGTCATATGTAATCTTTAATAATCTTAGCATCGTCTTTGGTTAGTGTACTATGGTGGCCATGGACGTATTTGTATAATGGATGATTGTAGGAAATCTTTAGGCCTTATTTAATCTCTAGAGTTAACTTGGTTGATTATTTGTAGGCAAGTTGTGTGCATGTGTTTGATTCTTTGCTGAAATTATGAGTGACCAAAGTGGCATGCAAGCGAAATCGGCCCAACTTGTGCACGCAAACCCGGTGTGAAATGGAAATTGACCCTAAATTGCCCCTACCAAAGCCGCCACCGTAACACGAGAGGTTCCGAGACTTCATTATTTTTTTCTCTTGATGAAAATCATTTTTTATTTCTTTGGGTCCCAAGCACCGCGAACTTTTCCCCGCTGGAATTTGTGGGACGGATGGAGGGAGTAGTCTTGTCAATTTGAAACTTGAAAGCATAGCGCGGCTCGCACACGACAGTGGCAGACGTGTGCCCTATCTTCAGCGAGGTGGAGGGAGTACTGGCAATTAGTAGCGCGGCCTGCACACGACGGTGGCAGATGTGTGCCCTATCTTCAGCGAGATGTGTAGGATACGCAAAGGATTCGCATGCAAGGGTGTGCATATGGTCAGCATGCCATGGATTGTACAATCTTGTAGAAAAAAATCCAAGTATAGTAGAGCTTCCAAAACAGGGCGGTGATTCTAGAATTTTGGAGATGAGATTTCAAGAATCCAGAAAAACATTTCGGAGCACATGTTATAGACGCGCTTTGTGTAAAGCGTCTCTAAAGAGCCTTCTCTGCAACGCGGTGAAACTTTTTTTGTGAACAGGCGTCCGGTAGAAAAGGTCTTGGTCAAAAAGTGCACTTATTTTATGAGAACTCGTGCGGCCGGCCGCCAGCGGAAGTTGAACGCTTCGCTTCTCGTGTATGAGAGACGAGTAAAAGATTAAATAAGCATGCTTTATACTAAACCGTTCCAAATTATAGTTCGTTTGACTTTTTCAACCCCAACTTTGACCGCTCGTCTTAATCAAAATTTTGTGCAAAGTATCACTTCTTTTGTTATCGCTTGCTTTATTAACAAATAGTATTTAAGAATGACTTAAATTTGACTGTTTTTGTGCAATTTTTTTCAATAAGACGAGTGGTCAAACTTGGGGTCAAAAAAGTCAAACAAACTATAATTTGAAATGGAGGGGGACTACATTTAAGTTTTTCATTATTTATTAAAACTCGGTTTCTAACCTGCACAAAGTAATTGTCCTCAATAGCTTCTAATTGTGATCAGATTTCTTAGTGATAGTACAATTCAATCCTTTAACAATACCCCCTCCTACCCGTGGCAACGCGCGGGAATCCCTTTAGTTCTTACGACGAGCAACCGTAGGCCGAGGAGCAAAAGGAGAAATCCGCCCAAGGAGGGGCTCAAAAAACTTTCCAAGGTCCGCCTCACGGTATCCAAGTTGAAGCCGGTGCGGCGTGCGCCGCCGTCCGTCGCCCCATTCAAATCCCGCCACCGGCCCGTCCTTCCAAACGAAGCAGTAAAACCCTACTCGATATCCCGCGACGCGGCTCCCCGCACGCGTGGCGGCGCGCGGCTCCCCGCACGCGGCGGCACGCTTGGCTCATCCCTACACGGCACGCCAACCGCCTTGGTCGAGGCGGCGCAGCCTCCCGCCGGCTTCGGTTGCTTCGCGAGGCGCGCGTGGGGCTGCGAGGGCCACCAAGCGGTGGCCGCGACTCGCGGCGCCGCGCAGCCCCGCCCTCTCCACGCCGTGGCGCGGGCGAAGCCGCCAATCAGCCGGGACGCGGTGCGCCTTCCCAGCCGGCCGATCGGCAAGGCGCGGCGGCGCGGCTTCGAAGCCCTCCCATGCGGAGGCACGGCAAGGCCACCAACCGCCTCTACGATGCCATGATGACTCCCCTCGCAGTTCTTCAATGTAAGCGATGACGTGCGCTCATTCCGACCTGCACTTACATATATATTTGCGCTAGCTATTTTTCAATGACCACATATGACTGCTCGACCTTTTTTATATTGACTATATAAAATTTAGTGCATGCATTCCTATTAATAAGTACCTAGATTATTCCTTCATTCGTCTAAAGAAAAGGTTTTGGTTGACCAAAAAAGATTTTTAATTTCCTCGTAAGCATGTTTGGATGTTTCGTGCTAAACAACATGCCAAGTTTGATCACTTAGTTTTCCATTTTTCGCCATGTGATTTATTTTCTTTGAAAATGGATATACTTGATTCCTTTTCGATGTGAACATTACTTTTCAAGTGTTGTGTTTGTCATTTGCTTATTATGCTAGCAAATGATATTTATTGATTTTCCATTTTTTGCCATGTGCTTTTGTTTGAAAATGGATATACTTGATTCCTTTTCGACGTGAATATTACTTTTCAAGTGTTGTGTGTTTGTTATCCGCTTATGCTTGCTACATATATTTATTGGTCAAGATTTGTTTAGTTCTCAGAACCAACATGTTCTTTTATTTGACCCGAGCCAACAAATGGAGGCAATTGATCCGGGGTATGGCGGGTCCATACAACAACCAACTATTGTACTCATAATCGCATGTGCGTCCACCCCAAATTTCTCCACTCAAATGCAACTTCACACAAATGGCCGTTTGGAGGTATGATTTGTGTGGTTTCGCATTCTGATCTAATTCTTGTTGCATTGTGTCTTACTTTGTTGCCTTGTTACAGCTGTGGCAGAGTTGTTGGACAATGCAGTGGATGCGGTAATTAAACAGATTCATCATTGAGCCATACACTTAGATTATTTATACTTAAAGGTCTAACCGGACTAGTTTCGTTCAAATAGATAAAAACGGTGGCGCTACAACAATATTGGTGGATAAAGTCATCGACAAATGGAACGGATCACCAGCTTTACTAATTCAAGGTTCAGATATTAATGTGATAGTATTTTTACAAGTGATATTGGATTGGATATATAATAAACTAAAATACAAACTTCTAGACTTCACCGATTTTTTATGATGTTTGTAGGAATTAGAGAGTTTGTTCATGCTTGCACCGTTTGAAGCTTCTTTTAATGAATTATAGGAAAATATGGATAGATGTATGAATACGGAGTGCATTATTTACGGTTGACATACGGATGATGGTGGAGGCATGGATCCCGATTCTTTCAGCGGTGCATGTGCTTTGGATTTTCAGAGAAACAATCGGGATCTTTCATTAGAGAATGTATTGCCAACTTTTGTTTCATAATCTGCAAGTCATCTCCCCGAAACCCAATTGTCTAACATTTTGGCATTCATCACCTTAATTAGATGGAAATGGATTTAAGACTAGCACAATGCGGCTTTGGGGCGGATGCTATTGTTTTCACTCGTTGCACTAAGAGCGTAAACGCATGAACCTCACATAAATTTCTTTCCTTTTGTGAACACTTTTTTTTTTTTATCAATTGAAATAATGCCAAGTTATTACTTGTTTTCAGATTGCCTACACAACAATCCATTGGTCTCCTCTCCTACACTTTCTTGGTGGAAACCGACGTATTGCAGATGTTGTGATTCCTATGGTATCTTTGTGTGATTTTATTTATTTTTATTTGTTTGGCATGAGGCACTACATGCGCACCACTTGCCTTATATGTTCTCTTCTTATTAGGTGGATTATGAATGCAATCTAATAAAAGGAAAAACTCAACAATTGGAGCCTCATGGTTCGAGAAAAGTTCTCCTCAAATTTGACAACGCATTTGTTGAAATGGTCCCCTTTTGCAAATGTAAGAAGAGCTGATGTAGAACATTATCTTTGAACACGCCATCCATTTGAAGTCTCTGAGATACAATACTTTATTTACTCTAAAAAACATTATGTGTTAAATTGACAAACTTAGAGTTAAGTTATAAACAGGATAAAAGTTCTTTTCTATATAAATACTTGACACCCATGTATACAAAAAACATTTAAAATAGTTCAATTCAATAATTTGATGTAGCTACTACAACCTCGTTTAATATTTGTTAGTAATATATAGGTTAAATACTCGATGGTTGTTCCAATCGTGGTTGGTGAACAGTTACGTGACATTGGTCCACATGGCACCAAGATTATAGTCTTCAATCTATGGTTCAACGGCGATGGTAATTTGGAGCTCGACTTTGACATGAATCCACATGTAACAATCAAATACACTCGATTGATTTAACATAAATGTTGGTTTTTATGTTGTATCTTTGCGAGAGTGCGTTTCGACAGATTTTTGGTGTTCTATTTGGTTTGCTCATCAAATTTTCTTCTTGTTTGTTTGTCTTTCAGGGATATCATGATTAGTGGAGTGCCAAATCCGTAAGAAATTAGAAACCTTGAAAAAAGGGCTAATGAGAACCATTTGGCAAATCGACTACGCTATTCTCTTAGGGTTAGTACCATATAGTTTAAGACTCCCGCACAATACCAAAGTGAGTTTGTTGTTGATATAAAGCATTCTACTGAGGTCTATATTTACGTGTTGTATATGCAGCTACCACATCACACTAGGATCATACTTCGAGGGCAAGAAGTTAAGCAACATCACATTGTCAATGACCTAAAGTGTATTGAATGCATCACTTATAAACCCCAAATTCACGAAAAAAAACGAGGTTGTTACAACTATTGGATTCTTAAAGGGTGCCCCAATTATCGGGTGCATGGATTTAATATTTATCATAAAAATTGCCTTATTTTGGTGAGCTTCGACCCCTTTTTTTATATTGATTCACTTTGTTTAAGGATGCATACACATATAAGAATAAGATCTACATAATTACCATTTTCTAATATCTACTGCAGCCATTTCATAGCATTCTCGAGTAGTGCGAGCAGCAAAGGCAAAGGCGTCACGTGGGGTATTGGAGGTAGACTTCATTGATCCCACTCATGACAAACACGAGGACTTCAAGAAGTCACAACAGTTTCAGAGAGCCGATGACCCTTTGAAGGACATGACTAACAGTCTTGGTAAGTTCTAGGTTCTATATACGTGTTCCTCTCGATTTGAATCCCTAAATCTTTCTATTAGCAGTTTAGCACCAATTCTTATACTTGGCCTCAAATATCACCATTGTAAATGACTCGATTTATTCCCCAGGAATATTTACAGTGAGAAGATTGGATTCGCGAAATGTGTGAGGGCAACTATCATGACGCAACCCTTTAGATCGAACAGCAACTACGTGAGTGCAGTTCCAATCGCCTTTGCCGCGCGCCCCGGTTTCCACTCGGCACCTTTCGAGGAAAAGAAGAGGCATTTGCACCGGTAGCTCCAATGGGCTACTCCGCGTCGCCCTCGACAAACATGATGCGAGACCATGCAAGTCATCAACCAGACAAAAGCGCCTTCCATGGCGCCTGGCACCGATTTGGTAGAGACAAGAAAAAGGAGGAGCGATGATGCTATCATGAAGGCGGTTGCATCTAAAAGGACGGCAGTGGAGTCTTTGGTTGGCAGCAGCTCATCCGCTACTGATCAGGTTAGTATATAGTACAGGCAACCTTGCTGTTCGTCCATGTTTGTACCTTGTTGCGCTGGTGCACTTTGTCGTCTTGATTGTTGTGCAATCTATATATTGTATTGATTGATTTCTCTGGACAAAACAAAACAGGTTTCCAAATCTATGGGAGAGGCCAAGCTCAAGGAATATTCCATGTTGATGTTAGAAAACAAGAAGCTTCGTGAAGAGTGAGCCTAACAATCTTGCTTTGGTGTCATTTTTCCTATACGGTTTTGGAGTCACTTCTGAATACCAATGTTTTATTTTGCATTTTTTTTCTCTGTATGTAGGTGCGCAGAATTTGAGACAACAGAGAAGCAACTATGACTCAAGGTAAATTCTCTGCCCACCCTGTGCAGTCGTTATGATTATCAGAATTTACAATTAGGGCGCATATATAACGATGAATCATGACTCGACTTTGAGTTTGATGAACCTGACCTCTCTCCTTGTGCGGAATAGGAACAGAATCTATGGCTCGAGATTGAGAAGGCACGGAAGCTATACCGAATCTACTTGGCGAACACGTGTCGAAATATATTCCCCCGCAACAAAGGCTACCAAGGATCGAGGAAGCGGTGATGCTTTCGACGGGACGGCCGGTGTAGGCATTAGCGTGAAAGGCGTGTGAGCTCTTCATATTTAATTTTTCATGCATGTGTCGATATGGTTCACGCACGAGCGCGTGGGGGCGGATGTCTTTGCCGGTGGTGGTGGAAAAAGGCATGGTTCCGGTCAATCTGTTGGGGACTGCGCTCGTGCGAAAGCGTCGTGTTTAGTTGGTGAAATATTTTGGGTTGGGCTCTTTGTAGCACTTTTCTTCTTTATTTAGTAATTATTGTCCAACCATGGACTAACTAGGCTTAAAAGATTCATCTCGCACTTTTCAACCAAACTGTGCAATCAATTTTTTTATTTACCTACATTTAATGCTCTAAAAATATGTTAAGAGATTCGATATGACGGGGAACCTTTGTAGTAGCAACTAAACATGGCCACGCACGCAAGGCCTTCCATAAACGGCCAGATTGAGCGGACTACACCGTATGAGCACCTTGGAGGCTACTTTGGGGAGTACGTGCCACTCAAGAGCAATATCCGGATGGAGAAGTTGATTCGGATGACAAGCCACCGCAAAACCTGGAGGCTACATCTTTGAATTTGCGGATGCTTGTAGATTGGATTACAATGAAGGGACGATCCCTACAATGAAATGAAGCAAGGCAAGAGAGTCTCGTCTTTGTGAGTTTGTGGATGATGAACAACATGGAGGATGAATTTGGAGCCAATCAAAGCAGCCCAAACCAGCCACAAGCCCGATTAGCTTGTGCACCGTTGATCTAGGTTGGAATCAACGGTCGAGATTGATTGTTGGGAAGCATATACAGTAAGCAAAACCCTACTTTCCAAATGGGCCTTGTTCTTTTGGGCCATACTGTACCTAGGAGCATATATACTTATGGCACGCCGCACGCCACCTTTCCGAGGCTTCCACCGCACTTATTTGCTACTAGACACCGGCTTTTGCTTGCTCGTCTTCGTTCATTTGGGTTGCCGCCGCCGGGTTGCTAATGCCATCTTTCGACGTGGTTTGTGGCCGCAAGGTTAGTACATCGTTGGTCATTTGAAATTTGTTGTGTTCTAGTATTCGAAGTCACGTATGCGTGAGCCGCTTTGTGTACGTCGTCTTTGTGGAGGGTTTTTTTCGTTAGGGTTAGTATGATTTGGTAGTTTTACGTGGTACACGCGACTTGTTGCTTCGATGGCGTGTGCTTCGACCGCATGACATTTATCTTTTGTAAAGGCAATAACATTTATGTCTACCTAATCTCTTGTAGATTCCCCAACAAATCCATTCAAATTTAGCGAGGAACGAAGCGGATGAATCTGAGGTGTAATTGCTAAATTTGTTTTGTTTTGTTTTTGTTTTCATTCTCTTTGTTTGTTCCCCCTGTTCCAACTTCATTGTACCGGTCGGGCATTCAAAATTTTTGAGTAGCTATGCCATTCAATAGTGTTTGTTCATAATTTTTTTATGAAATGTAAATTGGAGTGGATTCAACATTGTAAATTTAATGAAGTTTCATGTATTTTCCTCCCCTATTGGACAGATTGGCGTTATATATGTTTTAATTTCGTTTTGATGTTTGTTTTAGTTATCTAGTTTCTTTGTTCTTATAAGTCTTGACATGAAATGCGAGTGCATTTATGAATTTCTGATTATGCATATTTATGTCTCAAATATCCGGAGAATTGAAATGAATTGGGCTAATATGTATTGTGTCACTTTTTTTTTCTATTTTTTTAGTGATGATGAACCGTATGACGAGACACACTATGCTATGTTTCCTCATCGATTCTTGGTGAAGGCCCTAAGGAATGGGATGAAATGTTATGTGATGAGAGTCGAGTCACGACAAGCCCAAAGATTCTCCTTGAGTATTTCCACACAATCAATCAATTCTGGTTGTATCGAGGAGGTTTGGACAACAGAAAAATGTACAACAAGCATAGGTGGGTGTCTTGGTCTCACGTGAAGAACGCGCCTGAGGCGGTTAGTGTTCTCAATGCCTTCCTCGCCCGGATTGATCTCTATGATGGGCATGAAGCAAGACTGGAATGAAAGGGTCATTCGACAATTCTATTCCACACTCGAGGTTATTTGGAGGAGAAGTTGATCTGGATGACAAGTACAAAGAAAACCGGTGGCTACCTTTCTTTGAATTTGCAGAGGCTTGTCGATTGGATTACAAAGTGCAATGAAGCAAGGCATGAGAGTCGTCCCTCTAGTCTTGGTGTGTTTACTGGATGATGAGGAACAGATTCTTCATTACCCCCGGATGAGAATGGTCGCAAAGGGGGTTTGAGGAGGATACCTAAGTTTATCCGGAAGCTTCTTAAGCGCACAATTATGCGATGTCGACGGCGATGATCTTGAACAAGCGTGGCCTGCCCCCGAGTTGATTAATGCAATCATGACCGGTCGAGAAAGTCAACTTTTTAGACTGGATGATTGAAGAGATCATTTCAGCCAGTGGCTTGAGGAGTGCGCTCTTGAATTCCAACCCTACATAATGGCGTTGGTGCTGCTGAAGGTGCCTAAGTTCAAAAGTCCCCTTGAGACAAGTGTGCACGATGTATAGTCTATGCACCCGCACGCCACTTTTGTTGGAGAGGGAGCCGTCGCCCGATAATGATGCCCGATAATGACGTGGAGGAGCAAGGATTTCTTTTTAGTTCTAACTTTTGCTAGCCCCGGTGGGCTTTGATGATGTAATATATATATGTAGGCATGCAAGGAACTTATGGTCGTGATGAGCTCACGTGGCAGGAACTCATGTGGTGGTGTATGGACAACTAATTATTATTATTATTATTATTATTATTATTATTATTATTATTATTATTATTATTATTATTATTATTATTATTATTAAGAACAACACTAGCAGAGGAAGCGCCTCGTATTTTTTTTGTTACCTACAAACCCGTAATATCTAACTGACATGTGTCAATCTTCTTAATCTTTCTGTCTTTTGTTTGTTTTACTGTTCCCTTCATTTACCTACTCATTTTAAACAATTCTAACATGCACGGACACTGTTAAAACAAATAACTATCGACTCATTTTAACATTTCTCACATTTACCGCACAAGATGACGTTAAAGACTACCGATTGAACACAGATAAAGTATGTTTACAACCCACATACATAAAGCAAGTACTATAGCCAAAGAAAGATTACATGTTCAAGAATTGTTTCATAGAGGCCAGAGCTTTAATTTGGTCCTGATGGCATCATCAACCTCGCTCAAGTACTCCTTATCGTCTCAAGCCGAGTTTGAAACCTCTTTTAGCTCGGCCTTGATAGCATTACCCTCCTTGACCTTGGACCGAATTTCTTTCCGTCTAGTGTCCAATAAGGTCACAAAGATCGGGCAAACATGATTCTTGTTCCCGAAGATATTTGGTCATCGCCGCAAGTTGCCTCTCCAGTTCGGCTTTCTTGGCTAGTTGCCTCTCGCTTTTTTGCTTTCTTGGGTTTAAGATCTTTGGTCACTACTCCAAGTTGCCTCTCGGTTCGCTTTTTGGGTTTAAGATCTTTTGTCATTTGCTCCAAGTTGCCTCTCGGTTGAGCTTTCTTGGCTTTAAGATCTTTGGTCACTAATGCGAGTTGCCTTGGTAGCTTTTTGGCCTCATATGTAGTCTTTGGCAACAGATTCTCGTGGAGGAAGCATATCCCCGAGCACCTCTAGCAATTGTCTGAAGCTCTTGTCAGTCCAATGATTCTCTTCCTTCAGTTGGAGAAGCGTTAGTGTACCGGACAGTAGGGACATTAAGGTGTCATCAATTTCCAAAACCAAACATGAGATTTGAATCTCCCCTTTGTGTTGATGGTAGTTATTGACCACTTTTATATATGTTTTAAACCATCAAACCAAGATCAATGCTAGATAAATATTATTATTAATAATGAATTCCACGAGTTTTGGTGCATATATTGTTTTGCAGGAAGAATCCAGAAAACCCCGGAAAAGACACTAGTAGAAATATGATCATCCGTGACGATGTGCTCGTGACGCTGCACACTTTCGTCCACGAAGGATATGTCTTCAATGACGAAATGTCTATTTTCGTCATAAGTGTGCGGTGACGAAGTTTTGGCTTGACTATTAGTGACGATCATGAAAATAAGGTCACAGAACACTTAAAGGCGGTCGTCATAGATTATGTTTTCACATTGTGATGTTTCCACTACGTGTACCCATGCGATACGTGGGCTGTTTTCCACCTTTTTTTGCACAGTGAGCCACGGCTCGGCTCGACGGCCAGGTTGGGCCTTGTTTAGATGGCCCGCTCCACCTTTTTTTGCACAGTGGGCCACAGCTCCGGCCCGACAACGGCTTGGGCCTCGCCTAGACGGCCCGCTCAAATTTTTTTTTTGTGAAGTGGGGCAGAGGTCGACGTGGCGATTTTGGGTCCCACCCGCGGGTCTCCACGATGACGTTGAGCTACTGTTAAATTGTATTTGGCAAAAAAATTGCTACTGCGGAGCTTCGAACCCGTGACCAAGCTATGCACAAGTAGGAGTGCTACCGCCACACTACATGATCTTTCATGTTGAAGGGATGAAATTTTTCTATTTATAAGTTGAATAATAAATTATGGGTGCAAGCACGATTAAACTAGAGTTTACTGTAATTAAATAAACTAGTTTTTGTGGTACAAAAATTTTGGTGTGAAGGATTTATAATATAATGTTTATGATCACTAGATATGGTATTAATGAGTCATGAAATTATCTTACAAAATGCAAAAAAGTGCTTTAGAAAGAGTTTGAACTCAAGACATCAAGCATCCCAACCATTCACCTTTCCATTGAGCTACAACCATGTGACAGAACCTCCTAATTATTGGGCCCACCTACACCTGTCATTGTCCCAAAGACCTCTGACAGCAGTGCAGATACACCTAATAACTCAAGAAGCCTGTCGGGTGTCATCGGAAACCCCGATTACACCTCATACCAGGATCAACAAAGGAGTAGCTACAACATTACAACATTTGTTACAAAAATATAGATCAGAGTGCGGAAGAATAATAACATTAATTTTACAAAATGTGAATAGGTTACATTTGAGTAAACTTAACATATGGCGGAAGCAGAGTAGAACTATAGGGGATAACCAGATCATGTCGAGCCCACCGACACGACCTCGGTTAGCAGCACGAGTCAGCACCTGCAACAAGGGTCAAAGAACCCTGAGTACGGGAGTACTCAACAAGACTTAACCGACTAAGAAAACAGGAGAAGACTCAGGAATGCAGGCCTTGGGAATCAAGGTAAGGTCTTAGCAAGAATCAAGGACTCTTTTGCATAAAAGCTTACTAAGAGTGAATCCTTACTTTCAAACTTTTAATTCATATTAGTTTGTCATAGAATCTAGGTGATCCTATACTAGATCAATCACTTCTTAAACATTCCATCTTCCATTTTCATTACTTCACTAAGTTCCACTTTTTATCTACGAGGAAGGTCAGGGAATCGGGTCTCCTTCACCGAGAAGCAACGGCGATCCGCGAATCGATTCAAAACCCAGCTGGGGATCCCTAACCACACGACATATGTAGCACTTAAGCTTGCATATATCAACCATCTCTCGGTTCGTCCAAAACGGGACCGCGTCCTACGCCACCCGAGGATACATTACACCTTCAATCCGTGACTTTAACCCACGAGGGTATCTTGTACTCCCGCCATCTCTCCACTCCCAGTGCGCGGTTGTACGTTCTTGATTTGGCACACCCCCGAGATCAGGCTTACCAGGGCATGTGGCCAGTTAGTGTCGACTAACCTAGGGTGACACCCAGGTCATCGTGCCCTTTGCCAGGAAGGCCTCAGGCGCAACATGCGTTCAACAGTCCCGATTTCACTCAGGCCTAACCACGAACGGTGCTTAATCGACACAGACGGAAACACTACATTGGAACTCCATTCCTAATGCAAGTTACCCGCCCGGTCTCAGATTAACCATATACCTCATTTACCACCACCAGGGTGTTCTCTTTTCCAAAGCATAACCGTGAAGAGCAAAGATAAAACCTATATCTCGCGAATGGTGAAACCACCCTTCGACTTCTACCGAAGTCTAAGCATTGCTAAGCATTAAAGATATCGACCTTTCCACACTAGTGGGGTATTGTTTGGAAATAACTGGAATTCAAGGTAGTCATGCAGCAACGGTTTCAAGCAACTCCTATTCACCTAATGCACAACATATTATCATCATAAGTGATATAAAGCTTTTTGAAAACATTAAGGAAGGTTTTAAATGCATCCGGGGCTTGCCTGTGTTGCAGGGAAAGTCAGTAGAAAGATTGTCGTAGTCAAACTTGACATTATCCTTGTCGACGGACGGATCTTCTCCAAAGCTTGATCATCGCGAACCATATCAACATTTCTCCAAAGCTTCATCAACACGATTCGACTCGCTCTCGTATACTCTACACGTAGATGATGATGCATGCTTTAACATGATGGAATTGTAAACATGATGCTCGATGATGCACGAAATGATAAATACTTGAGTACAACTTTCCTTCACGATAAAGTTACAACCCAACAAAACCAACTCGTTGTACTACACTACAAGATATCATCACCATTGCCTAAGAAGTTTTCAAGGACCATTTGAAGGGTCATGATCCAAGATTCACAAAACAACCCAAAAATCACACAAAACCTAAATCGACTTAAGGCTAAACGCTAAATTTTACTAATAAAAAAATAAAGCATAAAATAATAAATAAATTAAACATCTCCAAATGTCTCCAAACTTTTTATACAAGTAGAACATATCACATAACACACCACATCAAATTTCATGAATTTTGGAAATATATTTTAATTTCTAAAAATCATGGAAAATGCATTTTTCAATTAAATATGGTATTTTTAAAACATGCATAAATTATTCAAAACACAAGTTTCATAATTTTCATGGGCACACATACTCATAGGGAGGTCCTACAAAAATTTTCAGAATTTTTGAACCAAGATTTGAATTTCCACGAAATTTACCAAATCGATCACTATTCACATTTAAAGAAAACGTGTAAAAAACAACTTAAAACCAGAAACCAGCCATCGGGGCGATTCGGCCCGGCTCGGCCCAAGACGCAACAGTCGGCCCGGCCCAAAGAGCCAGCATACGACAGCGCGGGGCGTGGTGTTAGCCCCCTTGCCCCACGCCGACCGCGGCGGCGCCCGGCTTTGACCGGCGATTGCTCGCCGGCGGCAAGCTCTCCGGCCGCAGGAGTTGCTCCCAGACGCTCCCCTCATCTCCCCGCATCTACTGACACCCAAAACCCTAACCCTAGGGCACCGAGGCACCCTTGCCGGTGGCCATGGCGGACATGGCGGCGCGGCGAGTGGCGGAGACGCTCGTCGGAGCGTTTCCTGGCGATGGCGAGCACGGCAACAGGTTCAGCACACTCGGGCGACCCTTTTCCCCCACTTAAATGACACTAGACAGGGTTCTAGCGGACGCGGCTACGCGCGCGGCGACGCGGCCACATGGAGCTCACCGAGTGAAAGATCCTAATGGCTAGAGGGGGGTGAATAGCCTTTTAAAAATTCTTGCAACAACACTAAACAAACCGGTTAGACAATAAGATGGCGAAGCTAATAAGCGGTGCTACGAACTAGCTATGCAAGCCACAATCCAATTGTATAGTCTCTAAGCACAATCAAAGGCTAGGTCGCTAGATTACTCCTAGGTGAACGAAGAGGCTAACTAAAATTACTTCTAGGAGCTAACAAGGCTAAGCAAACTAAACAAGCTACTCTAGCTAACAAGCTAAGCACCCTAACAAGACATGCTACCGATATAATGCAAAGGGGTGCTAGAAAACAATACCACAGGTGTAGAGTCGAGGTTGAAGCCAATCACCGTGTACAAGAAATCTCCAACGAGCAAGCACAAATGACACGATGATTTTTCACCGAGGTTCACGTGCTTGCCGGCACGCTAGTCCCCGTTGTGGCGATACACTCACTTGACGGTTGCTAAGCTTAATGGCACGGTGCCAAATCCTCGGTGGGAGCTCAAGCACACTGATCAAAAGAGAGGATCAAACAAACCACGAGCAATCCACTAGTGCTCCTTTCGCGAATCTCCCGCGGGGTAAGGAACGACCCCTCACAAACCACCGGTGTGGCCTCGAACAAGCTCCAATCGAGCTCAACACCACCTCTTGCTCCAAGCCACTAGGGAACCAAGCAAATTCCCAAGAGAAACGAAATCTCACGGCTTCTTCAAGGATGAAGTGCCTCTAGAATGTAACCAACAATGCAATGCACTTCTATCACTCTCAATCTAACCAAAGATTCGAAGTTTGGATGAAGAGATGAGTGGAGAGGAGTCTCACAAGCTCACAAGTGTGTAGGAGTGTTAAAAAATGCAAAAGAGAGATAAAAGACCCGGCCATCCAAGTATATATAGACCTCCTCTCGAAATAGAGCTGTTGGGGTGCTTCTGCGCACTAACCGGACTCACTGACCGGATGCACCAGCGGGTCCGGTCCAGCGTCCGGTCACAGCCGACCGTACGTCCGGTCAGAAATGACAGAGCCCCCTGGCCCATAGCTGACAGCGTCGAGAGTGTGAGTCCGGTCAGCACCGGATGCTTCCGGTGTGTGCGTCCGGTCAACCATCGACCACACACCGAAAAACATGCTCTCTGCCGGACTAACTAACCGGACGCTCCGGTTAAAAACCGTGCGTCCGGTCGCACTTTCCTGCGTGTTCTTCATTTTGTTGTCTCCTTCGCTTCAACCTTGCTTCGCCTCTTGCCATAAGTTGCCAACACGTCGAAGATATTCACATTATCACTTATGTTAGCATGTCGAACGGTTAGGCAAGAACGAAGTTAGTGTTCTCATTGTCCTAAATGCAATATGCAAGTCAATTGGACCTAGAAGCACTTCACCAAAGGATTGGTCATGGCATCCCCTCTTGATAGTCGGCCATCTATCCTATAATGTGATCACACGCTCTATCGTGTCTTGATCACCGAAAGAAAAAACCTATCAAGTATACCTTTGCCTTGATCTCCAGGGTTCCTCTCAAGCCGATCATCGAGCTTGACGATCCATCATGTCCATCATCATCGACCATGTTCATGATCATCATGCTCCATGTCATCCATGTAATCCTATCTCTCAAGTCACACTTAGAGCAAAGGATTAGTACCACAAGTGTGTCATCAATTTCCAAAACCAAACATGAGATTTCAATCTCCCCCTTTTTGGTAATTGATGACAACCAAAATCACAAAGATATGAAATAAAATTCAATTGAACTTGAATTGCTTGTCCATAGCATTTTGGTCAAAAGATAAAGTTTGGACAAACATTTCAAGGTTCAGTTTTGGTAGTAGTAGCTCCCCCTACATATGTGCTTCCATGTGTTTGGATCAATTTGGCACATATGTATGGATAGAAATTTGGGGAGAGATACTATTACCAAAAGAGATGCTAAGGTTCTAGAATTTGGACCTTTGAAGCGTGAAACCATGAAACCAATCGGAGTCCTTAGCATCAATGTAACTAGACATTCATCAAAAACTCAACATACCCCATGAGATCAACATTATAGGCTAAAATGTGAGCTATGTCTAGATACATCCTATGCATGCTAGTTGGTCAAAACATCAATCAATTATCAAAAATTAGCATACAATCATGTATATTGAATTTAAATTGCTCAATGCAACATTTCATTATGATCATGCACATACAAATGCACAAATAGTCTATGAGCTTGCTCCCCCTATTTGTGCGATCCTTTCTCAACATCTTTGTGACTTATTTCTCCCCTTTTGTCAACAATCACCAAAAAGGTGTAAATGAGAGAAATCAAGTCAATCAAAGGATCAAATGTGGTCTCATCTAGATCACTTGCCTTAACATGTATTCAAGTTTGAACCAAGGACAAGCTTTTTCACACCTCATATGCATAAGGGTTATCTTGCACCATGTTAGAATACACATCATGAGCGCATTTTCTAGCGTCAACACTAGGATTGCAAGCCCACAAAATTGTCATATGCCACCACTAGTTCATAAAACCATTCAAAGCAATAGTGGTGCCACACATACATTGAAAACATTTGATTTTCCATGAATGAGCCTAATAAACATGCAAGATAACTAGATGCACTAACAAGTCCTTAACATAATATGAATGCCATGTCAAACAACTTTTACCTTGTGTTTGTCGAAGGAGAGGCATGTCATATAAGTGGGGTGCATCAACTCAAGTTGGAGAAGTCAATAATGTTCAATTCTCCCTTTAGCATGCAAAACCTCTTCTCATCAAGTGGCCTGGTGAATATGTCGGCTAGTTGATCTTCAGTGCCAATGCCCATGATACAAATGTCACCCTTTTGTTGATGATCTCTTATGAAGTGGTGCCTAATATCAATGTGCTTTGTTCTTGGATGTTGAACCGGATTTTGGGTCATTTTTCTAGCACTTTCATTGTCACAAAACAATGGAACTTTGTCAAACTTGAATCCAAAATCCCTCAATGTAGACCTCATCCAAAGCAATTGAGTGCAACAACTTCCCGCACTAATGTATTTGGCTTCGGCGGTAGAGAGAGCAACACTATTTTGCTTCTTTGAAGACCATGAAACTAGTGACCTTCCAAGGAATTGACATGTGCCACTTGTGCTCATTCTATTTATCTTGCATCCTCCATAATCGGAATCCGAATATCCAATAAGCTCAAACTTGGATCCCTTTGGATACCATAGTCCAACATCTAGTGTGCCTTCCAAATACCTCAAAATTCTCTTAGTTGCCTTGAGGTGACTCTCTCTAGGATCAGATTGATATCTAGCACACATGCCCACACTAAATGCAATGTCCGGCCTTGATGCGGTTGCATAGAGCAAACTACCAATCATGGACCGATATTTCTTTTGCTCAACCATGTTGCCACTAGGGTCGGGGTCTAAGCTACCATTGGTTCCCATTGGTGTGGACATTGACTTGGCATCTTGTAGATCAAACTTCTTGATCATGTCTTTGATGTACTTGCCTTGACTAACAAATGTGCCATTCTTCAATTGCTTGATTTGAAGTCCAAGAAAGAATGTGAGCTCTCCAAGCATTGACATTTCAAACTCATTGGCCATCATCTTAACAAATTCTTCACAAAACTCTTGATTGGTTGACCCAAAGATAATGTCATCAACATAAATTTGCAACACAAACAAATCATTCCCAATCTTCTTGGTGAATAGAGTGGTGTCCACCTTGCCCATCTTGAACCCTTTAGAGAGGAGAAAATCTCTCAACCTCTCATACCATGCTCTAGGTGCTTGTTTCAATCCATACAAAGCCTTGTTCAACTTGTACACATGGTTGGGATATCTTTCAACTTCAAAGCCCGGTGGTTGTTCAACATAGACCAACTCATTGATGAAGCCATTCAAGAATGCACTCTTCACATCCATTTGGTAGAGTTTGATATCATGAGCACATGCGTAAGCTAGCAACATTCTAATTGCTTCAAGTCTAGCAACCGGTGCATAGGTCTCTCCAAAGTCAAGACTCTCTACTTGTGTGTACCCTTGAGCTACTAGTCTTGCCTTGTTTCTAACCACAATTCCATCTTGATCTTGCTTGTTCTTGAATACCCACTTGGTTCCTATCACATTTTAGTCCTTTGGCCTTTCCACCAATTCCCAAACATCATTTCTCTTGAAGTTGTAGAGTTCTTCGTGCATGGCATTGATCCAATCATCCTTTTCCAATGCCTTCTCTACATTCTTTGGTTCTTCTTGAGACACAAGGGCATGGTGAGCACAAAACGATGCCAATCTTCCTCTTGTAATCACTCCACTATTGATGTCACCAACAATTTGATCTAGTGGATGATCTCTTGCAATGTTTGATGGTTGCATCACTTGCACTTGATGACTAGGGTGAGAAGGTGTACTAGCTTGTTTCTCTTGATCTTCATCTTGAGAACCACTAGTGCTTGCTTCATTTGTATCAATCTCAACCATAGTGGTAGGCAATGGAGTATCATCATCATCAACTTGCCTAGGCCGAATGTCACCAACATCCATGTTCCTCATTGCATTTTCCAAGTTGGAACCACTCACATCGTCATGATTTTCAACTTCACTTTGAGAGCCTTGGGTTTCATCAAATTCCACATCATGAACTTCTTCAAGTTGGCCACTACCCAAGTTCCATACTCTATAAGCTTTGCTTGTGGTTGAATATCCAACTAGGAACCCTTCATCACACTTCTTATCAAATTTGCCCAATCTTGTGCCTTTCTTGAGAATGTAGCATTTGCATCCAAAGACTCTAAAGTAACCAATGTTGGGCTTCCTTCCATTCAACAACTCATAGGGTGTCTTGCCAAGCATTCCATGGCAATAAAGACGGTTGCTACAATAGCAAGCCGTGTTGATTGCTTCGGCCCAAAAGGAATGGCTAACATTGTATTCACTAAGCATTGATCTTGCCATTTCAATCAAGGTTCTATTCTTCCTCTCAACTACACCATTTGATTGAGGAGTGTAGGTTGGTGAGAATTGATGTCCAATTCCAAGATCATCACACAACTCTTTAATTCTTGTATTCTTGATTTCACTCCCATTATCACTTCTAATCTTCTTGATGGATGTCTCAAACTCATTTTGAACTCTCTTCACAAATGTCTTGAATAGCTCAAATACATCACTCTTGTCATGAAGAAAGAACACCCATGTGTATCTAGTGTAGTCATCCACTATGACAAAACCATACTTGTTGCCACCAATGCTAGTGTATGTTGTTGGCCCAAACAAGTCCATGTGCAACAACTCAACTGCCTTGCTTGTACTCATTGTGCTCTTGAATGGATGTGCATTGCCATGTTGCTTGCCGGCTTGACATGCTCCACAAGGTTTGTCCTTCTCAAACTTGACATCACTCAAGCCTCTAACCAAGTCATGCTTCACTAACTTGTTCAATTGCTTCATCCCAACATGACCAAGCCTTCTATGCCACAACCAACCCTTGCTAGCCTTTGAGAGTAGACATGTTGTCAATTTGTCTTCCTTTGAGTTGAAGTCCACTAAATAGAGATCACCATATCTAAATCCCTTGAAGATTATATTAACACCATCTCCACTAACTACTTCAACTTCTTGGCTTGTGAATATGCATTTGTAGCCAAGATCACAAAGTTGAGAGACCGATAATAGATTGTAGTCAAGATTATCAACTAGCAACACCTTTGACAAGCTCTTCTCGTGAGTAATTGCTATCTTGCCAAGACCCAACACATTGCCTTTCTTGTCATTGCCAAAAGTGATTGACTCATACTCATCAATGCCCTTGATGCTAATTGACTTGAACATATGAGAATCCCTGGTCATGTGTTAAGTGCACCCACTATCCATTATCCAATGCTCTCCTCTGGCACGGTAATTGACCTACAAAAAGAGATCAATTCTTCTTAGGTACCCAAACTTGCTTGGGTCCTTCAAGGTTAGTCACCAAGGCCTTTGGTACCCATATGGCTTTCTTCCTTGAGCCCATCCATGGTGCACCAATGTACCTTGCACGAACACCATTGTTCTTCTTCACAAGCATATATGAGTTATCAAGCTTGATGTGAGAAACATTGGTTTTCTTATTCATGCACTTTTGCTCTAAGTGACAACTTGCTTGCAAGCTTTGCAATAACTACCATTGCTCTTCACAAAACGTGTCTTGTGAGTCACAAAGGCGGCCTTGCCTTTCTTGGGGATATAGCCTAAGCCCTCCTTGTAGAGAGATGCTCTTTGGCTACCCAAGCACATAAGCAAGCGGTCCTCACCACCATAAGCCTTAGCTAAGGTGTGATTGAGCTTCTTCACCTCATTCTTCAAACATGCATTTTCATGAATAAGCATTGGGTTGCATGTTTCTTCACTAGAGATGGATGTGCTAGTGATAGGGCTAGTGGAGGCTACACCATTGGAGGTTGATTCATCAACAAGAATATCACACATGATGCTTGCATTGCATGTATCAACCTTATCCTCAACCAAGCACAACTTGTGCTCTTCTAGTAGAGAGGAGTGAGCTTTCTCTAACTTAGAATGAGATTTCTCAAGCTTTTTATGGTCTACCTTTAGACTCTCATAAGATGCCCGAAGCTCATCAAGTTGTTGCTTAAGGCTCTGAAGATCTCTAGATTGGTTTTGGCTAATTAATGACATCCTTAGGACTAATCTCTTTATGCTAAGTGTTGATTTAGTTGGAGATTGGTCAAGCCGAGGTTTGTGCATGGTGGTCATGATGGATGGGTCGAGATGATCCAAATGTTGATCAAGTGCATGACATGGCGTGTTTCGAGGATCAAAATGGGCTCAAGGCAAAGGTATATCCATAGGGCCATTTTGATTTTACACTCAAGACACCATAGAGGGTGTGAGTGATTATAGGATCGATAAGCCGTACTATAAAGAGGGGAAAACTATCGTACATATCGGTCCTCATGTGCCTCTAGGTTCAAAATCATTTGCATGCACTCTAACCTAGAGAGCTAATTCCATACTTGATGGAAAATGTTTTCAAAATGCTAACACATGGTGTCGGGGTGTTCTTCGATGTGTCGGCAACAAGAATCAAGTGACGGAAGTTGGTTTGGAGCAAAGGCGAAGGAACGACGACGAAAACGACGGAATTTCGCAGCTGGCGGTGGACGGACTCATCGACGGAAGCATGGAAAATCGACCAGACGCACGGTCACCGCGTCCGATCAAAAATTCCAGAGAGCATGTTTTCTGGCCGGTGGTCGACGGGTGACCGGACGCATCGATCGGAAGCATCCGGCCGCGACCGAAGCCGGATCGGACGCTACCGACCGGACGCGTGAGCCGTGAGCTCCTCGGTCACGGTTCAGGTTGGGGTTGTCGGTTGTGACCGGACTCCACCGACGGACTCACCGGGTGAGTCCGGTCGATCTTGTCCGGTCGGGCTGATTTGAACGTGGTTTTCACCCCAACGGCCACATTTCGTGGTGGGGGTATTTATACCCCTTTGGCCAGCTTGTAGAGTTCTCTTGGTCATTTTGAATCAATCCTAACACCTCTAGAGCTGAGCACTCATCCTCCTCCTCACTCCTTTGCTTGAGAGCATCCATTCTAGTGAGTTGAGGTGATTCAAGTGTACTTGCTTTGATCTTTGCATCTAGTGGCACTTGTGGATCGTTGTGAGCCGGTGGTTTTCTTGTTGCTCTTGGAGAGCACCACTCCTAGCCGGCTTGGTGATTGGTGGAGGCGTTGGCAAGAGAAGGTGAATGTTCTTGGCCACCTCCGGTGATTTGTGAGAGGACCGTACATCCTCGTCGGGACGACGAATTGCAAGATAATACATTGCTCGTGTCGGTGAGTACCTCTCATTTGCCTTGGGTTCAAGAAGCCTAAAGGCATTTGGCTTGGAGTGAGCTCCACCTTGACCCACATGTGAGAAGGTCGACACAATGGAGAGTAGCTTGACGGGTGCTCAAGTGAATTTCGGGTTAAATCTTCGTGTCTCTCCATTGTGATTGTTGTCTCTTGGCTTTCGGATTCATTATTCATATTGTGACAACATTCCCGGTGATTGGATTGACTAGCCTCGACATTGTGGTATATCTCTCCTACACACTTGCATTACTTTGATATATATATATATATTGTGCTTGTGTAGGTTGTGTAGTCTTGCTTAGTTGCTAGAGTATTTTAGCTTGTTCACCTAGTGGTAAAGTAGCGACTTAGCTCTTGAGTGTGAATTAGAGACTATAGCAACTAGAATTGTCAATAGAAGGCTTGCCGACAAGTAGAGCTAGAGCAAACGCATTTACGCTTTGTTATTTACTAACAAGTTGCTCTAGTGTTTTTGTAGAATTTTTATTAGGCTATTCACCCCCTCTAGCCATTTAGAACCTTTCAGGCTCTTTGTTTCCTTATGCAAGCCCTTGACCTCCTTTCTACTTTCCTTATACATACCAATGTAATCATCAAGCATGATTTTCAACTCCTCCCTAGTGTGAGTTGGCTCCTCATCATCACTATCACTATCACTATCAACATCATCATCTTTAGTGATAGATTGTACCTTTGTGGCCTTAGCCATGAAGCATGAGGAAGGTGTGCCGAAGAGGGAGATCTTGTCATGCATAGCCAAGTGAGCTTGTCCCTTCTTCTTGTTCTTCTTCTCCTCTTCTTCATCACTTGAAGAGGATGAGCCATCACTATCCCAAGTAGCCACATGTGACTCATTCTTCTTCTTGGGCTTGTCCTTCTTCTCATTCTTGGCATCATTCTTCTTTCTTGCCTTCTTGATGCCCTTCTCATCATCACTCTCATTTGGGCATTTGGCAATGAGATGGCAATCATCATGACATCTAAAGCACTTCATGTTGCCTTCATTCTTGCCACTCTTCTTCTTGGATGATTGCTTCTTCTTCTTTGAGATGTAGCTCTTCTTCACATACTTGCCCAATTTTCTCACAAAGAGAGCCATGTGCTCATCAATCTCACTTCCACTTATAGAAGTGCCTTCTTCCTCATCACTAGATTCTTCCTTCTTGCTCTTGCCCTTGGATGATGAGCTTGCCTTGAGCGCCAAGCTCTTCTTGTCTTCTTTCTTTTCATCTTTCTTGTCTTCATCCTTGGCCTTCTTGTTTGCCTTGTTGATGAGTTCTTGCTTCTTCTTGTCATCTCTATATGAATCATCGGTCATCACCTCATCAAGCAATTGGTTGGGTGTCAAATCCTTCAAATTTGTTCTCACTAGCACTGTGATGAACATCCCAAACCTCTCTAGCAAACACCTTAAGAACTTCATATTGAATGTCTTGTCCTTGATATCCTCTCCTAGAGCATTGAGATCGTTCACCAACACTTGCATGCGGTGGAACATCTCCGGAACACTCTCATCTTCTTCCATCTTGAAGCTATTGAATTGCTCAAGCTTGATGTAGGCCTTTGCTTGCTTGACGCCTTCGGTGCCCTCATATCACTCTTCTAGCTTCTTCCAAATCTCATGAGCAATTGTGAGTGACTTGACTTGCTCAAACACTCTATCGTTGAATGCCTCATGGAATGCAATCACGGCAATGTCATTGGCATATATTTTCTTCTCTTCCAATGGAGTTGGTTCATTTTCTTTTGCCACTTCATACTTTTTCTCGGTCACGACCGACTTGAGGTGTGCGGTCATCTTCACCTTCCAATAGGCAAAGTTGGTGCCATCGAAAGGTGGCGCCTTCTTGGTGTTGTTGACATGAAAACTCAACGCCATTTCTTCACCGTAGGTTGTTAAGCCTTCTAATTACGGTGCCTCGGCTCTGATACCACTTGAAAGGTCCTAATGGCTAGAGGGGGGGGTGAATAGCCTATTAAAAATTCTTGCAACAACACTAAACAAACCGGTTAGACAATAAGATGGCGAAGCTAATAAGCGGTGCTACGAACTAGCTATGCAAGCCACAGTCCAATTGTATAGTCTCTAAGCACAATCAAAGGCTAGGTCGCTAGATTACTCCTAGGTGAACAAAGAGGCTAACTAAAATTACTTCTAGGAGCTAACAAGGCTAAGCAAACTAAACAAGCTACTCTAGCTAACAAGCTAAGCCCCCTAACAAGATATGCTACCAATGTAATGCAAAGGGGTGCTAGAACACAATACCACCGGTGTAGAGTCGAGGTTGAAGCCAATCACCGTGTACAAGAAATCTCCAACGAGCAAGCACAAATGACACGATGATTTTTCACCGAGGTTCACGTGCTTGCCGACACGCTAGTCCCCGTTATGGCGATACACTCACTTGACGGTTGCTAAGCTTAATGGCGCGGTGCCAAATCCCCGGTGGGAGCTCAATCACACCGATCACAAGAGAGGATCAAGCAAGCCACGAGCAATCCACTAGTGCTCCTTTCGCGAATCTCCCGCGGGGTAAGGAACGACCCCTCACAAATCACCGGTGTGGCCTCGAACAAGCTCCAATCGAGCTCAACACCGCCTCTTGCTCCAAGCCGCTAGGGAACCAAGCAAATTCCCAAGAGAAACGAAATCCCGCGGCTTCTCCAAGGATGAAGTGCCTCTAGAATGCAACCAACAATGCAATGCACTTCTATCACTCTCAATCTCACCAAAGATTCGAAGTTTGGATGAAGAGATGAGTGGAGAGGAGTCTCACAAGCTCACAAGTGTGTAGGAGTGTTAAAAAATGCAAAAGAGAGATAAAAGACCCGGCCATCCAAGTATATATAGACCTCCTCTCGAAATAGAGCCGTTGGGGTGCTTTCAAGACCGACCGGAGGAGTTGGACGGGACGCATCGGCGGGTCGGTCCGCGTCCGGTCGCGGCCGGCCGTGACGTCCGGTCCAAAAACAGAGCCCCCTCGCCCACGGCCCTGGTGGCGGTGTCAAGAGCTTGAGTCCGGTCAGCACCGGATGCTTCCGGTGTGTGCGTCCGGTCAACCATCGACCACACACCGAAAAACATGCTCTCTGCCGAACTCACTGACCGGACACTCCGGTTAAAAACTGTGAGTCCGGTCGAGGGTCCGGTCAGTGCGTCTGGTCGCACTTTCCTACATGTTCTTCATTTTGTTGTTGCCTTCGCTTCATCCTTGCTTCGCCTCTTGCCATAAGTTGCCAACACGTTGAAGATGATCACGTTATCACTTATGTTAGCATGTCGAACGGTTAGGCAAGAACGAAGTTAGTGCTCTCATTGTCCTAAATGCAATATGCAAGTCAATTGGACCTAGAAGCACTTCACCAAAGGATTGGTCACGACATCCCCTCTTGATAGTCGGCCATCTATCCTATAATGTGATCACACGCTCTATCGTGTCTTGATCACCGAAAGAAAAAACCTATCAAGTATACCTTTGCCTTGATCTCCAGGGTTCCTCTCAAGCCGATCATCGAGCTTGACGATCCATCATGTCCATCATCATCGACCATGTTCATGATCATCATGCTCCATGTCATCCATGTAATCCTATCTCTCAAGTCACACTTAGAGCAAAGGATTAGTACCACAAGTGTGTCATCAATTTCCAAAACCAAACATGAGATTTCACCGGGGACCGGCGTTCCGGCGGCTGCAGTACAGGAAACGGCTAACAGACGACTCAAGCATGGATAGAACCTCACCCCGAGCACGGTGCTCGCTACCGGGTCGAGGCTGGGACAAGGCGGAGGTGGGTTGCCGGCGGTGATAGCGGCGCGGCGGCGCGTTCCGGCGGTGGCATCGACGTTCCCGCGGCTCCTGAGGGGAAAACACGAAACGGTCGAGCCGACCATGACCCACGGCATCGGCGCAACTAAATGGCAAGGTGGTTTTCCATGAAGCTCACGGGCGGCGGGGACGATGGCGAGGCGGCTCAGCGGCGGCACTCCGGCCGGACCCGGAGAAGATGGCGGCGCCTTGGCGGGTAGCTCGGCGGTGAGAGGGTGCGAGGCGGGCTCAAAGGGAGCGCAAGGGAAAGGCGGAGCCGATGGTGCGGTCAAATCGGTGGATTGGGGCTCGTCGGCGGCAAAGACGACGCGGCGGAGAGCAGCCTGGCGGCGGTGTTCAAATGGCGGACAAGATAAGGACGACGGGTCGGTGCTTGGCTTTGTAGGACGGCCGCGTGAGCGAGACGAGGACACGCAGGACTCTCCATGCCACCAAGGGCAGCCGCCGGGCAGCCTCAACGCGCCCGTAAGCGGATCGAAGACCTCCGGCAGGCTGGCTGCGTGGCGCGCTCTGTTCCCCTCCCCTTTCTACTATAGCAACAAACCCTAACTTCAAAATTGTAAAATTACTCTCAAATTTTGAATAGAAGTTGAAAATCTCCCAAGATAAAAGTCTCTCAACTTTTCAATATATACACTTTCCATAAAAGAAACATTTACAAAATCGGCCTCAAAATTGGACTTTTGAAATGGGGTCAAAAAGGGGCAAATTTGAATTCAAAATTACTTTTAAAATTATATAGATACTTGAAAAACTTTGTACACCTCTTTTGTACATCAAAACAAAATCTACAAACTACCTTTTGGAAGTTTTGTCAAATTTTGCATGGATTTTGAAATATGGAAAAGGGGGGTAAATCTAGGGTTTGAAACTAGGGTTTTCAAATTCCAATTCAAAATGGAATTTGATAAAATTCAAACCAACAAGATATAAATATAAAAACAACCAATCCAAACCATAATTGAGATCAAACACATGTGATCAAAATAAATTCACACTAAACCCTAAAGCACATACAATTTCTAATTAAATAAACTTATTTTTATTAATGCATTGAAAAGTTATCCAAAATGCATGCTTTGCAATGTCATGATGACATGATCAAAATTTTAATTGCTCATTAACATCTAGGATGTTACAAACCACAATTGAGATAGTAGATACAATTAGCGTATATACTTTCTCACACGTGATTGTGACTTTACTTTTCAAATCAAAACTATTTTTCCCGAGCCCCACCCCCCGTCTAGTCACGTTGTGTAGACGTCACCCACCTACTTCAACCCAAGCAAAAAATCAATCTAGACAAGTAAAATGAAAAAAGGCAAATAAAAGGAAAAATAATGTATGCCAAGGAGTTGAACTGCGACCTTCAAGTTGGCAAACAATCCAACTGAACCACTAGGATAGAAGAACGTATTGTTGAGTCTTATCAACTAGCATTATATAAAAAATACAATACTTCAAGGTTGACATTTGAAGTAGCTAACGATTTCAACTAAAAAAAGTTGACACAAGGGTTGTAGAACTTATCAAGATCATGATTTGATAAATTAGTACTATACATCGTTCATAATCATGAACATCTCTCACTTATTCTTATATGATTATGTGAATCATGTATGCCTTTGTGAGTCATGTGCACTAACACTTCGTCGAAATCATTTGAAATTTTTTATATTATGCTTATACACAAAATAAAGTGGCTATGTAAGTTTTTATATTTTCTAGCTAGTTTATGGTATTTTAACATTTATTCCTTAGTAATTCAACAAATAATTATAATAAAGGGCAAACTTGGTCCGAAAATTCCAAAACTTCACACAACTTCATACTTTGGATCCATTAGCATCCCAAAATTTTTTTTGAAATGATTTGGAGAAACTGGTACTATAAATTCCACACAAGGATAAACATCTCTCACTAAGTGACAATGACATGTGTGAGACATGTATGCTTTTGTGGGGATGTGCATTACCACTTTCTCGAGAATCAATTGAAACGTTTTTGTCAATATAATAGACCAAAGGGAGGAGCCCATGCAAGTTCTTAGATTTTTGTATCCATGTTTTGGTATTTTAACATTTATTCCTTAGTAATTTAATAAATAATAAAATTAATAGGTAAACTTGGTGAGAAAACTCCATAGAGTCACACAACAACATATTTTGGCTCCACGGCTATCACTATGTAAAAAAGGCTCATAATCGCCCGGTGCGCCCGAGAGACGTCTCTTATAACGTGCGTCGTGTTGTGATACTACTAACAGCGGCCTAGGCGGCGTCGATAATAGGTGACGGCTGGTCCCACACGGACAAACGCGCGTCGAAATAAGGGGTAATCACGCACGGCGTATTTGCCCGGCCAGCGTCGCATTTTCCGTTCGACGGCGTTTTTCGTTCTCCGGATACAAGCGCGGTTGTAGCGGATGCCTTTTCGAAATAAGTGTGCCGCAGCATTCACCGTACCTCGGACACGCGTTTGATCACGCGGCGCATTTCGAGGCCGACCGTCGGTGGATGCGAGCCCGACCGTGACGGCGTGTTTGTATACGAGACACTTTTTTGGTGCCACCCGTGCATGCCGTTTGCGAGTATTACAGACACGGCGTGTCTTCACGGGCGCTTGGAATGTACGAAGGGTGCGTAACGGTCCACGTATATTAAAGTCACGCGTTTAGATTGAGGCGAGTTTTACGGAAAGGCGTCTCTGCATATCCGAACCGTTACCGACGCGCGACCATTTACAAACGTGTTTAGTCGACAGCCGTCTATACTGCTTGAAACTATTGCAGACATTGGCCGGTAAATAGACGTGTGACGGGGTGCGATAATGCGCAACTTCGCACATGCGATCTTGTCGTAGCGTCTTGTTAGAGACGATTTGTATCACCAGGTGTCTATGATACACGAACTGTTTTACAGACGCGTGATAATGTAGAGACGCGTGCGAGTCGACAGTGTCTATACCGTTCGGAAATATTGCGCACGGCGTGTCAATATCTACGGCGCTTGGCAGGTACACGTGCCTGGAACTATCATGTCCATTACAGCCGCACGTTTGTCAGAGTCGATTTATAGCAACAGGTGTCTGTACATATACGGATTATTACAGATGCTCGTAACGTTACAGACGATTGGAACGTATGCCCGTCTGATCTTGACGTTTGTATGAGTACAGACGATTGGTAGTGGTATGTGTCGGTAACTAGAGTATCTCACCTACAGACATTGGATAGGCATGAAGACAAAAAATTCTATATAATACATTACCAAAGCCAAATGTTCTTTCTGACACACACGATTACTTATGATTTATGGTACATTAGCATTCGTAAGGAAGTCATAACCATGCTTGATCGAAACGATTAGCAATCTCAAAGGACGGGAAGGCATCTATCTTTGGCGTAGTTAATCCGATTTACGACAACTGAAAGTCCCCCCATCGGTGGTGATTGATGAAGTCGCCCTTCTTCTTCTTCTTCTTCTTCTTCTTCTTCTTCTTCTTCTTCTTCTTCTTCTTCTTCTTCTTCTGACGAGGAATCGTAGCACTTCACCGGGGAGTAATCCCGGTATCGTATTTATATTTTACCACGAGGGGAAGGGAGTCTATGGAAAGTAGAGAGAGAGGGGTATAATGATTTAGATTGTGATTTACTTATGAGATTCACTTGCGGTTGTATAATGCGCGAGTAGCCATATGCATCTAACAATACTCTTAACATGATAAGTCACAAGATAAAGATAATTGAATAAATGATAACTACCCAAGTCTAAGATCATCATGTGCCACTAGTATCATACGAGCTATTAACATGGTATAGAAAGAACAGAAAAAAGAATATTCCTAAGTTACTCCTAATCATATGCCAATGAATACTACAATTAGTGCAATACATCTAGCTATCATGGCAAGGTTGCAATACATCTACACATGGTAAGCATTACCAATGACAATCAAGGACGAAACTTGATCATCACCGTAATTATGGCTCAACTTGGCCTATCATTCGGAGGGTGGACTCCAAAGGACTCAACAGACTGTCACTCCCGCGATCTACCACACGTCCCGGAATGTAGGGTGCAATTGCAGATAAACGTTGTATAAACACCACGTTTACACATTGCTTATCACCCACATAGTGATCATCTACGTGGATGCTATACAATTCCATGCATAAGATATAAGACAAACTTACTAAACTAAACATATAACTATAGCATGCATGGATACATATCAATAAGAATATAATCATAATATAGATCAAAGTCATATCAATTGTATTTCGATAATAATCTTGTGGATCAAATACAAGAGAGAAGCCATGCGATCAATGCTCCCGCTACTTCTTGACTATCAGGAATCCAAGATGAACTTGACTTCCTCTAGAACTAGCTAGATATCTAACTACTTCTAATATGATGAACTAGGGCTTAGGTCTAGACTTGGTTGGACTTGAGTTGAGATGAACTCAGATGATAATGAATTAGGGTTTCACCCTAGGGTCAGGTGGTCTTCTTATATAGCACTTGGTGATGAACAGGGACCCTTGGATCAAACCGACCTCCAGCAACGGTGTAGATACAACCTCAAGGTCGGTGGTAAACCGACATAAAAAAATATGAGGCGAAAGGTGGGACCCACCCGGCGGCCGGCCTAAATGGCTCTGGCGGCCGCCAGGGTAGGTGATCCTCTCAGGATCTCCTTCCTCCTGGTGTCTTCTGGTATCTTCTATAGTGTTTTAGTCCACATTTTGGGTTGAGTTACTTCACGGTTAAGTCTTGTCATCGTATGGGATGTAAACTCTTATGTTTCTCACCGTTATTCTCTACTTTTCTCTATTAGTCCCTACAAAGTTATAGAATACCAAAACTAGTGGAATTACATTAGTTAGACCCCTAGACTTATGTTGATATTCATCTTAAGCCCTTATTTCATATTTAATTGACTAATAATATTATACTATAACAGGTGTCAACAACAAGCTCTACAGAGTTAAAACCAATACGTATTGTCCAGCCTTCGGGCATGTTTATATTCATATCTTAGGCCTGGTGATGAGGACATCCTCTACTATTACCCGTTGGCAAAGACGCAACAATTAAATGGGCCAAGTGGCCCAGTTGTAGTCGGGCGGTGACCGTGTGAGCCTCTAAATAATCCCACCTTGCTTAACTTAGGAGGAGGAAGCCACCTTAAAAGGGAGAGCCACACTTCCCCTAACAGACTAGTCTTTTGGGGCGATTGGGCCTTTCCCTGAGTGGGGGCACTGGAGTGCGGTGCTAAGATTGCCGATGCAGCGAGGGAGGCCCTAGTGGCGTTGTAGCCGGATCGGTGTGTCGAATTTTTGGTTGTCGGTGCTAAGATTGCGGGATTCGTGGAATCCAGATCGGTGTGTCGGGCTTTTCATCCAACCCCGCCTGGGCCGGACTTATCATTTGGTATCAAAGCTGGGCCCTTGTTAAGGGGGTGGGAATGATGAGGACATCCTCCACTATTACCCGTTGGCAAAGACGCAACAATTAAATGGGCCAAGTGGCCCGGTTGTAGTCGGGCGAGAACCGTGTGAGCCTCTAAATAATCCCACCTTGCTTAACTTGGGATGAGGAAGCCACCTTAAAAGGGAGAGCCACCCTTCCCCTATTAGACTAGTCTTTTGGGGCGATTGGGCCTTTTTCGAGTGGGGGCACCTGAGTGCGGTGCTAAGATTGCCGAGGCGCAGGGAGGCCCTAGTGGCGTTGCGGCCCGGATCGGTGTGTCGAATTTTTGGTTGTCGGTGCTAAGATTGCGGGATTCGTGGAATCCGGATCGGTGTGTCGGGCTTTTCATCCAACCCTTTGGGCCGGACTTATCATTTGGTATCAAAGCTGGGCCCTTGTTAAGGGGGTGGGAATGGTGAGGACATCCTCCACTATTACCCGTTGGCAAAGACGCAACAATTAAATGGGCCAAGAGGCCCAGTTGTAGTCGCGGCAACCGTGTGAGCCTCTAAATAATCTCACCTTGCTTAACTTGGGAGGAGAAAGCCACCTTAAAAGGGAGAGCCACCCTTCCCCTATTAGACTAGTCTTTTGGGGCGATTGGGCCTTTCCCTGAGTGGGGGCACTAGAGTGCGGTGCTAAGATTGCTGAGGCGCAATAGGAGTCCCTAGTGGCGTTGCAGCCGGATCGGTGTGCCAAATTTTCGGTTGTCGGTGCTAAGATTGCGGGATTCGTTGAATCCAGATCGGTGTGTCGGGCTTTTCATCCAACCCCGCCTGGGCCGGACTTATCACCTGGGCTACCTTAGGTTTGCGCTAGCATTTCTAGCCTGGACTGCCTTTGGGTGTGCGCCGGCTTGTGGTATGTTTCTTCCCTTGACCCATGTTTCTCTGAGTAGTGAGAGGTGTCTGTTGACACCTGTTATAGCATAATATTACTAGTCAACTAAACATGGATAAGGGCATAATATGAATATCAACATAGACTAGGGGTCTAACTAACATAATTCCATAAGCTTTGGTGATTCTGTGACTTTACAGGGACTTAACAGATAAACACAGAGAAGAATGGAGAAAGTTCCAGAATATATCTCACATACGATGACAAGACTTAACCGTGAAGTAACTCGACCCAAAATGTGGACTAAAACACTCTAGAAGATACCAGAAGACACCAGAAGAAATGAGAGACCGAGAGGACACAAGGGCCTGGCGGCCGCCAGGGCCATTTAGGTCGGCCGCCAGGGTCCTAAGCCCAATCCAGCCCATCTTCGTAGGTCGGTTTGTAACCGACCTTGAGGTTGTATCTACACCGTTATTGAAGGTCGGTTTGCTCCAATGGTCATTATTCATCGCCAAGGCCTATATAAGAAGACCCCCTGACCCCAGGGCAAAACCCTAATTCATTCTATCTCATTCTATTCATTATCTCTCAGTTGTAGAGGTGTCCCAAGGTAAGGATAACCTCTCTCTCAGGGATTAGTGAATTAGAAGTAGATTAGTCATGTAATTAGAAGTAGATTAGTCATGTAATTAGAACTAGATTAGATCTAACTTAGATCTAATCAAGTGTAAAGGAGAGTAGAGCTATGCTCCTGTTCTGGAGATGTCTACGGAGTTTGGTATGTCTTATATCCTTTCTTTGTAAGACTTATGATTCACATATTTATCTTCTCTATTTACTTCCATGTCTTACATATATGGTTAAGTATAGTTGTTATGCTATTGCATGGGATCTCCGCTCGTATTGAGGACTCTAGTTATTCATGGTAGCTAGAATAGTAATCGATAGTATAGACATGATGTCTAGGCTATTGACTACCTAAGATTGCACCCAACCCCACGAATAGTTTGTGGTAGCCCCAGGTGGTGACAGCCCTGATGGCTGATGTATTCCGCCACGTTTGGGTTGGTGTTTGTAGGACTGTAGTCGGAGCTTCCTAGCCCCCTTCTCATCTCTTTCTATGGCTAGTGTTCTGATGTCCCGAAGTGTTATGGTGTAATTGCTATCATAGAACCTAAGTAATAGAGAAGTACCCAGGAACCTTGATCTCTCCCTTTAACCTCTTGATTAGTTTAGTTATTCTTTGATATCTTAGGTAGGTTATTATTTTATGCTTTGATATTTACTTATCCTTTAACAATTATCTCCTCACTATCTATAGTCTAGTGGTTTGCTAAGTTAGTGGATACATGATTGTGACTTATTAGAATTCTTTAGCCAAAGCTTTCCTGTGGATATGATACTCTAGAATACTCATCCTAGGGAAAAGCTACAATGGTAGGTGTTCTCAGGCGCTACAGAATCCTTCATATTCTTTTAGCACTTAACAAATGCCAACAAGCTTTTTTTGCGCCGTTGTTGCGGGAGGCAATTGGCCTAAAGATTCTAATAATGATCATGATGTTGCTAATTTAGTGTATCACTAGCTTTAGTAGGATTACCTTTGTTACGTTGAGTTGTGGAATAGACGGGACAAAAGATGTCGTTGCGATCTTCCGACAAGATTCCACAAGATAAGGAAAGAAGAAAGATTGAAGAACCCGGGGTGCCCGATCAATCAAGATTCATCACCATTGGAACCCCTGTTATCTCAAGGTATGCATTTATATATTATTCTAACCATGTATAGATTGAAGAAGTCGCCGTCACAAGAATTCAATGAACATATCTCAAGTGACGTACATAGAAGCTGCACATCATGGTAAGTATGATCAATAAAGGTGAGAAAGTCTTGCTCATGGACTATAAATTGATTGAGTAGTTATCATTTAATTTTTACATTGCATTGCATGTTTACTTGATCAACTCATGCATTCACTCCACTTAGTTTATGTTTTTGCTTAGTAGATCCATTGCATGTTTAGTTTCTTGCATCCATCCATGTTTGCATCTAAAAAAATCCTCACCATGATCATGTTCTTTCATCTCTAGTTGGAGTTAATATCTTTTAATGTTTTCATACCACCTTTGTTTGCTATAGTATGCTTTAGTTTGGGAGTATTCTATAGGTATATAGAGTATTTCCAAAAGGCTTTTAAATTAAGCGTGGTGCTTAGGTTAAAATGCCTTCCTTAATTAAATTAGATATGGAGTCTAGTTTGGTTATTGAACTAAGAATTGCTTGCGTAGACATTGGTTATTGTGTTGGACTAACCCCCGTAGAAAACTCTCAAATCCAATTCGGGTAAGTCAAGAGATGAACTTATATCAGAGATGAAGCAAGGCATATGATGAACTCCAACCTTGTGCAAAAGACATTCACAAAAAAAACCCTTGTGCAAAAGACACGGCTCATTCATCATTGATGAAAGAATTGTAAGTATCAAACATCATTCACTGTCTTTTGCTACAAGTTACCTTTGCCTTGATCCACATGCTAGAGTGCAGCCTAAATAAAATGAGTTATAAGACACGAAAAATCAAATCTGTGCTAAGAATAATCAAATAACCATCTTTTTGTTAGCATAGATGAGATCTTATGAACTCTAGACAACAACCCCTGCTTCAACCATATGTTGTATATTCCCTCGGGTATGTGTCCACTAATATTTTGTAGGAAAGGATCTGTGCTATGTCCATTCAATGAAGAAGAGTGTCATACAACATGATAGAAAAGCTCTCATTCGAAGGAAGAGGATGGACAAAGCAAAACAGGGGCCACAAGAACATCAAAAGACAGGTAAGTGAATATAAATCACATTTTTGTATCCAACTTTTGTCTTATGTTCTAAAGAAGAATATATAATAATAATAATAATAATAATAATAATAATAATAATAATAATAATAATAATAATAATAATAATAATAATAATAATATATCCGAGCACAAGAAGGCTCATGATAAAAGAAACATGTTCCTAGGACAAGTTCCCTTCAGGTATTCTTGGTCATTAACCTTGCGAGGAATAAAGGATGAATAACGTCTAAGGACATGGTGATTGCAACACAAGATTAGGGATGGTTCAAAGCATTCACACTTAAAGTGTCGAAAGTGACAGGAAGGCTCGAGCATGGGGAGGAGGGTCGACTCCTCTAAAGATCATCCAACATACTCCTCTTCTCAAGTTTCCCATCACTCGACATGCTTTGGTTTGCAATCCCTCTACTCACAATTACTTTGTCTCTCTAAATTTGAATACTTAATAAATATCATACATCAAAATCAAACTTAAGGTATAATAAAATTTCCCACTAGAGAAAAAGTAATAGTGAGCACTTGTTACTTAAAATTTCCAACCAATCTTTTTGTAACATAGATGCAACCTTTAGCCCCATGACAACCCTGCCCTTGTTTGAAATTACTTGTATATTCCTTCGGGTATGTCTTGTCAACTAAAATTGCAGGACTAAAACAATCAGAGGAGCTAAAAGGTCCTAGCACAATTTAAAGAACAAGAAAGAAAGTACGATACAATAAAAGAGACAAGTGAGGAGCAAGATACACAAGAGGCCAAAGAAGGAAAGCTTGAACAAAAGCAAAGGACCATCACAAGGTGTTACGATCTTTGTCACACTCCAATATTAAGGTAACATCTTGAGGTAAGTTATCATTACTTAAACTTTACCTTAAGAATGGCTTGTTCATAAATAAAGAATTAAACATGCACTATGTAAAAAAGGCTAATAACCGCCAAGTGAGCCCGAGAGACGCCGCTAATAACGAGCGTCGTGTTAGACATTACCGACGCTACGGCCGGGGGCGGCGCCGGTAATAGGCGACGGATGGTCCCACAAGACCAATACACGTCGGTAATAGGAGGTCATTACGGACGCGTGTTCATGTAACGCCGCGTCTGTTTTCTTAATCCGCACGCGTTTTTCGTTGGTCGGGCACGCGCCGCGGCTACGGCGGACGCCTTTTGAAACCGAGTGTCTGCGAGAATTCAACGTATCTCGACACGCAGCGTTTCATGACGGGAACATTTTCGAGACCGATCGATCGTGGATGCAACCCTAATTGAGGCGCGTTTTTGCTTACGAGACACCTTTCGGCGCCGCCCGTGCGTACGTTACGAGTATTACGGGCGTGCGTTGATTCCACGGACTCACGTGGTCAAGAACCGTCCATGTTGCTTGACACGGCATGCACGCAGCGTCCGCGGATAACGGCGCTTGGAACATACAAGGGTGCGTGCGATCACTTAAATTAAAGTCGCGGCGTTTATTTTCAAACGAGTTGTGTTAGGAGGTGTGCGTACATACGTCGCAACCACTACCGACGCAGCGTTTATTTTTCAGGCGAGTTGTGTTAGCGGTATACGTACATGTCGCAACCACTACCGCCCCGCGTTTATTTTTGAGCGAGTTGTGTTAGCGGTGTCACGTACATGTCGCGACTACTACCCGACGCGTGTTTATTTTTCGGGCGAGTTGTGTTAGCGCGGTGTACGTACATGTCTCGACCACCGACAGCGTATAGTTTGGGCGAGATGTGTTAGCAGGTGTACGTGCATGTCATAACCGCTACCGACGCGCGGTCATTTCTGAGCGTGTGTTGTCGCCCGGTATGCGGTCTTTGTTTCTTGGTATTGCGGACACGTATCGGTGAACGAGCGCTTAGCGGTGCGCGTGCTCAGAATTGTCGCATATTCTGATCGTGCGTTGTTGCCGTAGTCCACGGGTGTAACGTGGTGTTGCGAAACCGCGTTTGCGACACACATGTCGGTGGCGAGCCTTTCGGCGGGTGCACGCGCTGTATTTGTCTCGAGTCTTCTGGTCGCCCGATCACGCTAGAGAGCGATGGATGTTGACACAGCGTCGTATCGCATCTGAATTTGGCCGGGCTCGCATCCGGTTTTGAACGGGCCTCCGCTTCGCCGCGTAAGCGGCCTTCCTTTGGGCCTAAATTTGGACCTACATGTTAGGCCCGTTCTCTTGTGGTACAACGAGCTGGGCCGTTTTCGGCTGCGTAGGTTATAACATCTGCGGGACGTTGCCACACACTTGAATGGTGGTGGCGGCACACCGCAGGGGGTGGGGGGGGGGGGGGGGGCAGCGGAGGAGCGCGACACACGGGACGACAGCTATATACCGTTGATGATTGATTTGCTACGCCGCTCCTATATTTGGATCACCTCCTTGGTGTCGGTGTACTGCCGAAACCTGCAGCAGACGCGACGAGGCTCCAAGTTGGAAGTTGTTCCTCCTGTTGGATGCGTATTTGGAGGATCTCACGTCGTCCACGGCATCTAGAGGCGGCATAGTTTCTCGGTTGAATGGAGGCTATGGTTTTTTCCTTACCCCATACTCCCTCTGTCTCAAAATAATTGCACGTCTCGCTTATGGATAAGTCAAACCTTCCTAACTTTGACCACATGTATAGAAAAAAATAATCATGTTTACCATGTGTAACAAGTATCATTAGATTGATATTGGAACATACTTTCGTAATAGATTTATTTGGATATCTAAGTATAGATATTATTTTCTATATATTTGGTCAAAATTAAAAGAGTTTGACTTCTCAAAAAGTCAGATGTGCATTGAGACGGAGGGCATGCTTCCCAAGAAGCAATCTCAACCGTTGAATCCAACCGAGATCAACGGTGCACAAGCTAATCGGGCTTGTCACTTGTTTAGCTGCTTTGTTGGGCTCCAAATTCATCCTCCATGTGGAAGGATAGCCCAACAAAATCTGTTCCTAATCATACACAAACTCACAAAAGACGAGGCTTTACGCCTTGCTTCACCGCAAATTCAGCATAGGTAGCCTCGGTTTTACAAATTGCTTGTCCTCGAAAGTGTGGGGAAAAAAAAAACCTTCCGAATGACCCTTCCATTCTAGTTTTGCTTCATTGCCATGATAAAGCTCAATCCGCACACGCGAGAATGCATTGACAACACTAGCCTTCACACAACCAAAGTAATCGCTACGGATGTGTACACAAAGGAATCGGTTCCAAACCACAAGCGGTCATCCCGACAAAGCAAAGTTTCAATAAACTATAAAACCGCACTATCAAGCGTCTTTGCGAGTGCCACAAGAAACAAACAAGCTCGTCATTAGTCTTATGAAGTCAGCATCTCAATTTAAAAATATGATAAAAAAAGATGACAAGCTAGACGTTCATGAGTAGAAGTTCCATCCATTGTAAACTCGGACAATGTACAAAATACGACACAAAGAGTTTACAAAAAATGTTGGTCGTAATGCTCGGTCACACACAACGCATGCTCATAAAGATCAACAATACTCCTATCATGCATATCCCCGATGTGCACAATGTCAAGGTAGAGCCCACCACAAGGCAAAAATGTTACTTTTATGTCCTTGGAAGCCCCGGCCTCTAGTTTCGCCGCTTGTCGTTCATCCACATATTCAGAATCGGATTTGGCATGCTCGTCCGAAATTCTATTTTTCCGTAACTTTAGGAGATATACAAAGACATCATCCTACTTGATATACAACATTATTAGCTTTCAAACCAAGTGTGGAACAATAGAACTGCTGAGTAGGGCTCAAATAAAAAATAAAAACTTCGAAATGGCCCTTCCATTCCATCTTGCTTCATGCCCATCATAATAAAGCTCAATCCGCAGGCGAGAATGCATTGACAACACTAGCGTTCACACAACCAAAGTAATCACTTACACTTGTATATTAATGGAATGGCTAGCACTTACACTAGGTGGATACATCATGGGGAACCATTGGAGGTTATACTATATGAAAATGAGGGCCTTGCTGATGAACCAGACTAGTATCAATGATGATCTTTGCATGAGTGTGGATGAAGAAGATGGCCATGATGATAGAATTTATGATATGGTGCACGAGAGAATTGTATACGACTAAAGATGAAGGTAAAAGAAAAAGGTCTGCGTGTTTGCAATTATATTGGAAGAGATGAACCAAAGAACTCAAAGACGATAAAGGTGGCATCTCCACCGACGAGGACGAGTTTTTTTCCTCCGGTTTTCGCCCGAGTTTTTTCTCTTTGAAAAAATAGAGTAGCCAATAAGATACGACTATGACAGGGAGCTACTAAACCATTACTTCCTAGCGACTTCATGTGTACAATTTAAAATGACAAAGATATCCAAGAGTTTGCTAAACTAGTTTTCCATCCTTGGATTTTTGCAAACGAAAAAAACACTTGGCTCCAACGAGAAGAGGTAGTTCTTGGACGGCCCATCCGTCGTACATGGGAACGTAACCGACAAGAAGAGGTAAAGGAAGGGTGGAAATATAATTTAGTTTCACTCTCGGGGCTCCCGATGCAAGTTTGCTAGAGTGGGAAGTTTGTAGATCCGGGATTGGTTTAGTTAGTGGAAAATGAAATTCGCTTTGGGATTAGATTCGGCGTTTACGCAAGAAGATGTGCCTTCAAAGAACGCTAGATCCTCGCTATGCTTCTTGGGACTCCTCATCCTTTTATAATCTCCGTGGGTCTTTGGGTTTGTACCTAGGATCAATCATCGAAAAAAGGATTTTAAGACGACAAAATTATTGAGCAATGTTGTACAAGCTAGATAGCAAACCATCAAAAAAACCCTTCAAAAAAGGAAGGATAATGCACTTTACAATCTAGATTTCGGTGCTTACCCAAGAAGATATGCTTCCGCGACGGACCCTAGATCCGCAACCTCCAAAAAGAAAAGAAGATGTGCTTCCGCGACGGACCCCGGATCCGCAACCACCAAAAAAAAAAAAAAAACAACTTCGTATTTGCTATTTCTAGAACCACATGAAAAACCATATCTAGCTACATGGATGTGATAAAGAGGTGCACCCGCCCGGGATGGAGACGAAGGCGAGGGTCCCCCGTGGTCGGACCGCTCTCTACTCTTGTTTGCTTGAGATGAGTTTGGAAAGTCGACGAGGAGAAGAGGTGAGAAGAGTACTACTAGTACAAAGAGGTGTAGTATGGGAGAAGGAACAAGGAAGAGACGAGAGAGTGAGAGACTACGAGAGAAAAGCGCCCATAGTAGCACTATAAAGGAATCCGAGGTGGCAAAGCGTAGAGTGTTCGATGCGCACACCATAGTCCCACGGTTAATGTAAAAGGGCGACTATAACTTGTGTGCTATTTTGAAATTTCAAACATTGTTTGGAGTAATAGGACTATGGGAGAATTAGAATTTGGCCCTGAAAAAAGTTTGTCCTACTCTATCCCAACTACCATCGTTTGGGCCCGCTTGTAATTTTATCTAAATATATCCATGTGATATCTTGTTTTGAAGAATTAATTGAAACAAATTTAATGGTGTAATCAAAATTTAATGCTCGGTCACATACAACAAGTACTCCTATCATGCATATCCCCTCGATGTGCACAAGGTCAAGGTAGAGACCAGGCACAAGACAAAAATGTTGCTTTTATGTCCTTGGAAGCGCGAACATTAGTTTCGGTTTCGCTAGTCAGTGCATCCACATATTCAAAATCGCATTTGGCACGCCCCTCGTCCGAAATTCTATTTTCTCTAGAACTTTGGCATTTGTAATAAAGAAGTTGACAAATTCCACGTCTCTCTTCCTGCCCTTGTAATCTAACAAAGCATTACCCGGTTTCTTAAGGTGGCTTTGAAGACAATCAAGATATATGTTTTTCAGATATCGGTATTTTTAAAATCTCGGCGGTCACCGATAAACAGGGAATATCGGATATATCGGAAATTTATCGGCGATACAAAAAACTTCCGGACCAAATTTATAAAAAATATTTATTTTGTTCAAAAAATCATGTACATCTATTCTATACCATTTTAGATAAAAAAACAAATGTAATTGCAAAAAAGTACCAACTCAATGTGACTGAGCAAGAATAGCACCTTCAGCACACAACTTCAAATAATATAGGTGCACTAGTCCACAACATAATTCGTCCCAAATATTAGTCCAAATATTACAAAAAAGATAATCTAAAACATCACCACTAGTCCACAACATAGCAGAATCAGTAGAGGTCCATGGTTCCAAACATGCATAAAACTAGGATAGTACAGTCCTAGATATTACAAATTCCACAGTAGTGCCAAATATTACATAATATCAGTGCACAATCCAAAATACAACAAGTTGCACATGGCAAAATGAGTCCATATCGCACGGTACATTCATGTCAAATCAACGCATTTTAGCAAACAATATGTTAGAATTCATACACTAAAAAGGCCAAGTCGACATTTCAGCTACCATAGTTAGTCAATTGCATGCTAGAAGTGGAAGAAACGCACCTCACCTCTTCACTAGTACAAGTTCTTAACAGGGACTTTCTTCATCCTTTTCGATCTTGGACGAAGAGGGGAGGAGGTTGGTCGTACATTTGTCGTTGCCTTCTTTGTTATGGCCAACATGATGTCACTTCTACTACCGTGTCATCAACCAGGTCAACCACAATGCCACCGCCTCGAAGCCACACTCTTGCCTTTAGCACTAGCCGAAGCACGAGCTCCATCACCCGACCATTGTACTAGTAACAAATTAAAAAGTCATGAATTAGCATAGGGCACCAAATTATCTGTGTCACTCTCAAAGTTTTCAAGTGGAGCGTGGACCAAATTATTCTCTTTGTAATGAATTAGCATAGGGCCACTAATTGTTTGAAATTCATATTCATTCATATAGCAATAAAAGTACCGCATTAAAAACCCCAAGGAGAAGTGCCTAGGCAATAAGTTACATGTGGATTATGTAGCGTAAAGCGGTCTTTCTATGTGATGCAAAACAAAGCTGCAGCGCCTTGGAGCCAAAGCTCCAGCCATTGCTAGCAAACAAAGCTCCAAAGTGTACACATCCACATATAGCTAAATAGTTAGCCAAGAAGCTGTCAACCATTTTTAATTTTCCCTAAATCAAACTAATGAGATGTCATCACCTGTATGCAAGCTAGACGTGTTGTAATCAGTATATATGCAGCAGACTTTTGCATCATCAATCAATATGCTTACACCGTAGCATGCATATGTATGTTAGCCATTAAAAGGATCGATAGCATGTAAGACATCCGAATTTGAGGATCCCTACGACTCAATCAATATGCTTACACAAGTAGCATCAATATAACACACACACATCTGAATTTGAGGATCCCTACGACTCTACACACATCCGAGATTGAGGATGCAAACCTTCGGGATGGTTGGATGCCGGCAAGTGCGGGGGAAGGAGCCGCCGCCGGCGTTGGGCAACCAACAACGTCTGCGATTGGAGCCGATGGATGGGGCGGCGCCCTGCGGGCGTGAGCAATAGGAGGGCACCACCTCGGCGCCGCGCCGAGATCTTGGACGGGTTGGCGTCGAGCGGGACGGGCCGCCGGTGTTGTCGTCGCCGAAAGTGTGGACGGAGAGCCGGGCGGGACGAAGCTGCCGGGAGCAGCGTCGAAGCGGGACGGAGTCGGGCGGCGCGACGAAGCGGGGACGGGCGCCGCGCCCGCGTCAGCGGGCTGGCCGCCGGTGCGTGCGTGGGAGCGGGCAGGCCGCCGGGCTACCGTCCGCGCCCGTCGGAGCGCGGCGCGCTGCAGGTCATTCTTCTCTCTTTTTTTATAGAAGGTGGCGGCTGGTTGGGAGTGAATGAGTGAGCTTCTAGGGTTAGCTTGGGGGCTTTTATTTGGTGGCAACAATGTTGGCGGGCTTCTAAAATATTTGGGCCCAAATTTTGGCGCCCACGTTTCAAAATTCGAAATTTTTAGGCGGTAGGAGCAATATCTGGGACCCTAGCGGTAGACGCGATATTTTCGAAATTACAAAAATTTTGGCCCGAAATTTTTTCAGATGCTTCACCCTTTTTGACCTGGCCTTCAAAGATACCTACAAATGAAACAAACAAAAATGTCTAGAGTTGAACACCGCAAAACGTAGTGACAACGATTGCACAATTTGACTAAATGAACTTTCATTCGGACATAATTCGGATTACACATAAACAAATTCAATTCATAAATCTCAAGAAATATCACCTACATTTGAGCGTGTTAAAAAAATCTCTTCAAGCAATATAAGCTAGAAACTAAATGTGGAATGTAAGGTACATATAAATTTTTGATCCAAATGTTAGTTACCTTCACATAGAGCTTTTTGGAGGGCGGGGAAACATTTCGTAAGACTAACAACATCATTAATGTCGGGAGATGGCATGCACACAACCAAAACTTTAATAGTTCCCATCGAGATGACATTCTTGGAGCGCAACTCTGCCGTGCCGCCATGGTAGCCGGCGAGCATCTCATCGCTAACCCTCGGCGAGCTCTCATCTAAATTTCTAATAATTATATTACAACTCAACATAGAGAAACAAACACATGTTGCAAATTAAAGCAGAACCGATGTTTAGACAACAATATGACAACGAAAACCAAATAAAGCTAGTTTAGGGACATCTTGCACATCCTAATGAAGGCGTATACCGCTAAGTCGCTCAATTTGAACGGCAAGAGTATGAACTCAAACGGAGGCGGCACCGAGTGGAGCAAGACCGGACGACGTCGCTCCCCTCGCCCTCGTGGGTCATGCATTCTTCCGGCCGTACATAGACGTTTTTTGTCGCCGACAGCGTAGGCGTATAATCGCCGCGCGGTAGGGACACGAATCAAGGTTGGGTTGAGGCACACAACCGCGTTGAGGTCCGCCTGGGCCAAAATACGGGCTTTCGGGGGAGATGGTTCGCCCACCGCCGTCGGGTTGCGGGGCGCCGATTCCATGGAGCGGCGCCGGCGCTTCTTGGTCCGTGGGGTTCCGACCGCACAACAACATCGCCAAGAAGTACGCCGCGCCCGAGTCCCCAAAGATCGCCGGCTCTCCCGAGGAGCTCCGGCCCCTTGGGATCCCCCACGGCGCCGCCGTCATCTTCACCATCCTCGTAGCATATGGCCTCCGGATGCTCGGCCTTGAGAAGGCCGCCCCCGGAGCTCCTAGGGGAACTCTTTGTTTGGCGGGGGCAGCGCAGCGACGAATCGGGCGGAGCGACACGAGCCGGATCGCCTCCTTGGTGTCGGTGTATCTGCCGAACTTGCCTTGACGCGACGTGAAGCTCCATGTACATTGCATTGGCAACTTGTTCCTTCGGGAGGAGGCGCCGGAGGATCTCCTTTCGGCGAGGTCCTCCCAGTCGCAGAACAAGAAGCACATCGTCCACGGCATTTGCCGCCATCGCCGCCTTCTTCTCCTTCATCGCCTTGGGAGGGCGGCGAGGGCAAGGAGGAGGGGCGGCGGTGGTGCGCGTTGTGGGGATAATAACGAGGAGTGGAAAGCGAGTGGAGAGGAGTGAACTAGTAGTGCAAACGGTGCGGACGGGGTTAGACACGGACATGATGGACCCGGGGCACCTATTTTATATTTCACCGCACTTGGAGTGTTGGTTACCGGCGAAAGGACACAAAACTGTCTCCACTCCTTCAAGATCTACCACGGCGGACAATAATGGTAAGCGCCCAGTTGTGGAGTCCAACGAGGACAACTCTTCCCGTCCTCAGAAGAAGCATCAAGGAGGAGAATGTATTATGACTTATTTAGATTGTGTGAACGATGAACTGTCAGTGTTAGGCCGCATCATTTGCTTGGGTGTATATGTTGGTGTTCGTCTCTTTCTTTATATATTATATTATATTATATTATATTATATTATATTATATTATATTATATTATATTATATTATATTATATTATATTATATATTTATTATATTATATTATATTATATTATATTATATTATATTATATTATATTATATTATATTATATTATATAATGTCCTAATCTACCTTTATGGAATATTGTAAATATTATGTTTGCCTATATGCTTCAATGTTGATGCAGTTTGATTTCTTATCATAACGCATAAGTGTTCATCTGCATGCATGCATGAGATGAATGATAGTCATATGCATGTCTTTAGCGTGTCTTGTACCATTTGATGGTTATTGTTTGTCGTACCGATGTGACTATTAGTTTTTATTTTTTTGGTTTCTTTGGTCATATGTATGGTTTCAAAGGGTAGACCTATTCGAATCTGCGTTTATCGTTTACGTACTCCGGGAGTAGTTACTCCCGCCTCAATAAACCACGTTGCACATGTGTTCATACTTGTTTATCGGTTTGAGTATGTTTAGATACTCATATTAACGCAGATCTAGATTTTAGTACGAATTTTTTTGAAGGAACCCATATTTTTTTTTCATATATACAAACATATCACTACTCTTTGTATATAAACAAAGTATATCCACATACTCTACGTATCCACCTACCCTAGATAGTCTAGTATGATCATATACTTAATCCCCATACACACTCGCAGGCTTCACCATATAATATCCAGTGGCGAGGCCCTCTTGTTTCAACTAACTAAAAAATGTTATAACTCACAAACCAAAAAAATCAAATTAAATTCTGATTACACCATTGAATTCCTTTTAATAAATCCCGCAAAAACAAGACCTCATATGGATATATTTCGATAAAATTATAGTTGGCCCCACTTGATGATAGTTGGTAGTATAGATTAAAGTAAAAAAAGAATGGTAAAAGGGACAAACTCCATGAGACGGATGGTCAAACATGAGGTTCAAAAGTTAAAACGACAAACTCCATGAGACGGAGGGAGTAGTGATATTCTAACTCATCTCGAACACAAATAAAAACTAAATAAATGTAGCTAGTTTTGGGGACGGACACATCTGGCGAAGGCGTGCATCGCTGCGACATCCAATTCGGCCGGCCGGAACGGATTACGAACTCAAGATTGATGCGGCACCGAAGCGCTGCGATCTGGGATGACGGTTCCTCCGCCCGGTAGCGGTGGCGCACGCGCTTGCATCCTTAGGCCATGCACATGGCGTGGGGATCGACGACGACGCGGCGCCTCCGCACCGTCGGGATCAACCAAGGTTGGGTTGCGCCAGCGCAGCCTCGATGAGGTCCTCCCCGAGCCAAATAACGCGCTCCCGCAGATTATGGTTCGCCCATCGGCCATCGGGGCTCGGGCGCCGCCGATTCCATGGGGCGGCGCCCGGCGCTTCTTGGTCGCGGGGTTCCGACGGTACGGCGGCATCGCCAAGAAGTAAGCGCGCCAAAGTCCCACGGCATTAGCGGCTTTCCCGAGGAGCTCTGGTCCCTTGGGATCCCATGGCGCCGTCGTCATCCTCACCATCCCCTCGTAGCATATGGCCTCCGGACGATTGGCCTCGAAGAAGCGCCCCTGCCAGAGCTCCCAGGGAAACTTTGTGCATCTCCAGCGCAGGTAGCGAGATCCGACGGAGCGACACGAGTTGGATAGCCTCCTCGGTGTTGGTGTCTTGCGCCAGAACTTGCGGCGAGGCGGGTCGAAGAAGCATGTGCGTTATACGGATTTTTCTTGTCCCGCTTGATCTGTATTTGGAGGATCGCTTGCCGGCGGTTCCTCCGGTGGCTGCAGCGGGGAAGCACGTCGTCACGGCATCTGCCGCCATCGCGTCTAGCGGTGTTGCCGACCTCTTGCCCTTCATCTTCCTCGCTCTGCCCTCCTTGCCCTCTGGAGTAGCCGGCCTCTTGCCCTTCCGGACCGCAGCATGGGGAAACTGACACTTCTACCACACGCAACCCCCTAGAAGCAATAATGAACCGCCCGGCCGGCCGCGCCGAGTCCCAATAAAAGTAATAAGGATGTTTTGGTCAACAGTTCGGGAATATAAAAATCATCATCAAAATACCTCGTCGTTGGCGGCTTTTTGTGTTCTTCAGAGCGCGAGAGCCTTTTCCACCACAGAGGGCTCCTTAACTACGAGACGTGTGTATAGGGCCTTACATGCGAATCCTTTGCGTAATCCTACACACCTCGGTTGTAGGATAGGGCCCATGTCGGCCTTGCATGCGAATCCTTTGCGTATGGCTCGCCTTTGTAGGATAGGGCCCACGCCCGCCATTGTCGTTCCGTCCAATCCTTGGTGCGGGCCGCAAAGTACAAACGACAACACGCAAGGGCGCCTACTACTCCCTCTGAGGCTCTTTTTTTTGGCTTATTTTAGCTTATTCTCTCTCACGAGAATACTAAATCAGCCCGAACTGGCTCGGCCTATATTTCGGGCGCTGAAAAAATACGGTATGTGGGATTTCGAGGCGACGAACGCTCAGATTAGCCTGCATGCTTGTTTATCTTCTTCCTCTCGCCGCCCTCTCGTTTTCGCTCCCCGCCACCGGCCACCACCCCGCCAGGCCCTAGCGAGCTCCGGCCAACCCTAGCGCCGCGCGGACACCCCTCTTCCCCACAGAGAATCACATATCACAGAGCTTTTCTATAGGAAGACCAACTCACGAGAGGGGAGGGGAGGAGGAAGAGAGGAGAAGAAGGACATCCAAACAAAGACAAATTTGGAAAAATATAACACATTGCATGATTACGACTAATAAAATATCTCGGTTTTCATGCATACTCCTACTCGAGGATCTTTTCAACATAAACCATGCATATGATCGATCAAATTAATCTGTTCGATCGAGAACATCAACCATCACGTGCGCACCAAAAGCTATCCAATTCGGTTTGTTTGATCGACAACACCATCCGGAGAAAGAGGAGGTAGCAATAGATCAGTGCCAGCTAGCACTACAAATAGAAAGTTTGATTGTGTGAAGATCACAAACCTGGAGACACCGTGAATGATATCCGTGCCCTGCCAGTGATATCTATCTGCAGAAGATTGACTGGACCGAAGAACCTCTTACACTCGTCGCGGATCCTACACTCCTCGCTGCAGAACACGGAGCAAACCACACCACCCGAGACGCGAGGACGGCCGCACCGTTTTGGCTGGCTGCACTGATGCTCGTCATGGCGAGGCACCATTTGGGCTATAGGACGGGATGTACGCCACTCTTCGGTATATGCTCGCCAAGTCACCCAACCTAAAACTCCATGCATGTCGGCGGGGCCAAGTACACTTGATGCTCTTCCACGTCCCAGCCGTCGCCGGGTTGTCACCTTCTATATCCCGCAACACCCGCCGGGCATAGTTGTTGTCCGCGGCACCGGTGTTAGCCCTGTAGAGCACAAGAGCAAGAACATAGTCGGCGGCTTCATGCCCTAATGTGGCAGCGCGCCGCAGCATTAGGAGTGATGGTTTGCTGGTGCAGCGGCCTTCGACGAAGACGGCATACATGCCGGCTCTGAAGTACGCCTCCGGGTTGCCGACGGCGGGAGGTCGGGTGCAAAGACTCTCGCGATACTTGAGCGAGTAGTACAGCGCCCCGAGCGCGCCGACCACCGGTGCAGCACCAGGTCTAGTCGGATGCTCCGTCCCACGAGGGTCGCCGCCGACGGGCTTTCTTTCATCTGCGAACATGTAGCCCGCAGATTGGCGAGGGCCCCCATGGGATCCGCAGCGTCCTTGGCGACTCGAATCGCAATCTCTGCAAGCACGTCACGCGGAAGGTTTTCCATGGCGCGAGGCGGTGACGCGGCGGGGGCTTTTTGGTGGAAGCTCTGAGCGCCCTCTAGCTATGGTCGCTGTCACCGGAGACGGTGAGCTGAACAGCAGCTGGCGCTCAGTTGGTGAGCAGCAATAATGCGGGTGCGCGGCTGGTGCAGGGACGTACTAGTAAACTAGTACTAGTAAAGAGCGGGCCGGCTGGTGCACTATTGTTGGTATAAATTAACGCACACAGAAAAAAATCAAAAGCGCACGGATATCGATGTAGCTTTCACCCGGGAGTATTCCAAGGTATCGATTTCCACGGGGAACGTGAAGTGCACTAATCAAGATAATAAGTTGTCCAAGGATAACTATGGGTTTGTGGGGAGAGAGAGAAAGTTTCTAAGGCTTCTCTAATAGATCTAGGAATCAAAGATACTTCAAGATTTATTTATTATGGGACATCAGAACACTAGCCACGGAAAGGGATGAGAAGGGGGCTAGGAAGCTCGACTACGGTCCTACAAACACCAATCCGAACGTGGTGGAATACGTTGGCCGTCGGGGCCTGTCACCACACAGGGCTACCACAAACTATCCGTGGGATTGGGTGCAATTCAGGTAACCACTAGACTAAGCACCACGCCTAATCTAATAATTACTACTCTAGCGTTATAAAGACTAGAGCACTTGATGCAAGCGGGAATCTAATAAATAAAGTAGAAGTAAATGTTGAATGAAAGTAAATAGAGAGCTTAGAATTAATAAATGAAGAACACGGATATTCGTTGAAGACGAACTAGTTGCCGCAAGATTACAATGTTGATGAAGATCCGACAAGTCCCGGCTCTTCAACTCTCTCCTCTTCTCTCTCCTTGATCTAATTACAACTAGATGAACTAGTTGAACTAGATGAACTAGACAACTAGACAACTAGACAACTAGAGGGATCTCTCTTCTAATTGAAACCCTAACTTTTGCTCTGTAGATAACTACTGAAAGATAATGAGAGAGATAAGCCTTGGGGTCGACCCTAGGGCTGCTTATATAGTCCGAGGTGGAGCAGTCCTTTTGTATTGCGTTTACAACTCTAATCTCCACCATTGGATCAAACCGACCTTGAGCAACGGTAATCAATGCACATGCGCCACCCTGTGATGGTTCGTTGAGGAATAAGTTCATTCTTCTCATTCCTAACGACCGTCATTCCTCCCTTCTTTGGCACAACTTGGACAGGGCTAACCCACTCACTATGTGGCACAGGATAAATAATCCCAGCGTGTAGGAGCTTAAGGACTTCTTTATTAACAACTTCTCGCATAGCTCTGTTAAGTCTACGTTGTGGTTCCCTAGAGGGTGATGCATCTGGATCAATAGGGATACGATGCATGCAGAGTTTGGAGCTAATCCCTATGAGGTCTCCAAGTGAGTAGCCTATGGCTTTTTTATGTCTTTCTAGGATAGTGACAAGTTTATCTGTCTCTTCTTGGGAAAGCTTGTCACTAATAATGGCAGGAGTTTCTCGATTATTATGAAGGAAGACATATTTTAAGCCAGGAGGAAGTGGTTTTAATTCTATTGGAGGAGGTGGAGGTTGTTCAGTTTCGTCTAGCTCAATGGGTTCTACCAACTCTTCTTCTTCTTCTTGAACGAAGTGTTCAACGTCGAAGGATGGTTGGGCCATCTCTTGTAGAGATGCCATTAAGACCTCCTCAATAGGGTCTTGTTCGGATCTGGATTCCACTATCGTATTAATAGATCGATCAAGAGGAATAGTCATGGTGGAATTCCCAACCTTGAAGTCTAAGTGACCTCGCAATGGTTCTTCCTGTAGAAGTCTCATGATTGGTCTGCCAATCAAGAGATCAACTTTCGAGATATCATAAATATGAAAATCTAAACATAACTTCGAGTTGTTGATTCTAATAGGAATAGCCCTTAAAACTCCATGGCTTTCAAGAATAAATCCTGATGGGCCTTGTAGAAGTTTTTGTGATGGAGTTAAGGACGCATCAGGATAAAGAATATCGGCTAACTCTTTTGAAATAATATTTATCCCGACAGAAGAATTGTAGTGGACTTTTCTAGCAGACCCTCTAATTTGGCATAGAAGAATGGTTGAAGGGGAGGTGACTCGAGCAATCTCGGGTGATAACTCCGCTTCGGTTAGCCATTCATAACTCATAATTGCTGAAAGGCTTTTGAGGTGTTCTATGCTAGCATTCTTCTATTGGATCATGTGGTGTGGTCTTTACTAAAGGTCTCGCTTGGATAGGAAAGTTCGAGGTGTTTCCATAATCTTCAAAGATAACTTCCTCGAATTCAAAGGGAAGCTCTAAAGGAGATGTTTCATCATCCTCTAATTGGCTTTGTATTCCCTTATCAGGAGGTGTTTCAATAACCAAAATATTAGAAGAATCAACTGGAAGTTCCAATTTGGTTGCATGTTCCTCCTCTATTGGTTCAGGGCTTGGTTCGACTTCTTCTTCGGGGAATTCATCATAGATGCCAGTGTATGGGGTGTTTTCAAGGATTCTCTCAAGAATGGCTTTTCCCTCACTAGCAATTTTATGTGAGAACGAACCTCCCGGGCGATGTCTAGATGCGAGCGACTTCCTTATTAAGGCCAAGGTAAAAATGATAGTACGGGACATGGTCCGGCAAGGAAAGGTTTGGACCGAATTGGTAAGGCTTGTGAATCTAGGCCCAGGCTGCTCCTAGAGTCTCCTTCTCTTTTTGTTTAAATGTAAGCAATTCAAGTCTAAGGTCTGCAATTTTATAAAGTGGGAAGAAAGCACGACAAAATTTTTCTAGAAGTTCATCCCAATTTCCATTTACGCTTCTTACAGAATGAGCATACCACTTTTTCGCTCTTCCCTTAAGGGAGAACGGAAATAACTTCCATTTAATGGTCTCTTGTGTCATGCCAGGAATACCCCGACAAGAACACAACTGCTCTAATTCTTTAAGGTGTGCGTATGGATCTTCATCTGCTAAACCAGAGAAGGATTGCTCTTGCACTTTGGCTATTAGAGCAGGGCGAAGCTCATAGCCATCTATAATAATGGGGTGTGATGATGGTGGAGGCTCCAACAAGTCGCCCTTTGGAGCAAAGAATTTATAGATTGGAGTGAAATCCATGTGGAAAGGATAGTGGTAAAAAGAAAGAGTAAAAGGACGAACTTGGTTCGAGATTAGCACAGCTACCGTCCCCGGCAACGGCGCCAAAAAGCTTGTTGGTATAAATTAACGCACATAGAAAAATCCGCAAGCGCACGGATACCGATGTAGCTTTCACCCGAGAGTATTCCAAGGTATCGATTTCCATGGGGAACGTGAAGTGCACTAATCAAGATAATAAGTTGTCCAAGGATAACTATGGGTTTGTGGGGAGAGAGAGAAAGTTTCTAAGGCTTCTCTAATAGATCTAGGAATCAAAGATACTTCAAGATTTATTTATTATGGGACATCAGAACACTAGCCACGGAAAGGGATGAGAAGGGGGCTAGGAAGCTCCGACTACGGTCCTACAAACACCAATCCGAACATGGTGGAATATGTCGGCCGTCAGGGCTGTCACCACCTGGGGCTACCACAAACTATCCGTGGGATTGGGTGCAATTCTAGGTAACCACTAGACTAAGCACCACGCCTAATCTAATAATTACTACTCTAGCGTTATAAAGACTAGAGCACTTGATGCAAGCGGGAATCTAATAAATAAAGTAGAAGTAAATATTGAATGAAAGTAAATAGAGAGCTTAGAATTAATAAATGAAGAACCTGGAGATTCGTTGAAGACGAACTAGTTGCTGCAAGATTACAATGTTGATGAAGATCCGACAAGTTGTAGGGTCGAGATGGGGACTAGAGGGGGGGTGAATAGTCCTTTCTAAAACTAATTGCGCCGGCTAAACAAATATGATGTGGAATTAAAACTATTCGTTTAGCCAAGACTTCACCCCTCTAGCTAAGACTCTAAATCACCTCACAAAAGATCCTACACAAAGCAAATGAGGTGATAAGCCTAGCTCGAGCTCCTAACCGTTTCTATTGCAAGGTCACACAAACCTATGCACTAGTACTCCAAACAAGGGTGAGCTCCTACACAATTCTAATGAGCAAAAGCACAAAGCCAAACCTAAGCTCACTAGATGCACTAAGGACAAGGCGACACACGCCTAACCCAAAGGCTCAAATTACTTAGCTACACAAACTAAGCAAAGCAACTAACAAGCTACACAAGCTAGTAATTGCAAGAGCTACTCCACAAGCACAAGCACAAGGTATATATGAATGTAAATACAAAGCTTGTGATTTGGAGAATGCAAACCACCGAGAAGAGTAGACAAGTTGACACCGGTGATTTTTTTTTACTGAGGTATCGGGAAGCTTGCCAATTTCCCCCTACTCCTCGTTATGTCGACCAACACCTTGGGTGGTTCCTTTGGTGTTTCACCTAGATGGTTCTTCGGTGTGATTCTCTGATCACTTGCCCCTCAAGGCATGCCCCGCAAGGCACCGCAAGACACCACTCTCAAGTGAGCCTCTCAAGGCACCGCAAGACACCACACGCACAAGGGAGGTACTCACCGACACGCTCTAGTAGTGTCGCTCTTCGCGATCCCCGCGAGGTGAGCATGAACCTCTCACAAATCCTCCTTCGGAGCACCGCACAATCTCCGTTGCGTGCTTCACGAAGTCTCTTGCCACCAAGCCGTCTAGGAGGTGGCAACCTCCAAGAGCAACAAGCACACCGGCTTGCAACACGATCACCTAGTGCCACGAATGCGATCTCTCAACGCGAATGCACTAGAATCACTCCTCACTTTGATTTGGATGAACTCTATCAATCACAAGTGAGTGGGAGGGCTCTCAAGCACCACAACACAAGCCACCAAGGCCCAAGTGTGCTCTGCAACCTGCCATGGCCGACCAAGGCAAGTATAAATAGGGCCCAAGTCAAATAGAGCCGTTGGGAGGAAAAATCCATTTCCTGCGCGTCGACCGGACTCACCAGCGAGTCCGGTCCAGCGTCCGGTCGCACCCAACAGTGCTTCCGGTCACATAGGACAAAGTCCTTGGCCCCACAGCCAACGGCAACTTCGAGCGTCCGGTCAGAGCTTCCGGTGGTGCGTCCGGTCGATCCCCGACGACGACCCCGAAAACAAGCTCTCTGGAATTCTGATCGGAACCACTGACCGGACCGTCCGGTCAGTGCGTCCGGTCGGCTTCTCCAGTGCGTCCGGTCACCCTTTTCCCCGCAAAACTCCGTCGCCTTTGCCGACATGCTATCCAACAAGTATACCAACTTGAGCACGAGGAATAGCATGTTTTCACCACCACGATGCATCGGCGCAATAGAAAATATGCAACTCATTTTTTCGAAAGCGCCGAATCCCGCCTCGCAAGCTCGGCGGGAGGATGAGCGGTTCCCAAACCCAACTCAACCCCCGCAATCTCCGCCACCTTTGCAAATGTGCCAACACCACCAAGTGTACATCACCATGTGCATGTGTGTTAGCATTTTCACAATCATTTCAAAGGACGGGTTAGCTATTAGCACGCCACTTTCGATCCTAACACATCGCAAAGTTAGATCGCTCAAGTGGCACAATTGGATGACCGATATGCAAACAAGTTTGCCCCTCTTGATAGTACGGCCATCTATCCTAAACCCGGTCATAAACTTCTCTAAGCTCCTCATGACCGGCGAAATGAAATGCCCTATAGGTTATACCTTTGCCTTGCGCATTTCCATTCCGCTCCATCTCCAAGTGCCGATGCAACACATGCACCAACACGATCACCAAATGATATGATCCACTTCATATCATCACGTGACACTATTGGTCCATCGATCTTGACCTCACTTGCTCTTCACCGTTGCGTCGGTCCGTCGGCGCCAAGTCTTGCCCAAGCTTCACCGCCTCGCGGTCCATCGCTTCACTGCCTCGACTTGCCCTTCACACTTGCAACCGGTCCATCAAGCCAAGCCTTGTCTTGATCTTCACCACCTTGGTCACATGACTCCATGTCATGTCTCATATGCAATAAAGCTCCTCCATTGCATCATCACATGTGAACTAATCTCCTGTGTATTATCTCAATCACACATTATTAGTTCACCTAATGTTGACACTCAATTATCAAAAACCACAAGGGACCTTTCAATCTCCCCCTTTTTGGTAATTGATGGCAACACTACAAAGATATGGAATTTAAGATTAGATTCCAAGCTAGCACTTCATACAAGTATAAATTGCTAACTTGGTTTGGATTCTATGTCACTTATCCAACATTTAAGCACAATGTCAAGATTTGGATAAGCACCATAAAACCCGACTTGGTAGTGGTAACTCCCCCTATATGTGTGCCCAATTGATTTGAATTCAAGGTTTGCACACATACATAGATTTGAAACCTTTTGGGAGGGTTAACACTACAAAGTGATGCTAAGGTGTATAGGATAAACCTTTGAAGCGTGATACCAATCGGAGTTGCACATTTGAAGTTCATCCTTAGCATCATCCATGTAACTAGACATACATCAAAACTCAAGATGCCATGTAAGATCAACATTATATGTAATGACACTTGATTCATGTGAAAATTATATATGTCTAGCTATAACCTATGCATGCTAGTTATCATATCATCAATCAAGTTATACAACTAGCATCCACCACACAAGCATTGCATATAAAATTTTAAAAACTTATGCAAATGCAAGCAAGCACATGAATATGCACATATCAAATGCAATCAATCAAGTTCATGAGCTTGCTCCCCCAACTTGTGTGCTTCTCATATGTCCAAGAATTTTTTTTTATCCTTCTCTAATCTTCAATCTTGCTCCCTCATGGCCTATGTCCATGTTCCATTCTCTCCCCATACATATCTTTGTTCCAATCTCTCCCCCTTTGTCATCAATTTCCATAAAAGGGATGCCTCATTTGATACAAAGGGTGTGACTAGGGATAGATGGTTGATTGTTGAATCTTCATTTTTGATGGACACCACCATATGTTGGAATGACACCACTTGTAACACTCACATGTGGAAGCATGAAGACCATCTAGAAATGCCACATGTAGGTTACTTGTAGGATCCTTGACCTTGATCTTGAGATGGGGCACCTCCCCCTATGTCAAAGCATATGTCAATCCATTTGAATTCTTAAGGGTAGCTTTCTTGAGTTGAATTGATCACTTAAAGTTGAGGATCACTTGTGGAACCACCATTGATACACTAAGTACCACTTGAGTGTGAGCAAGAATACCATGTAAATGAAGAACACCAAGTGTAGGTGTATGATATATCTTGCAATGTGGTAACCACTTCTTGAACTAGATTGTTTTCATGAGCTTCTTTCTTGATGACTTGAACTAAAATGAATGGCCTTAGCTTCCAAGTCCGGTTTGATCCAATGACAAGCTTCTTCACACCTCATAAAGTATAAGGGTTATCTTGCCAATGTTGTACTTGTCACTTGTGAGCAATCCAAAATAGATCAAGTACTTAGGATCACTAGCTCATGAACAAATTCATATACGAACCACTAGACCATATAATCATTCAAGCAATAGTGGTAGCAATGAATTTAAAACTTTCATTTGTCATGCATGATCCTATTAAGCATGTACTATATGCACTAACCGCATACTAGTAAGGGATGAAATGATCATGCACATTACAATGATACCTTTGCTATCTTGGAGTAGAGGATAGTCACTATGATTCCAATTTCTCTCCGCAATAGCAATGTGAAGTCCATTCCAATAGCTTGGTGAAGGCAAAATATATCAATATGAATTCCATGCTTCACCCATATGAATTGAAAACCACTAATGATCAAGTGCACTATCATGTTGTGGTTGGCTTGCTTCTATTATTGATCTTTGCTTGCATAAGAGAATACCATTTGAATTTGCATGAATGTTTCTCTTTTGGGTGTTGCTTGCTTTCTTCTATTGATCAACTCCATTGATTTCTTCAACTAAGCATCTTGAATATTCATAGATCATCACTTCCATGTTGGCCCCTACAAGCATCCCAACTTGTCAATCCCACTCATGGGCGGCACGCCCTCTCTAGGAGAAGTGATCTCACCAAGAACTATTCTTGACACTCACTTGAATTGAATTTGATTGATTGATCCAAGTGATGAACTTGATATGATGAGTAATCTTGAGATCTTCTTTAAGTCCTTTTCTTTCTTCTTGAAGAGATACAATGATCATTTGAATTCAAACTTGTCTCTTCATCTTTGAGCTTGGTCTTGATCTTCAACTTTAGTACTAGATGTGTACAAGGTACACTCCCCCAAATCAATGGCTTTTGTACTCATTGCTTGTCATGCTTCTAACTCAATCCAAAACCAAACTTAGGTGCCTCAAACACTCATAATCATGATTCCAACTTGAGGACCTTTCAATTAAAGTGACTCTTGATCAATCCAATAATTGTCACTTTTCTGGCAGATTTTGTACATCTCAAAGAATAGTCCATAACTCTCAAAATTTAGTGGAGATGTGCAACACTAAGTCATCTAGCAGCCATAAAAATTTGAGCTTCATACTCCTTCTAGATTGCTACCAATTTGACATCTTCCCACACTACCACATGCTGAAAACTGCTGCAACATAGTTGAAAAGTTCCAATTGAAAACCGAAGTATCCCTTATCTTTTCATCACAAAATTTTTACAGAAACTTCTACCATAAGTATTGAGCATGCATACCAAATTTCAAGCCATTCCAATAAGGTTTGATCATCCAAACATGACTTAGATCGCAGCTCACTCAGATTTTGCAATATTGGACAGATTTGAGCAATTGAGATATGCTTCAACAATTTGAATCAAAATTGATGCTAACTTGTTTGAATACTCTCACAAGACATATATCCATTCCAATCACTTACTAAATGTCATCTCATGATCATATCCATTCAAACCAACTCAAATTTGATCACTAAGCAATTAATCCATTCAAGTATCTCATAGCAAGCAAAGCATATGCATATAAATCCAATTCAATCATCTCATATGCACCCAAATATATATGATCAATTAGGAGTATACCTTTATAGCCTAAGATCATCATATAGCAAGCTTCATCTTCAAATATTCTTGCAAGCCTTTTAAATATCCAATAAGTCACCACAACTAGGATCATTGCACTTGTATGTTGTAGCTCATTTGGACTTCACTTGTCATGACTTGGCATTGGGATGAGATAGCAATAAGCTTCAATACTTGACTCAATCAAATGATAAACAATGTGAACTCAATTGAATCAAGCCTCCAATGCCATGGTACCTACAAACAATCATCCACTCTTTGATGGTACCCAAACTTGTTTGGGTCCTCTCAAGTTAGGTTCAACATACTTAGGCATTGCCTTAGTATGAGTAGCGGGATGTTTTGCAATAGCAACCAATGAGGTACCATTGTCATCCTTTCTAAGCACATTATCATCATTAATTGAAATAGGCTTAGAATCGTTACCTAGGGGACATGAATGAGCCATGTGTCCCCCTTTCCGGCATGAGTAGCATCTTCTCTTTTGTTGAGCCCGTTCTTCCTTGCTCATTCGATGCTTCTTCTTGCCTTGCCTCTCATGAGTTGCTTGAGCCTTCTTCTCAAGCTTGCTAGGACACTCCGAGGCAAAGTGTCCCATGTCTCCACATTCATGGCACTTGATGTGAGCAAACTTCAATTTCTTAGCTTCATTCTTGCTCATCATCTTGGCATCTTGGATATGAATTGGATGCCTTGCATAAGCTCTTCCACCCCTTCTTGTTTTCTTCTTCATCTTCAAGTCATCAACTTTATCTTCATGGTTGATCTTGACTTGATCTTGGGGTTTCGGTTGAAGCTCGCATCCTTGGCGACTCGAATCGCAAATCTCGCAAGCACGCCACGCAGGCGTCCTTGGCGACTCGAATCGCAATCTGCGCAAGCACGCCACGCGGAAGGTTTTCCATGGCGCGGCGGCGGCGCGCGGGGGGCTTTTGGTGGAAGCTCGGCGCCCTCTAGCTATGGTCGCTGTCACCGGAGGCGGTGAGCTGAACAGCAGCTGGCGCTCAGTTGGTGAGCAGCAATAATGCGGGTGCGTGGCTGGTGCAGGGACGTACTAGTAAACTAGTGCTAGTAAAGAGCGGGCCGGCTGGTGCACTATTGTTGGTATAAATTAACGCACATAGAAAAATCCGCAGCGCACGGATATCGATGTAGCTTTCACCGGGAGTATTCCAAGGTATCGATTTCCACGGGAACGTGAAGTGCACTAATCAAGATAATAAGTTGTCCAAGGATAACTATGGGTTTGTGGGAGAGAGAGAAAGTTTCTAAGGCTTCTCTAATAGATCTAGGAATCAAAGATACTTCAAGATTTATTTATTATGGGACATCGGAACACTAGCCACGGAAAGGGATGAGAAGGGGCTACCTAGGAAGCTCGACTACGGTCCTACAAACACCAATCCGAACGTGGTGGAATACGTTGGCCGTGGGTTGTCACCACCACAGGGCTACCACAAACTATCCGTGGGATTGGGTGCAATTCGAGGTAACCACTAGACTAAGCACCACGCCTAATCTAATAATTACTACTCTAGCGTTATAAAGACTAGAACACTTGATGCAAGCGGGAATCTAATAAATAAAGTAGAAGTAAATGTTGAATGAAAGTAAATAGAGAGCTTAGAATTAATAAATGAAGAACCACGGAGATTCGTTGAAGACGAACTAGTTGCCGCAAGATTACAATGTTGATGAAGATCGACAAGTCCGGCTCTTCAACTCTCTCCTCTTCTCTCTCCTTGATCTAATTACAACTAGATGAACTAGTTGAACTAGATGAACTAGACAACTAGACAACTAGACAACTAGACAACTAGAGGGATCTCTCTTCTAATTGAAACCCTAACTTTTGCTCTGTAGATAACTACGGAAAGATAATGAGAGAGATAAGCCTTGGGGTCGACCCTAGGGCTGCTTATATAGTCCGAGGTGGAGCAGTCCTTTTGTATTGCGTTTACAACTCTAATCTCCACCATTGGATCAAACCGACCTTGAGCAACGGTAATCAATGCACATGCGCCACCCTGTGATGGTTCGTTGAGGAATAAGTTCATTCTTCTCATTCCTAACGACCGTCATTCCTCCCTTCTTTGGCACAACTTGGACAGGGCTAACCCACTCACTATGTGGCACAGGATAAATAATCCCAGCGTGTAGGAGCTTAAGGACTTCTTTATTAACAACTTCTTGCATAGCTCTGTTAAGTCTACGTTGTGGTTCCCTAGAGGGTGATGCATCTGGATCAATAGGGATACGATGCATGCGAGTTTGGGGCTAATCCTATGAGGTCTCCAAGTGAGTAGCCTATGGCTTTTTATGTCTTTCTAGGGATAGTGACAAGTTTATCTCGTCTCTTCTTGGGAAAGCTTGTCACTAATAATGGCAGGAGTTTTCTCGATTATTATGAAGGAAGACATATTTTAAGCCGGGGAGGAAGTGGTTTTAATTCTATTGGAGGAGGTGGAGGTTGTTCAGTTTCGTCTAGCTCAATGGGTTCTACCAACTCTTCTTCTTCTTCTTGAACGAAGTGTTCAACGTCGAAGGATGGTTGGGCCATCTCTTGTAGAGATGCCATTAAGACCTCCTCAATAGGGTCTTGTTCGGATCTGGATTCCACTATCGTATTAATAGATCGATCAAGAGGAATAGTCATGGTGGAATTCCCAACCTTGAAGTCTAAGTGACCTCGCAATGGTTCTTCCGGTAGAAGTCTCATGATTGGTCTGCCAATCAAGAGATCAACTTCTAAGATATCATAAATATGAAAATCTAAACATAACTCAGAGTTGTTGATTCTAATAGGAATAGCCCTTAAAACTCCATGGCTTTCAAGAATAAATCCTGATGGGCCTTGTAGAAGTTTTTGTGATGGAGTTAAGGACGCATCAGGATAAAGAATATCAGCTAACTCTTTTGAAATAATATTTATCCCGACAGAAGAATTGTAGTGGACTTTTCTAGCAGACCCTCTAATTTGGCATAGAAGAATGGTTGAAGGGGAGGTGACTCGAGCAATCTCGGGTGATAACTCCGCTTCGGTTAGCCATTCATAACTCATAATTGCTGAAAGGCTTTTGAGGTGTTCTATGCTAACAGATTCTTCTATTGGATCATGTGGTGTGGTCTTTACTAAAGGTCTCGCTTGGATAGGAAAGTTCGAGGTGTTTCCATAATCTTCAAAGATAACTTCCTCGAATTCAAAGGGAAGCTCTAAAGGAGATGTTTCATCATCCTCTAATTGGCTTTGTATTCCCTTATCAGGAGGTGTTTCAATAACCAAAATATTAGAAGAATCAACTGGAAGTTCCAATTTGGTTGCATGTTCCTCCTCTATTGGTTCAGGGCTTGGTTCGACTTCTTCTTCAGGGAATTCATCATAGATGCCAGTGTATGGGGTGTTTTCAAGGATTCTCTCAAGAATGGCTTTTCCCTCACTAGCAATTTTATGTGAGAACGAACCTCCCGGCGATGTCTAGATGCGAGAGCAGCTTCCTTATTAAGGCCAAGGTAAAAAAATGATAGTACGGGACATGGTCCGGCAAGGAAAGGTTTGGACCGAATTGGTAAGGCTTGTGAATCTAGCCCAGGCTGCTCCTAGAGTCTCCTTCTCTTTTTTTTGTTTAAATGTAAGCACTTCAAGTCTAAGGTTTGCAATTTTATAAAGTGGGAAGAAAGCACGACAAAAATTTTTTCTAGAAGTTCATCCCAATTTCCATTTACGCTTCTTACAGAATGAGCATACCACTTTTTTCGCTCTTCCCTTAAGGGAGAACGGAAATAACTTCCATTTAATGGTCTCTTGTGTCATGCCAGGAATACCCCGACAAGAACACAACTGCTCTAATTCTTTAAGGTGTGCGTATGGATCTTCATCTGCTAAACCAGAGAAGGATTGCTCTTGCACTTTGGCTATTAGAGCAGGGCGAAGCTCATAGCCATCTGTAAGAATGGGGTGTGATGATGGTGGAGGCTCCAACAAGTCACCCTTTGGAGCAAAAGAATTTATAGATTGGAGTGAAATCCATGTGGAAAGGATAGTGGTAAAAAGAAAGAGTAAAAAGGACGAACTTGGTTCGAGATTAGCACGACTACCGTCCACGACAACGGCGCCAAAAAAGCTTGTTGGTATAAATTAACGCATACACGTAAAAATCCGCAAGCGCACGGATACCGATGTAGCTTTCACCCGAGAGTATTCCAAGGTATCGATTTCCACACGGGAACGTGAAGTGCACTAATCAAGATAATAAGTTGTCCAAGGATAACTATGGGTTTGTGGGGAGAGAGAGAAAGTTTCTAAGGCTTCTCTAATAGATCTAGGAATCAAAGATACTTCAAGATTTATTTATTATGGGACATCAGAACACTAGCCACGGAAAGGGATGAGAAGGGGGCTAGGAAGCTCCGTCCTACGGTCCTACAAACACCAATCCGAACATGGTGGAATATGTCGGCCGTCGTGGTCGTCACCACCAGGGCTACCACAAACTATCCGTGGGATTGGGTGCAATTCCGGTAACCACTAGACTAAGCACCACGCCTAATCTAATAATTACTACTCTAGCGTTATAAAGACTAGAGCACTTGATGCAAGCGGGAATCTAATAAATAAAGTAGAAGTAAATGTTGAATGAAAGTAAATAGAGAGCTTAGAATTAATAAATGAAGAACACGGAGATTCGTTGAAGGCGAACTAGTTCTTCGCAAGATTACAATGTTGATGAAGATCCGACAAGTCCCGGCTCTTCAACTCTCTCCCTCTTCTCTCTCCTTGATCTAATTGACTAGATGAACTTACAACTAGATGAACTAGACAACTAGACAACTAGACAACTAGAGGGATCTCTCTTCTAATTGAAACCCTAACTAACTTTTGCTCAGTAGATAACTACTTTGAAAGAATCGAGAGAGATAAGCCTTGGGGGTCGACCACGGGCTGCTTATATAGTCCGAGGTGGAGCAGTCCTTTTGTATTGCGTTTACAACTCTAATCTCCACCATTGGATCAAACCGACCTTGAGCAACGGTGTAGAAACAACCTCAATGTCGGTAGTGAACCGCCATAGGAAGATGAGGTCGACGGGTGGGACCCACCGGCGGCCGGCCTAGATGGTTCCCGGGCGGCCGCGTGGGGTAGAGTCCCCTTGTCTTCTCGTTCCTTTTGGTGTCTTCGGAATCTTCTATAGTGTTTTAGTCCACATTTTGGGTTGAGTTACTTCACGGTCAAGTCTTGTCATCATATGTGATGTATATTTCGGAACTTTCTCCATTCTTCTCTGCATTTATCCGTTAAGTCCCACGGAAAGTCACGAGAATACCAAAACTCGTGGAATTATGTCAATAAAACCCCTATACTCTGTTGATATTCATTTTAAGCCCTTATTCCATGTTTAGTTGACTATTAATATTATGCTATAACAGGTGTCAACAACTATCCCAATGCTCGCCTGCAGAAGATACGGAGTACAAAATGTTTTCAAAAGCGCTACACCCTCCGTCCCACAAATAAAAGTCCGTGTTTGACTTCTAGAGTCCTTGTTTGACCATTCGTCTTATTCAAAATGTTTTAAAAATTCAGATATTTTGTTTTGATTTATTTTATCGTTAGAGATACTTTTATAATCATTTAATTATTTTATTATTTTCATAAAAAAATTAAATAAGATGAATGGTCAAATAGGGATTGTGAAAGTCAAAAACGGACTTTTTATTTGTGGGACGGAGAGTGTACATGTTTTCCATGACAAGATGATCTCAACTCAAATCAAAAGGTTGTAAACTACGAAGTTTCATAATTGAGAACTACAATCGGTATGTTGGTGGTTTGTCTATCCAACATCACTTTAAAACATTTAAATTTCATTTTTTTTTGAATTTGAGACCTAGTTTTCCATTTAAATCAAAAAGTTCTAAACTAAAGAGTTTCAGGACTTAGCAAGATCTACAATTATTATTTTAGTTTTTTCCCCATCCAACATAGTGCTAGTGACATTGTTCACAAATCTTAGAAATGTCTCTCGTAGTTTCATAAATGCTTTGAGACATGTGTAACTCTCGTGAACAATGTTACCGCGACGTCGTCGGATTAAGAAATGACCCGCGAACATTTTGCAATGGAATGAAGACGGCTTTTTTTTTCGACGTACTATCCCAACGGCCGTCTCAGAAGATTTCTTCCGTTAAAATCACTAGGTGGTCCAAAATTGATGTTTGGAGTTGTAATTTTTGAAATTTAAAATTGAAATGTTATTGATGAAACATGACAAGAGTAATATAAGTAAGAATACAATCGCGCCTGATAGAGCATGATTTGACAAAAATTTAGAAAGAAAAACCATCATTTTTGGAGTTACTATGATGGAGAAAGACTAGTTACAAGTTTTGACCCGCATTAAAAAGAAAAATTAGGGTTCTTGAGCCCCTGAAGGTCTTCAACGTGGCGGCACACCGGCGTGCCGCGCAGATGTTAGCGGAGATGAGGTCTCTTGCGACGGGAGGACCACCACCGTGATCCCCATAACCTAGCGTTACTAGTATGCGCTATTGGATGAGCGGGTTTAGGCTCCTACCGAGCTCGACACCGACGGTGGCGGGTAGTGCGGGAGGTGGGGATCGACGCTCCGCCAATGACGACAAGCCGAGGTCAAATAGACGTTATGGAAAGCACCAAAGAACGCGGCAGAAATTCCTTTGAACACACGGCCGAGGCGGGGACGGGTCGGAGAGGGGTTGCCGTCACGAAGAACGATCGAACGCGGCGGGCGGACATGGCAGTGTTCGAGGCGACGACAATGGCACAGCGGCGTTACGAGGCGACGTCAGCGGCACGAGACATAACCTCCAAGCCGACGAGCCTCGAGGTTCCAAGGTAGAGAAGGATGTGACCGTGTGAGTTCAGCCCCGAGGGCTAGCTAGCCACGCCTGAGGTGCTCGCGGCGCGCCACGGCTACGTGGCGCCGCCGCGAGAATCGCAAATAAATTTAACACATGAATACACCATTGTCGCTCTGTTCACTCATCATTTCAGCTACAATCAAACATCCACGCAAACACATGATTTAGAGAAATACAACACATATATTAAATCACAAACACAATACCACAAGACACAATTAAAATATAACACAAGGATTACAACGAATTAAAACATCTCACCGGTGTTCATCATCGCATGCTACTCACAGAGAATCAATCGAACATCAACCAATCCATGCATGCACACAACCAAAAGCTAGCAAAAGTTGTTTGATCAATCTAGATCATGTGGCTAGAGAGCTAAGTTATAGATAAATGTACACACACACACACACACACACACACACACACACACACACATATATAGATAGGCTCGCTACTTATACCAACGCCGCAGAAATGAAGAACATACCACACTCGACGCGGATCCTACACTCCTCATTTGCGGTACACCCACCGCAGCGGTGGCCCCCATTGCGCCCGGGCGCGCAGGTTGTCTCCCAATATGCAGCGATGCCCGATCTGGCGAGGCTCCGGTTGGGCGGAGGAGCGGGATGTTGCCACTCTTGATAGCGTGGCACAACGACGTTCAACACTTCTATTGCCCGCCGAAGTGCTCGCGGCTAGCTCTCGGAGTCGAGGCGGCGTCGTCGCCGCCCGCCGTGTCGGGTCAGATCTCCTACAACACCTCTCGGGCATGGTCGTCATCGGCGGCGGTGGCGTTCCGCCCGTAGAGCGTAAGAGCCGCACGCACGGGCGAGCACATGCCCCGAAGTCCCAGCCTTGTTTCGGCTTTTGTCGAGAGGCGGCGAGCGGTGAGGCGACCTTCCATGAACACGCGAGACATGCGCTCCGGGGCACGCCTCAAGTTGCCCGACCTCGCGAGCTTCGTTGATGAGACTCGCGCGGTACCAGCGAGTGGTACTGCGACCCGGCCCGGGACGTAGCCGTCGGCGTCGACCCGCCGTCGTTGCGGCACCCGGTCTAGTGGGATGCTCCGGTCCGGTATGTCACCGCGGCACGCCGTGTCGTGTGCGGGTGGCCGTAGATTGTAGAGGTCCTCCACGGGATCCTCTGCGGCCATGGCAACGCGGAGTGCAATGTCCTCAAGCAACTCCCGCGGAAGGTTCTCCATGGCTCGAGGCAGCGGGCGCGGTGGGGGCTTTTTTTGGAAACTTTGAGCGCGGCGGAGGTGAATAGCGCAATATCACGGGTGGCGCCGGGCTGGGTGCATTCCCGTGCAGCCACGTGTTTTTTTAGGGGAGCGGCCGGGAGGCTTGCGGCGACATGACCGGTGTGTACACGGCTTATTTTCGAGACCAGCGGCGCCGTCGCGTAAAATTCATCTAGTACGGCTTTTTTTTCGCGACCGCGCCTAATTTTTTTAAGAGCACGCTAGGGCGCGTTTTCATTAAGCGAAAAGAGTGTTACGCCTAGGCGCCAATGAATACCAACGCCTTTTGATAGAGCGCGTGCGTAACCTTTGCACGGTGCGTGCGTGTGTAGGTGTATCCTTTCGCGTGGAGAGCTCGCGGGCTTAACGCCCGCCATCGCCCCTCGGATTCCATGCCATCTTTTCGATCGTCGTCTTATTCAAATTTTTTACATAAATATAATTTATTTTGTTATTTTATCAAATATAGATACTTGAATATTGATTAATTATTTAAATAAGACGGATGGTCCAACATATGAAATTCAAAAGTCAAAAAAAGACAAACTCCATGAGACAGAGGAGTAACTCCCCTTCGTATACATCACAAATTCACAATTAATCACAACTAAGAAAAAAATTCTCAATTCTCACCATCACGCGCACATACGGGGGATCGACATCAAGCATCACGCACGCACCAAAAGCTATGGAGGAATTAAGTTTGTTCGATCGAGGTCTCCATCTAGAGCGAGAAATAGAAAGTTTGATCGTAAGAAGATCACCAACCACGGCAAAAGATTAAGTTGAGCGAAGAACCTCGACACTCGTCGCGGATCCTCGCACTCCATTTGCGAGAACGCAACACACATCACCCGAGGCGCGACCACGCAAAGCGGCACCATCTGGGCCGGGCGCACGGATGCCCGTCATGGCGAGGCACCATTTGGGCTATAGGACGACGCCACTCTTACGGTATATGCGCCGCCCCAAGTAGGCCACCATCTTCGCTCCATGCCTCTCGGTGGGGCCGAGTACAGTTGATGTTCTTCCACATCCTAGCCGTTGCTGAGCGGTCGCCTTCGATCTCCCGCAACAGCCGCCGGGCATAGTCATCGTCCACGGCACCGGTGTTGGCCCGTAGAGCACAAGAGCAAGAACATACTTGGCGGTTTCATGCCACGGCGGCGGCGACCGCGGCATCTCGGCGATGGCGTGGCGGTGCGGCGGCCGCCGACAAAGGCGGCTTTCATGCCGGCTATGAAGCACACATCCGGGTTGCCGACGGTGGCGAAGCTTGGTGACAAGACTCGCGATCCTCGAGCGACACCCACTACGCCCGCGGTACGTAAACATCCGGTCTAGTCGGATGCTCCGGCCCCACGTGGGGTCATTTGTTGACACCTGTTATCCTATACTTTTATATGTCAACAAGAGATGAAATAAGGACATAAATTGAATATATACTTAGATTAGAGGTTTATACTAATAAGTTCCACGAGTTTTGGTGATTTATATATTTTCGGGGACTTAATAGATAAATGCGAGAGAAAGATGGAGAAAGTTCCGAATATACAAGACATATGATGACAAGACTTGACCGTGAAGCAACTCAACCCGAAAAGTGAACTAACACATTCTAGAAGGTACCGAGAGAACACCGAAGGAACCAGAGGCCGACGGAGACAGGCCACCGGGCGGCCGCCGATCAAGATTTGGCCGGCCGCGGTGTGGGACCCACCTGTCGGCCTCGGCTTTCTAGGTCGGTTTACAACCGACTTTGTGGTTGTATCTACACCGTTGTTGAAGGTCGGTTTGATCCAATGGTCATCGTTCATCGCCAAGGCCTATATAAGAAGACCATCTGCCCCCAGGGTTAAACACTAATTCATATGAATTCATTATTAGTCATTATCAACCAAGTCGCGAAGTAGAAGAGAGTATCTCCACCGAGAGATTAGGGTTAGCTACTAGTTCTAGTTCTAGTTCATCTAGTTCTAGTTCATCCAAGTTGATTAGCAGACGGATCCAATTAGAGTGGGTGTGCCTACCCTGCAGTTCTTGATCTTCAAGTTTTACGGTATGAATTATCTTGTATCTATGACTTTGCACTTTATTAATAATATGTGTTTGTTTGCTATGTTCTTACTTTATTCTAATAGTATGATTGATATAGATGTAGTTTATAATAGATATATGTATCTATTCGTAGAGCGCCTAATTCAATACTCGAGTGGGTTAGGTGGTAAAGATATTTATGTAAGCGTGGTGCTTATATATGATTTACACGCGAATGCACCTTATATTCGGGTCGTGTGGTAGATCGCGGGAGTGGATCCTATTGAGTCCTTTGGAATCCACCCTCCGTCTATAAGACAAGTGGACAATGATTATGGGGAATATCTTGTTTTCGCTCTTGATTTTCCTTGATAGTCGTCCAGGATACATGATCTAGAGTTTACTATGCTATAGATGATAACATATGCCTTAGAGTAGATGTAATGACTTAGTAGATTAAATGCCATAGATGAATTCCCGTCTCTTAGAGTAGTCCAATGTTAAGTCTAACTTAGTAGTTATTCCTGCCTCTCGTGTGTGATGCCTCCGCCTTTATTTATCATTATCATATTATTATCATTATTGGTTTACCCCTGCTAAAGTTAGCACTAGTAACAGAACCTCTCATAAGTATGCCACTTATTAATTATGTTTGCGCCCACCATTCAATTATTCCTCCCCGTGGTAGAATATAAATGACAAAACACGGATTACTCCCCGGTGAAATGCTACAAAGTGGTATTTATATCTGTGCGCTTGCGGATAGACTTTTTATTTATTTTCTTATAGATTGCAAACAACACATATCACAAGTATCACCTATGCATTTCCTAGCATTACTGCTAGGGATGACAACCTAGCACATAGTAGTGTTAAGAGATGAACCACACTGAGTTTCTCTGATGGCTTATAGCCTTAGGTGAGATTAACTCCACCTAAAGTTATAGTGACGTTAGATTTACCAACAGTCACCGCACGGCGCTTTCATCTGCGAACATGTGGCCCGCAGATTGGCGAGGGCCTCCATGGGATCTGCGGCGTCCTTGGCGACTCGAATCGCAATCTCTACAAGCATGTCACGCGGAAGGTTTTCCATGGCGCGAGGCGGCGGGGCGGCGGGGGCTTTTTTGGTGGAAGCTCTGAGCGCGCTCTAGCTATGTTTTGTGCGGCGGGGAGCTGAACAGCAGTTGGTGAGCAGTGCGTAGCCCGGTGCACGGACGTGGGATTTTATGAGCGGGCCGGGCGGTGCACTCCGGCGGCGGTATCCAGCTAGCGACGTCCTATCCCAAGGCTCGTCTGTAATATTTCTTCTGTTAAAATCATTAGGTGCTCCAAAATTGATGTTTGGAGTTGTAACTTTTGAAATTTGAAATTGAAATGTTATCGATGAAACATGACAAGAGTAATAGAAGTAAGAATACAATCGCCGATAGAGCATGATTTGACAAAAAATTTAGAAACAAAAACCATAATTTTTGGAGTTGCTATGAGGGAGTAAAAAGAAAAATTAGGGTTCCGGAGCCCGAAGGTCTCACCATCGCAAACGTGATAATAACACTAATTACCACATATATACATCAACCATCACGCACCAAAAGTAAGATAGATTCGTGCAACTCCACGCCCATCGTGCAACACAAAAGAACTTACTACCCTCGGCGCGGATCCTACACTCCTTGGTGCGAGAACGAGGGGGTTTGTATGCCATAGGCCGTGCCCCCATTCGGAACGGGTGCCGCCGATAGTCTCCCCATGTGCACCGATGCCCGTCTGGCGAGGCACAAGTTGTGCCGAAGGAAGACAAGATTTTGCTCTCTGCATATGGTGCCACCAACAAGTCATTCGCAACACTTCCACGCCTATTCCCGGAGTTCTGCGCATTTTGCGGTCCTCCGGGTGCAGCCATCATCAGCGCCGTGTCAAGGCCCAGCTCCCGCAACACCGCCCGGGCACGGTCGTCATCGGCGGCGGCGGCCGCGCCTAGAGCGAAGAGCATGCACATACCGGCGAGTGCATGCCCTCGAGTTGGCGGCTTCTTCCGGTAAAAAGCCGGCGGCGGGAGCGGTGCCGCGGCCTTCCACGAACGGCGAGACATGCTCGCTCTGGCACGCCTCGGGTTGCCGACCTCGGCGAGCTTTCGCTGATGAGACTCGCGGAACTCACGCGAGTAGTAGCAGCGGCCCGGCGTAGACGTAGCCGCCGACCCGCCGCCGTCGTCGCAGCACCGGTCTAGTGGGATGCTCCGGCCCAGTATGGTGCCGCCGCACACGCTTTCGTGTCCGTACGGGTGGCTCGAGATTGTAGAGGGCCTGCATAGGATCCTGTGCGGCCATGGCGACGCGGAGCGCAACATCCACAAGCAACTCCTCTGCGGAAGGTTCGCAGCATGGCTCGGGGGCTCGCCAGCACGGTTTTCCTCGGAAGCCCGCGCTCTGGGTCCTGGGAAAGGAAGATGAACAGGTGTTCTTGCTTGATGATGCGAGATGGAGGGCGAAAAGTATCAGCCTGGCGGGTTTGGCTAGTGCCGATCGATTTGTTGTGACTTGTGAGAGAAAAGCATTGTTGGTAGCCGAACAAACCGAGAGTGATGAGTTGGGATTATTACTAGTACACCGGTGGGCCGGTCTTTGTCGGGCGAAGAGGTCGAAAGTGACAAACGAAAGTGGTGAAACGCGAAGGCGGCTCAATTTGCTTGTGTGTATAGCAAGTAGGATTCAAAAATTAAACTTTTATATTTTTTCCATGGGACGTGCTCATCATATCCACAGTTCCACACGACACACCTTGCATGCGTATCCTTTGCGTATCCATGAGGCGGGTATCTGCAGGTTTCGGTTTTTCGGGTCTCGGTTTCTTGGTATGTGAGGGCAATTTTTTTTTGACAGAGAATAGAGGGAGAGGGTTTGATTTTTGGTTGGTGTGTGCGTGGAATGGGGGTGGGGCCAGGGGTGGTAGTGCAATCGTGTGTGGACTTTGGGTGGCATGTGTATATGGCTTGGGTGGGGTAGGCGGGGCCTGGTGGCAAGTGAAGGAGAAGGGTCGGTTAACTCGTGAGTGGTTCGTGGGCGTACGTGGTGGTGAGTTGGAGTAGATTCAAAACGTAAGAAACATAGAAAAATATATATAGGGTAAATTTTTTTCTACGCCCATAGTATATCTCAAGATTTGTGGTATATATGACCGAACCAAGTGCATGTGGATGAAGTATATATGATCATACTAGACCATCTATGGTGGTATATATGTTAAGTATGCATTCATACGTTGAGGATATGGATATACTTTTTTATATACAAAAGTAGTGACATTTTATGTAATATATTAAAAATATAGGTTCCTTCAAATTTTTTTCGTAGTACGATCTAGAGTACCTTAATATGAGTATCTAAACATACTCAAACCGATAAACAAGTATGAACACATACACAATGTGGTTTTTATGAATATGAGTGTACTACAACCAGGTGCAAACTCAGCATTGACGACCGCAGCGCCACGTAGTCAAATATCACAAAAAAAACTGCCGCAACGGTCATAGATTTCTAACTCATGCATTTCTTTTTCATACCCAAGGCGCGAGGGGATATGACGCGCGAAGGATCGGGCGAGGTGCACTCGCTAACTCCATGCGCACAATATATTTTTTGTACAATATTCGAAGATATGGATAATGGGTTACACAATGGGGTTAAAAAAACCCTACGAAAGCTACTCATTTCTCAGGTAGCAAGGCGGTAGCAGCAGTATAGTCAGTGACGAAGCCAGGAAAAAAAATAGGACGGGCTGATCAATCCGAAATACATCTTAGCCCTCCTAAATCTATGTAATTATGAATAAAAATTTAGGTGGGGCTTAGGTAGGGCTATGTGTAATTTTGATCGATAGGGGGGCTAGAGCCCAACCTACTCATTTCTCAGGTAGCATGGCGGTAGTGGCAGTAGTCGATAGATTTTTTTAGATAATGGATAATACAATCCGGCCTCTACATCCAGAGATGTACACAGCCAATTATTACAAATGTCGAAAAGCCGAAAAACCCCAATGTCTTGAACAACGACATGGAAATTATAACAAACGGAAAAGATGTTTGCACCCTCTATTAGAAATTTCTAAAGCAACCATCTCTAAACGCTTGCTCAAACATACGAGGACAGTAGTCCATAGTGTGGAGTGATTGCCTTGTGTACGTGGAGGAGAATAGATTCATGTTGGCATGTGTATAGCAAATATAGGTTTCAAAAAATTAAACTTTATATTTTTTTTTCCATGACCTTGCATGCGTATCCTTTGCTTATCCCACACACCTCTCTGCCAAGAGGGCGTACGTCTGCCATCATTGGTGCAGTTCCATCAGCACTGATGCCGGTCTCGATCGGCGAGGCACCGATTGGGCCAGACAAGGACGAAGGACGGACGCGAGTATACAGACTCACTTATCTTATTTCAGCTTATTCTCTCTCTCACGTAATACTATTCAATCAGCCATCACCAAAATCGGCCGAACAGCTTTTTTTTTTCGAGCACGGGTCTCAGAACATACACCCTCCGTCCCACAAATAAAAGTCCGTGTTTGACTTTTACAATCCCTGTTTGACCATTCGTCTTATTTACAATCCCTGTTTGACCATTCGTTACAGTTTTTTACCACAGATTAAAATTCTTGAGCCTTGAAAAGTTCTCCGACATGGGCAGCACACCGGCGGCGCGGATGTCACCGGAGATGTGGTCTCTAAGATGGGTGGACAACCACCGTACCCAGAACCTAGAGCGTTGCTATCTATGCTATCGAATGAGAGAGAAGGGTGAGAGTCCAGCCGAAGTCGGCTAGCTCGTCGCGCGAGGTGCTCCGAGCGGCCATGGGCTGGCGTGGACGCCGGCGGTGAGAATCGCAAATAAATTTAACACCTCGCAAGCATGAATATACGTACCATTGGCACTCTGTTCACTCATCATTTCAGCTGCAATCAAGAATGAGAGAGAAGGGTGAGAGTCCAGCCCGAGTCGGCTAGCTCGTCGCGGCGAGGTGCTAGCAGCGGCCATGGCTGTGTGGCTACCGGCGGTGAGAATCGCAAATAAATTTAACACCTCGCAAGCATTAAATTTGGAGAAATACAACATATTGATATTTAATCACAAGCACCATCGTCCCACACAAACACGACAATATAATAACACATGGATTACAACCGATTAAAACATCTCAGGGTTCATAACTGCTACTCAGAGGATAGATCGAACATCAACCAAAATGCATACATCCATCACCGCGCGTATGCATGCACACAACACAGACGCTCGCTCAGACCGCATCATCATCCTCCAGATCAGAGCCCAGCTGCTCTGCAGTAGCGATTAACCTATCACACTCGTCGCGAATCCTACACTCCTCGCTGCAGTACACCCTGTGACTCGAATGGCATAGTGGATGAAATCCTGTTAGCACTATACTCATCATTCCGGCCAAGCCGCCGCAGTCGTAGTAAAATCTGTGTGCCTCATCATCTTCCCATCTGCACTGATGCCCGTCATGGCGAGGCACCGGTTGGGCTAGAGGGGAAGACGAAGCCGCTTACCTTCAATGCCGTCCCGTCACCACCGCCATTGCATTGTTGAAGTGCGGCGGTGGGTTCAAGCTCCCCCAACATTTTTGCCACCTTGCCGTATCTTCGGCCTCAATCTCCCGCAACACCTCTCGGGCATGGTCATCATCGGCGGGCGGCATTCCACCGCGAGTAGAGCAATAAGGCGTGCACATAGCGAGCATGTGCATGCCCCGAGTCGGCGGCTTATTTGTCGAGGCGTCGAGGCGGTGTCGCTGACCTTCCACGAACATGGCGGACATGCCACGCTCTCTGAAGCACGCCTCCGGGTTGCCGACCTCGGCGAGCTTTCGGTGATGAGACTTCCGCGATACTCGCGCGAGTAGTCTGCGGGGCCAGGGTAGGCGTAGCCGCCGTCGACGTCGACCGCGCCCGCCGCCGTCGTTGCGGCACCGGTCTAGTGGGATGCTCGGTCCAGCATGGCGCCACGGCACGCTTCTCATGTCAGTACGGGTGGCCGCAGATTGTAGAGGTCCTCCATAGGATCCTCTGCGACCATGGCGGCGTGAAGCGCAATGTCCTCAAGCAACTCCGCGGAAGGTTCTCCATGGCAAGAGGCAGCGGTGCGGTGGGGGCTTTTTGCTTGAGCTTTGAGCGGCGGCGACGTGTGGTAGCTGGCCCTCACCGGTGAGCAGCAACAATATGGGTGCGTTCGCGAATATATAATGCAAGGCGTTCGAGGAGCTGGCGGTCGGTGAGCACCCGGGCGGGAGTGGTCGAGCGACGTACGTACATGCATGGAGTAAGTGCAATCAAGCTCTAAGTGGGTTTTGGCGTTGATGACCACCGAATTAGGGGACTAATGAGATTTACTTAAGATGACATGCAGGGAATAAAATATGGAGTTGATGTACAGGTCCAAAGGCTCCAAATAAGCTAGATGGTGGTGTTTCCTGATCAAGGCATTTAAATTATTTCATATTTTGAATCTTGAGTTTAGGAAATGCCGTACTATTAAGAGGGATCCTAGGATTCTCGGTACCTGTGGACCAAGTGCTCTAATCATCAAATCAGACACAAAACTCAATCCCAAGCCCCACCAGGCCAAAGAAAATACCTTCTTTTCACTCTTTGTCTTGTCAGTTACGCGGCAAGTGCCGCGGCATTGGTGTAACAGTGCCGCTTCACGCTGCAAGCAGTGCCGCGTGTCGGCGGCAAAGGTGCCACACTTAAACCCGACCGTTGGGACCTGTGGGGTATAAATACCTATTCTACCCCTCCCACAACGGTTACACGGCTCACTCTTCTTCTTCCTCTCGATAGAACAAACCAGGAGACACCTCTTGCTCTCTCTCACCTCCATTGAAGCACCTTGAGCTCCCACTCAATCTCTCACTTCCCACCAGGGATTTTTGAGGGAAACAGCTGCAAACTTCGATTGGAGACCGGATCTACTACTTCCCTCACTCAAAAGAGCATTTGGTTCACGTTTGGCGGAACCCTAGGGTTCTTTACTCTTGGAGCTTGCTCCTAGACGGCTAGGCGTCGCCCTTGAGCTTGCCCCCTTGTGGCAGCCTTGGGAGGTTTGTAACCTCACACAAACAGCAATACATTACCCCACATCTCTAGGGTTAACTCCCTAGACTTGTGAACGAGGGAAAAAGCAAGCCGGTGGGCAAGCTAAGCCTTGTGTGGCAACCTCAACAACGTGGACGTAACCCAGCCTGTGTGGCGCGGTGAACCACGGGTCAAATCCTTGTGTCACTTGTGCTCTTTACTTTATTGCATATTTTGTCTTGTGAGATAGGGCTTCGTCCCGATCTATCTTGTTGCAGGGTTTCTGCCACCTTTGGCTGTATTTCTGTGAAGTATTTGTGTGCAGGAACAAGTGTGAATCACAAGCACCACTCACTTAGCTCTCGGATTCACCCTTGGGTCACCTCTGTCAGGTGACTGTGGACACGCAGCCGCTTGTGGTGAGGCAAAGGCAGCGCCATATGCTGCTCCGACAGTCGTCCATCCTCGGTTTTGGCTACTCTGTCTCTGTCTCTGTTTGTCAGGTTTACGCGGCAGTGCCGTGCCTATACGTGGCGGTGCCGCGCGCCTCTGCATCTTGACGGCGTGCTTAAGTTTTAACAGGTCGATTTTAGGGGATCAGCCTATTCACCCCCCCCCCTCTAGGCTTCCATCAGATCCTACAAGTGGTATCGGAGCTCGGATACTTCGTATACGCTTCACCGCGTGAAATATGGAGGCACCGGAGGGATCGAACAAAGGAGGCAAGACCACCCCCGGAGGAGGTGGAAGGAAGCAATAGCGAGCTTTCTCTCGAGACGGCCAAATGAGAGCACCATCAAGGGTGATGCTACCGACGCCGAGAGAAAAGCCGCAAGACTAGCAAGACGAAACACAAGACGGCAAGAAAGAGAAAAGAAGAAGCTTGAAGAGCAAGCTAGTGTCAAGCTTGCCGAGAAGCTTCAAAGAAAAGAACAAAGAAAGATGATTCGTGAGGCAAGAGCTGCTAGAAGGGCAGCAAGAGAAAAGCAAAGGCAAGAAGAAGAAGCGGAGTCAAGTGAGCTATCAAGTAGCTCCGAAGATGGAGATGATGATATCTCCTACAACAAGAACAAGAAGAAGAAAGAAAAGAAGAAGAATGAGTGCAGTCAACAACAACAAGTTTGCTGCCATATCCTTTAACTACTCTTCTTATTTGACTAACGCGATAAGAAGTCCTTCATCAATGTGCTCGCGGGAAAGTTGCCCCATTTCGATGGGACCAACTATGCCAAGTGGAAGCACTTATGAGAGCTTATCTTAGCGCCCTTCACCCCGGTCTTTGGGAGGTTGTGTGCAGTGGATTTCAGCCACTGGTGAACCCCAAGGAACCAACAAATAAAGAGCTAGCAGCTGCCCACATCAATGGTCAAGCTACAAGCATTCTCCTTAGTGCTCTCGAAGACAATGAGTACAATAGAGTGATGAATGTCAATGAAGCAAAGAAGATTTGGGACACTCTAGTACTTGCACATGAGGGTGTAGACAAAGTAAGAAAAGCCAAGATTGACTTTTTGAAGGCCAAGCTCAACCGGTTTGTGATCCTTGAGGGAGAAGGGGCCCAAGAAATGTTTGACCGGTTGATGGTGCTAGTTGGCAAGATTAGAGGATTTAGAGATGAGGATCTAGATGACCACACCGTTGTCAAGATTATGCTTGAGGCATACACACCTAGAAATGACATAGTGGTCACCTTGATTCGTGATAAGAAGAGGTTTGAGCACTTCACTCCAAATGATGTGCTTGGTAGGCTGCTCACCTATGACATGCAAAGAGAGGAGGCAAATGAAAGAAGAAAGCTTGGAGAGTTGCAAGCAAAGCTTGAAGGGGTCAAGATCAAGGATGTGGCTCTCAAGGCAACCAAGACAAGCAAGCCAAGCTCCTCCAACAAGGTCAAGGGCAGCAAGCAAGCATCTTCAAGTCAAGACAAAGAAATGAAGAAAATGCAAGAGAACATTGATGCAACCTCTTCCTCAAGTGATGATGAAGATGATGGGGCTGATTATAAGAAGATTGATGACATGGCCCTATTCATGAAGAAGTATGGGAAGGGGATGAAAGCAAATGGCTACAAGATGGTGCAACGAAGATTCCCAAACAAGAAAAAGAGGACATGCTTCAACTGTGGCAGCACCGAGCATTTTGTTGCCGATTATCCTTATGAAAACAAGAACAACAAGTACAAGAAGGACAATGGCAAAGACAAGAAGCAAGACTACAAGAGAAAGGGAAGAAATATGGGTGAAGCTCACATCGGCCATGAGTGGGACTCAACCAAAGAGACAAGTGAAGAGGAAGTCCATGTTGAAACATTTGCTATGCAAGAGACCTCTACACCCAAGCTCTTCAACAACATGACCGATGATGAGGATGAGGAAGAAGATGACTCCACTCATGTTTGTCTCATGGCCAAGCATGGGAAGGTAAAATCCACACCCAAGCCTTCTCTCTCTCTTAGTGATGAATCTAGTGATCTTAGTGAAAGCTCTAGTGAAGATGAATCTAGTGATGATGAAGAATATGCTAGACTCACCAAAAACCTAGATCCCAAAACTAGAGGCTTTCTTGCTCAACTAATGGCGGATTTAGAGAGTACCCAAGCGGAGTTAGCAACTAGAGATAGTCAACTTGATAGACTTGAAAAACTCTATGTTGATAACAAGGATGCTCTTGTAGCTGAAAGAAGTGAGGTGGCTTCCTTGCAAAAGAGCCTAGCTAATGAGCAAGGAAATCATGCTCTTACAAAGAAGGCTATGGTCACCCTAAATGGGAAATATTGTGACTTGCAAGACAAGTACAAAAAGCTTGAATCTGAACATAGCATTCTTAGTGAGAGCAACTCACATCTCTCAGCCACAAAGGATAACTCTACTCCCTCCACTAGTCAAGGTTGTGGAAAATGCTATAATGTTGATATGGATGCTTATGCCACTAACCTTGCAAACATGAAAGCAATGGAGAAAGAGATCACTAGGCTCACTGCTATGGTAAGAAAAGAAGGTGAAACCAGCAAGGCAACAGTGAGCAACAAAGTTGAGGCTCCAAAGAAGCCCAACTACATTGATGGGAGAAATCCAAGAATCAAGGATGGACTTGGACACAAGCATGGAAACAAAACCAATGGTCGAAAGCTGATCAATGGTGTCGAATGTGTCAAATTCTTGAGCAAAGGCACAGTAGGTACAGAGAGACCTGCACAGAGCGCTGGACACAAGCCAACCCGAGCTGCTCTGTCTGCTACACGCGGCAGTGCCGCGCCCCCAAGAAAAGGGAAGGTCACCTACTCTGCCTCAGCTCAGAATAGACCCAAGAAGATGGTCCAAAAGCCTATGAAGAAGGTCCAGAAGTCAGAAAATCTTGTCTGGGCTGTTCCTAAGGGCCACTCCTATCAATCAAAGGCAAAAGCAAGCAAGTTAGACTCAAATCCTTGCTTTGAAGTGAAGGCAAACAGCAAGGGGGAGGTGTTTGCAAAGTACTTGGGCAGTGAAAGAAAACTCTATTGCAACACCTCTATATGGGTTCCCAAAGTTCTTGTGACTAAGGTAAAAGGTCCCAAGAATCTTAGGGGACCTAAACTTGTGAACTAAACTTGTTTTGCAGGCATACTCCTCCGGTGGGTCAAGTTGGGTGTTTGACAGCGGCTGTACAAATCATATGACCGGAGAAAGGAGTATGTTCTCATCATATTCCCAAACCAATGACGACAGGAACAACATAAGGTTTGGAAATGATGATGTAAGAAGTGTGATCGGTCTTGGTAACGTTGCTATCACAACTGAGCATAATATTTCAGATGTTTTGCATGTTGATTCGTTGGGATACAACTTGTTGTCGGTCTCACAATTGTGTGAGAAAGGCTACAATTGTCTCTTTACGGATGTTGGTGTGGAAGTTTTTCGCAGGAAGGATTCCTCTGTTGTCTTCACAGGCAAACTCAAGAACAAGCTTTACTTAGTTGATTTCAACAAAAGTGAAGCTAAGCTTGAGACCTGTCTAATGGCAAAATCTAGCATGGGCTGGCTATGGCATCGCCGTCTAGCACATGTTGGCATGAGGAACTTGGCCAAACTGCAGAAAGACAACCACATCATTGGACTAACCAATGTTGATTTTGATAAAGACAGGATATGTGGACCTTGCCAAGCCGGAAAGCAAGTAGGTGCACTTCACCCACCAAAGAGTGTGATGACCACTACTCAACCGTTGGAGTTGATACACATGGATCTCTTTGGACCGGTGGCCTACCTTAGCATCGGGGGTAACAAATATGGACTTGTTATTGTTGATGATTACTCCCGCTTCACTTGGGTTTTCTTTGTCTTTGATAAGTGTCAGGTACAAGAGAAGGTGAAAACCTTCATCAAGAGGGCACAAAGAGAATTTGGGCTACTTGTCAAGAAAGTGAGAAGTGACAATGGCACCGAATTCAAGAACACCCAAGTTGAAGAGTTTCTTGATGAAGAGGGCATCAAGCATGGGTTTTGCAGCTGCATATACCCCTCAACAAAATGGTGTAGTAGAGAGGAAGAACCGTACACTCATAGAGATGGCAAGGACAATGCTTGATGAGTACAAGACTTCGGACATCTTTTGGTGTGAAGCCATCAACACCGCTTGTCATGCCATCAACCGCCTCTACTTACACAAGAAACTCAAGAAGACTTCATATGAGCTCTTGACCGGTAACAAGCCTAAGGTGTCATACTTTAGGGTGTTTGGGTGCAAATGTTTCATTCTGAACAAAAGGCCCCGAACTTCTAAGTTTGCACCTAAAGTTGATGAAGGTTTTCTTCTTGGTTACGGGTCAAATGAGCATGCCTATCGTGTTTTCAATCAAACCACCGGTAGGGTTGAAATCACTATAGATGTGACATTTGATGAATCTAATGGCTCTCAAGTAGAGCAAGTCGATCAAAGTGTTGTAGGAAAGGAGGATCCACCTTGTGAGGCAATCAAGCAATTGACTATAGGTGATATAAGGCCTCAAGAAGATCAAGCTAATGGAGAGGAGGATCCACCAGTTGTTGCTGCACAAGATTCCGCTGACGTACTCGATGACCAAGTGCAGCGCACGCCTGCTGGAAGTGTCCAGCGCGGCAGTGCCGCACCATCGCGCGGCAGTGCCGCGCCACCTACCTCGGCAACAGCTGATCCACCTGCATCACCTGTTCAACCACTTGATCTTGCTCCAATTCTTGAAGCTGATGATGAATATGATGAAGATCAAGAAGAACAAGCAGAAGGCGTTGATCACCCACGACTACGACAAACGATTCAACGGGATCATCCCGTTGACAACATCCTTGGAAGTCTCCGAAAGGGAGTTACTACTCGATCTCATCTAGCTGCTTTCTGTCAACATTTCTCGTTTGTTTCATCTTTGGAACCGCAGAAAGTAGAAGATGCTCTCAAGGATCCCGATTGGGTGTTGGCCATGCAAGAAGAGCTCAACAACTTCAAAAGAAATGAAGTATGGGAGCTGGTGGAAAGACCCAAGACTAATATCATTGGTACCAAGTGGGTCTTTCGCAACAAGCAAGATGAAGATGGGTTGGTGACAAGAAACAAGGCAAGATTGGTTGCTCAAGGCTTCACTCAAGTAGAGGGCTTGGACTTTGATGAGACATATGCACCGGTAGCAAGACTAGAAGCAATTCGCATTCTTCTAGCCTTCGCTGCTCATCATGACTTCAAGCTATTCCAAATGGATGTCAAGAGTGCATTCCTCAATGGTCCACTACAAGAGGAGGTGTATGTTGAGTAGCCACCCGGTTTTGAAGACCCCAAGTTTCCCAACCACGTCTACAAGCTCCATAAGGCGCTCTATGGGCTTAAGCAAGCACCTAGAGCATGGTATGAATGCCTTAAGGATTTCTTGCTCAAACAAGGCTTTGAAATAGGCAAAGCTGATCCTACTCTCTTCACTCATAAAGTTAGCAACGATATCTTTGTATGCCAAATATATGTCGATGACATAATATTTGGTAACACTAACAATATGTATGTTGAGCAATTTAGTAGGACAATGACCAAGAGATTTGAGATGTCCATGATGGGTGAGCTAAAGTACTTCCTCGGGTTTCAAGTCAAGCAAATGGAGGAAGGGACATTCATTTGCCAAACCAAGTACACCCATGACATGCTAAAGAAGTTTGATATGGCTAAGGCAAAGCCAATCAAAACTCCAATGCCAAGCAATTGACATCTTGATCTTGATGAGGAGGGTCCAGCCGTGGACATGAAGGTATATCGCTCCATGATTGGATCTTTGCTTTACCTTTGTGCATCTAGGCCGGACATAATGCTTAGTGTGTGTATGTGTGCTCGTTTTCAAGCCAATCCAAAGGAATGTCACAATGTGGCTGTTAAGAGAATCTTGAGATATTTAGTACTCACTCCTAACCTTGGCTTGTGGTATCCTAAGGGTTCCAAGTTCAATCTACTTGGCTATTCAGATTCTGACTATGCCGGTTGCAAAGTAGATCGAAAAAGCACTTCGGGGACATGTCAATTCCTTGGACGGTCCTTAGTGTCTTGGAGCTCTAAGAAGCAAAATTGTGTAGCCCTTTCCACCGCCGAGGCCGAGTATGTTGTAGCCGGTGCATGTTGTGCTCAACTACTTTGGATGAAGCAGACCTTAAAGGATTACGGATGTCATTTCACAAAGATACCTCTTCTTTGTGACAACGAGAGTGCCATTAAACTTGCAAATAACCCGGTAGCACACTCTAGAACAAAACACATAGACATCCGTCATCACTTCTTGAGAGACCACGAACTCAAAGGAGATATCGCAATTCGCCATGTGAGCACCGAAAAGCAACTAGCCGATATCTTCACCAAGCCTCTCGATGAGTCAAGGTTTTGTGCTCTGCGTAGTGAGCTAAACATTCTCGATTCTCGTAACTTGGTTTAAATTCCAGCACACATGCAATCTGTTTGAGACACTAGATCGACATAGGAAAAGTTTGTGAAAACTTTCATATTGTGTTTCAAAAGGATTTCAAATTCTAATCCGAAATTCAATGCCATTGTTCTGTACTGATGATCTGTCCCTGGCAATGAATTTTGGTGTCTCTGTGATCAGGTTGAGAAAGAATGAGTCAAAAGTGGCAATATATACTCAGGATGACTGACTGGAGCGGCAGATCCGGCAATATATACTCGGGATGATCGGCCCCGGAGCGGAGTGCACGCTATCAGAACGCGGCGATGCAGCGCTTTCGTGCGGCAGTGCCGCACTTAGGTTTTCGGGCCCAGTCAGATCCGAACCGTTTTCGGGCCAAAATCTTTCTCTTTCCTTTTCTGCCCCTGGCCCGACCGGTCCTCTCTTTCTCCTCCCTGCCCGACACCTCTCACGCGCCCGCGCTTCTCCTTTCTCGCGCGAGAGAAGAAGGCCGCCGCCCCGCCCCGCATCGCTGCTGCCGCCTCGGCCGCCACGCGCCCCCGGCAGTGCCGCGAGCGCCGCCGCCCGCCGAGTTCCTGCTCGTCCCCGGCCGGCCTGTGCTCCCTCCCCCCGAGCACCTGCTCTTCTTTCCTCCTCACTCCACGAAGTCAACGGCAAGGTAAACCTAACCCTAGCTGTAAAGCTTTTGCCCGATCTATGCAATGTGCAACAATTTCTCATGGATTTCAGTTTCTAAGTGTTGTATGAACTCTAGGGAAGTAGTTTTGATGATTGGAATCGACCAATTTCACACTTCCATGACTTAGGTGATTTAGGGGGAGGGCGCGGCAATGTCGCCCCCAAATAGAACATGACTGTTCTTAGCTGCTTCCAACAGCAAATATCCCTCAAATTACTTACTTCATTGAGATGTGAAATCGATTGACTCCAACCATTGAAGAAATTTCGAGTTAGGTTCATACTCATCTTTTGAATCCATGGACATTTTGCACCAACTCGAATTTGTATCTGAAATTGTGATAGTTAAGTGACCTGTGCTAAATAGATGCATTAGAAAGTTTATTAAAAATGAATTTTGATGACATTTGAGCAAGGGGGAGCGGCAGTGCCGCGTGCTTCACACGGCAGTGCCGTGCCTCCTGCACGGCAGTGCCGCATGGCCCAGGTTCTGATCCTGGACAGCTTGCTCAAAATCATCAAAGTTTATTTTTCTAACCTTTCTCTTTGCATAGATTTGGTCATCTTACTTCCAATCATTGACAGTTTCTCGATCAATCTCTTAAAATTGCATAGATGGATCCCCGGAGGTGATCCTCATGGCAAGAGGAAGATGAGGGTCAAAGTGGATGAGAAAAGAGGTCGTGGCAGAAAGAACCTGAACAGGGCAGGTGGCAGCAGCAGAGGAGCAGCTGAGCTTACTGAGGAGCAGCAGCAGCAGTATGCGTACACCATTGTGCCCCCAGGTGATCAAGGCACTCCAGAGCACCTTTCTGTGTTTGACAACACATATATGGTGCAAGTGGAGGGTGTCTTTGAGATGGCAGCACCAGTCAACACTGAGCATATCCCTGTGGTTAGCTATCTCAGAAAGCAGAGAGAAGTAGCAGATGCCAGAGCCTACAATGTCTATACTGATGAGCAGACTGAAGGCATAGATGAGAGGTTTTGGGCAGCTTTCCACTCAAACTTCTATTTGACAGTGCTCTTTCACTCATCTAAGAGCAAGATCACTACCATGCACTACATAGACTTTGAGAGGATGGCTGAGAAGGAAGAAGATGCCTTCAATGAGGCTATTGAGGCCTGTGACCGGTTTGAGCTGACAGATATCATGGCTTTCAAGCATGATTGGAATGAGGAGATTCTCAGTCAGTTCCATGCCACCTATCACTGGGACAGACAGTCAGACACCATTCACTGGATGACTGACAGGAGGCACTACAGAGTTGACTTTGTCACATTCTGTCAGATACTTGGTTTTGGGGCTGATCACAGGCAGTATACTGATATCCATGAGATTGATCCTGTGGAGATCAAGGTGATCAAGGACTGTTGGGCAAAACCAAGAGAAGCTGATGGCAAGAGGAAGGGTCTGAAGGACTTCTTCTATGTGATGAACAACCTTTGCAGGTGCACCATTGATCCAAAGGATGGGGCAGCCTCAGACATAAATGGCTATGCTAGGAACCTTCTTGCTCATTTCAGGAATGATGAGACCTTCAATGTGGGAAAGTTCATTTGGAGGCAGCTGGCAAATGCCATGGATGATGCTAGGAGAAATTTGCCTTATGCTCCCTACCTCATGTTCATGATTGAGAGGGTCTTTGGGAACATCTATCCCAAGGACTGTTTCCATACGATCTACAACATTGAGAAGACCCATGGCTTGGAGGGAGGGAAGACTAGTGGCAGATCCACCGCAGAGGCACCTCACGGGGCAGAGAGGACTTGGAGCAGCCCCTCTAGCTCTAGGCCGGGGAGGCACGGTGGCTCTCGATCCAAGATCAAGAAGTGGATCAAGGCCATTTTGGGCACCGCGCATATTCAGCTCAGCGAGACTTATGAGATGCGCAGAGGAGGTGAGGCGGCGTTCAAGAGTGTCGGGGAGAAGCAAGGACTTCGGTTCCACCCGGCTATTCCTAGGCCACGGCAGAAGACGACCTTCCGTAGCTCTCGGGGACCAGCAGCTCGCATCGGGACCTCTCAGACCTACTTGGCTCGTTCTCTCGCCAGATTCCAAAGACGACGCTCCACTCGTCGTTTCTGCGCAGAACTAGTGCAGATTATTTCGAGGAGGACGAGGACACCGCTTCGGTCGCGAGGACACTAGTGAGGAGTGACTTCGCTCTGTTTCTTCTCTTTTCTATGATCTTTTTGGTGCTTGACGCCAAAGGGGGAGAAAATTAGAAGAAATGAGAGGGGTCAAACTTTTTGACGCCCTGGATGTTATGTTTCGAGGAGGATGCAGCAGCTGATCTTCAGTGTTTAGACTCTTTGAGAGTAGCTTGTTAGGTGTGAGTTCGAGAGAAACTCTATTTTATGTAATAATGCCACCTATGACTTGTTATTTCTCGGATTTGGTCAGTTGGATGTTTAAACTCTGTGTTAGATAATCTGCTGCAAGTTTAATTCCTTTTATCATGTCATATATGATGTGGACATGTTTTCGTCTGTCATACGTGGCCGATAGGTGCGGCAAGTGCCGTGCCTCGGGCGCGGCGGTGCCACGCACATCAGTTGCATGACAACCCCTTGTGCTCGATCGCCTGTTGTCATATGCATCATAGATATAATTTTATGACACCTTGTTGAGCACCCCACAGCAATCATGGATGTAGGGGGAGGCCTTGCACACTTTCTAAATGTGTGACTTGACTTTTATGTCAAAATGAGAATTCAAATCTCACTCACACATTTAGGGGGAGGCCTCACTACACCTAAATATGTGAAATTGACCTTTTATGTCAATAATGAGAATTCAAAACTCATTCACATATTTAGGGGGAGGTTCCTACATCCTTGGTCTTCGAAATCTAAGTTTGACTTTACATCTTATGTAAGCTCTAATTTGGTTGTCATCAATCACCAAAAAGGGGGAGATTGTAAGTGCAATCAAGCTCTAAGTGGGTTTTGGCGTTGATGACCACCGAATTAGGGGACTAATGAGATTTACGAAGATGACATGCAGGGAATAAAATATGGAGTTGATGTACAGGTCCAAAGGCTCCAAATAAGCTAGATGGTGGTGTTTCCGGATTAAGGCGTTTAAATTATTTCATATTTTGAATCTTGAGTTTAGGAAATGCCGTACTATTAAGAGGGATCCTAGGATTCTGGTGCACTGTGGACCAAGTGCTCTAATCATCAAATCAGACACAAACTGAACTCCAAGCCCGACCGGCCCAAAAAAAATACCTTGTTTCACTCTTTTGCTGTCAGGTTGGCGCGGCAGTGCCGCGTGTCAGTGCGGCAATGCCACACTTAAACCCGACCGTTGGGACTGTGGGGTATAAATACCTATTCTACCCCTCCCACAATGGTTACCTGGCTCACTCTTCTTCTTCCTCTCGATAGAACAGCCAGGAGACACCTCTTGCTCTCTCTCTCACCTCCATTGAAGCACCTTGAGCTCCCTACTCAATCTCTCACTTCCCACCGGGGATTTTTGAGGGAAACAAACTGCAAACTTCGATTGAGACCGGATCTACTACTTCCCCACTCAAAAGAGCATTTGGTTCACGTTTGGCCGGAACCCTAGGGTTCTTTACTCTTGAGCTTGCTCCTAGACGGCTAGGCGTCGCCCTTGAGCTTGCCCCCTTCGTGTGGCAGCCTTGGGAGGTTTGTAACCTCACACAAACAAAGAATACATTACCCCACATCTCTAGGGTTAACTCCCTAGACTTGTGAACGAGGAAAAAGCAAGCCGGTGGGCAAGCTAAGCCTTGTGTGGCAACCTCAACAACGTGGATGTAACCCAGCCTGTGTGGCGCGGTGAACCACGGGTCAAATCCTTGTGTCACTTGTGCTCTTTACTTTATTGCATATTTTGTCTTGTGAGATAGGGCTTTCGTCCCGATCTATCTTGTTGCGGTGGTTTCGCCACCTTTGGCTGTATTTACGTGAAGTATTTGTGTGCGTGAACAAGTGTGAATCACAAGCACCACTCACTTAGCTCAGATTCACCCTTGGGTCACCTGTCAGTGGTGCGGCAAAGCCGCTTTGTGGACGCTTGGCAGTGTCGCGCCAAGCCGCCCCGATGATCGTCCATCCTCGGTTTTGGCTACTCTCTCTCTCTGTCTCGTCATCCCGGTATACGCTGGTCCGTGCCTATACTGTGGCGGTGCCGCGCCTCTCGATCACCGACAAAGGCGTGCTTAAGTTTTAACAGGTCGATTTTTAGGGGTCGGCCTATTCACCCCCCCTCTAGGCTTCCATCGAGATCCTACACATGGCCCGCGGAACTCATCAAAGCAAGTAAATGGACAGACGCGCTCTTTCCCAATACGCGACCGAACTGTTGCATGTTTATCCATGACAAGATGATCTCAAATCAAAAGCTTGTAAACTACAAAGTTTCATGGATATTTGGGAACTACAGTCTTTATATTGGTAGTTTGTCGGAGGTCATTCAAAAAATTTAAATTTCCAAATTTCATTTGTTTTATTTTATTTTAAAAAAATTGAGACCTAGTTTTCCATTACAAGATAATGCCAAATCAAAAGGTTTTAAACTAGAAAGTTTCATAACTTAGTAAGATCTACAATTAATTCTCAATTTGGTTGTTTCCCCATCCGACATCCATGCTAGTGATTGTTCACGAATCTTAATTATACACCATCGCAAACATGAATATACCACTCTGTTCATTCATCATCTCAGGTGCAATTAATAATCAAACATCCACACAGCACATGATTTAGAGTAACACATACACAACGCCACCTCACCACCCCACTATCACCCCACTAGCATGCCACCTCACCAGCCCACTAACCCTTCCTTGTGCCACATCATCAACATGTCCCACATGTCTATGGGCATAAAAAGGCTTATAACTCTTGAACCAAAAAAATAAATCAAATTTCGATTGCACCATCAAATTTATTTTAATAAATCCTTTAAAATAATATCTCACATGGATATATTTTGATAAAATTATAAGTAGGACCTGTTGGTATAGAAAAAAAAAAAGAAAAGTAAAAGAAAAAAAAAAAGGAGAAAAAGAAAGAAAGAAAAAGAATAGGAGGGTGATAGTAAAAAAATTGCGTTTATTTTGGGACGGAGGGAGTAGGCTTTTTTTTAGGAGCGGGCCGCGACCGGTCGGAGCTGCGCGACGACATGACCGGTGCTAGTACAGCGTAATGAATGCCAACGCCTTTGATAGAGCGCATCTCTAACATTTACACCTTGCGTGCGTGCGCACCTTTGCGTAGAGTAGCTTAGGCCGGTCTCGCTCGCGCGCCGTGTACCGCCATCGGCGCGATGTCATCATTATGCCGATGCCCGTCTCCATCGGCGAGGCACCGCACGAGGATGAAGGCGACCAGGCCTAGTACTCCTACTTCTGCATGCAGAGATTACCAGACGTTACCCCGAATACTTCCCCTGTTTTGGCTTGTCGGTATCGAGAGATACGTACTATATCCTGCACGCAGATATACTGGTAGTATTCGCCGATCTTGCATCTCCTACCGCCGCAGTAAGACGCCCGCCTTTCGAGAGCAAGTATTATGGTAGGTCGTAAAGCGGGCCGTAAACTTACGACCCGGCTTGGGCACAAGAACAATATGTGAGATAGACAAGTGGGTCCTATATTAATTAGAAAGAGCTAACTACTGTATGGGTGGGGCCGGGAGAAGGTCAGAAGATTCCTTACGGCCGGCTTGTCGGGCTGTATTACTTGCTCTCAAGCGGCGAGCAGCCTTGCGGCCTCGTCGCGTGGGCGACCGCGTCCTTCACTCCTTACGCTAGGCATGCCACCGGGACAGCGGCGGCGTTGAATTCTCGCCGCAGGGCGGCAAAGCGCCGTCCGCTCGTTGATCCTCATATACATTTGTCTATTCCTCGATTCTCCGTGCATGCTTGGTGAGGCAGGCCATAGTGCCAATGTAGCCCGTCGGGGACTATTTCTATTTTTTAAAATTTGTTTCATTTTTTCAATAGAAAATAAAAGGAAAACGCCCTCAAATGCTTCATAGGAGTAGCTAGAGATGCCTATTTTTATTTGCTCGCTAGAGTAAAATTGTCCTAATTATCTTGGTGTGCAACACATACTGCTCAAGAGCAAACATCCACACATATTTGAAAAATAAATATATAGCACATGGATTATGTAGTTAGTACTATATATCACAACTAATAACACACATGTCTCAAATCGAAGTGTGGCAAGATTCTTAGGCAAAACAAGTGTGGCAAATTACTAAAAGGCTTTAGAACAGCCTTTGAAGACCTTTTGCTAGAGGGATGGCTCCGCGATGTCGGCGGCGTGCTCGTCATATCTGGCGAACAACGACTCGGATCGGTGTCGGTTCGCCGGTTATTAGTCTTTGAAGCCCGTCGGGTAGCGGGAGAGGTCTTCCTCTGCACTGCGTCGCCATCGCCGCCACGCTCATGCCCGCACCGATGAAGAGGCCGTGAGCAGCGAGATCATCGATCGCGGTCGTTTACGTCGGTCGAGGCGGTCGCACCGCCGCACCGCTGGCGTTCACCTTGTCCGCGATCACGGTGCCGATAGCCGTCATCCGGCATTTTCGGTAGATATCTCGCAATTGAAAGATCAAATTCTACCGTGGGGAAAGCAAAGTGTTGAATCGAGAGATAGATCGGGGTTTTCGGAAGACAAACCACCGATCTTGCGACGAATTGCCGTCGCTGCTCCTCCCATTCCGGCTCCTTCTCGGACATCTTTTGAGAGTACCGAGTACTCATTCGAACCCGCCTTGTCTCCACGCGGATGCTCGACGTAGGAGCGTGAATACTCCAACCCAATCGATGAAGAGGATGAAGAATCGGAGGAGGCCGAGTTTGCACCCCGTACGGGATGACCGGCGGAGCTGTTTTCCTCACATCGGGAAGTACGTGCCCCCCGCCTCTACCTCCTCGGCCGAGGAATCTCTAAACAAAAAAGCGAAGGGTTGCGTTAAGAACAGTTACAAGAAAAACAAGAAGCGAGATCAAGTAATGAAACTCACCCAACTCGGCGATGAGGACCGCGGCTTCCTCCTCGTCTCTTCCTCGGCTCCGCTTGCCAAGGTTGCGTATTGGACCGGCCATTGGTGAGCTTGATATTTTAGTGAAGCGAGAGGGCAAGAAGGCGGAGACAGAGATGAAGGAGTATCTTTGGATTGAGGTAAAGGAGAGAGCCGGGTGCGCTTCGTCTTATTTATTGTAGGCGAACAGGGGATCATGGGAAACCATGAATGAGATCGTGGCGCGTATCCCTAAAAACAGATTGGAATGCCGAACGGCACGTTGGGAAGTTTCTGAACAACCGTTCAAGTGGGCTTGATTTCTTCTTGAAATGCCCCGGTCCATTAAAGGTTTGGTTCGGGTTTTTATTCGGAAAAAAATTCAGTGTTGATTCGAGGGACTATGGTCAATTTTAGAGCAAAAGGTACTTTTAGCCAAAAATTGAGGAGGCATGTGTTAACACTTGAAATTTGGTAGGCCTGGATGATAAATTGGCGGTGCAAGATGCTAATATCGGAACTAATATACCAAATATGTACAATATTATACCAAGTATATGTACAATATTATACCAAGTATATGTAAATATTATCACCATTATATTTGCCACCGAGCCTCACCGTGCCTCCCCTTTCTTAACGTGTCGGGCCGTGCCGTGCCCCGTGCTTGAGGGTCGCCCAAGCACGCACTTTGCCCCCCGTGCCATGACCGGGGTGTGCCGTGCTCGAGCCGGGCCAAAATATCGTGCCGTGCCATGCCATCGTGCCTCGGGCGCATGGAAATCTATAATCCCAAAGTGCGGGTGCGTAAGATAAATGTTTTCAAACTCTACATGTTTTCCCATGACAAGATGATCTCAAATCAAAAGGTTGTAAACTACAAAGTTTCATGGATATTTGGTAGTTTGTCTTTTGGAGGTCATTTAAAACTTTTTTTTTTTTTTTCAAATTTCTTTTTTGAAATTGAGACCTAGCTAGTTTTTCATTACAAGATATTGTCAAATCAAAAAGTTTGAACGTAGAGAGTTTCATAACTTAGTGAGATCTACAATTAATTCTCAATTTGGTTGTTTCCACATCCGACATCGTGCTAGTGATTGTTCACGAATCTTATACATCTGTCTCATTCATGAGACAAGAATCATAAATTTAACACCATCGCAAACATGAATATACACCATTGTCACTCTGTTCACTCATCATTTCAGTTGCAATCAAAAACATCCACGCAGCACATGATTTAGAGAAATACAACACAACATAGATAATTAGATATTAATCACAAACACCATATCCCCCACACAAAATATAACATGTGGATTACAACAAATTAAAACATCTCACCGGTGTTCATCAACGCATGCTACTCGAGAGGATCAATCGAACATTGGTGGTTTGGCTATCCGAGGTCACTTAAAACATTTAAATTTTAATTTTCATTTTTTTTTTGAAATTGAGACCTCTAGTTTCCCTTTACAAGACAAATGCCAAATCAAAAAGTTTTAAACGACTTTCATATCTTATTAGCAAGATCTTCCCATTTTTTAATTTGGTTATTATTTCCCCATCCCAGGCAATATACTAGTTACATTGTTCACTAATCTTATACATCTCGCTCGTAGTTTCATCAACTATATGAGACATGTGTAAATCTTGTGAATTGATAAAATTTTACAATAGTCATAGCTGTGTAAGAATAGCATGATAGAGAATGATTTTACAACATTTTAGAAAGAAAAAACATCAATTTTAGAATTACTATGAGAGAGAACGAAATTGATACGATCTTATACAACTTTTTTGAATAAGACGGATGGTCAAACACGATGTCTAAAAAGTCAAAAACGTCATTCTTTTTGGGACGGAGGGTAGTTTCCAAAAAAATATTTGCCTTATGTGCATGTTGGTTGTGTGTGCCCTGGATTCGGTAACCAACGGAAATTACCGCTTAAATACGGGAATCTTCAGGAAACGATCGGAAGAGGGCAAAACTGTTTTCACTTTCATTTCCATTTATTTTTACCATTATCATTTTCGTTTTTTCGTGGTTACCACTTCCGTTTCCGTTTAGGCAACAATCGAAAAAACTTCGAAAAAAACGACTACTTTAAAATCGAAACTACCATTTTCGTTTTTTTTTTAGAGAAATATGTATTCATACGCACTTTTGAGAATACTATCATTTTCGTTTTCCTCACGGGCGAATCATTTCACTCTTCATCCCGCCTCCTCGGAGTTTTTCATGCCGACGGGAAGGTCCCATTACGGCGCCTTCTCGGATCGGTGAAGTGGCAATCTTTTACCTTGTGCCCGCCCAAAATTTTCCGAAAATTTGCGCGCCCATCATTCGCAAAACACAAAACCCTATTCGCCTCCTCACAGCGCGATTCATTTCACTCCTCATCCGTCCTCACAGCGATTCTAGGGTATACGCCGCCGCCGCCCGCCGTTGACAACCACCACCGCCGCATCCAACCACCGCCCCTCGCCATTCTCGGGTTTCAAGCCGACGGCGCATCCGCGCGTGACCACCGCCCAACCCACCTCCGATCCATCTGCGGCGACGCGATCTGCCGGGATAATCTGCTACCGCCTACGATGAGGCCGTCCTCCCCACCGTCGCAACTCAGTCCACCAGGTACGAGGCACCTTCTACGCCGGCTTCATCCTCCACCCGAGCGGCGGGAGCACCGCTTCGTCATCTCCAACGGCTGGCCTCCTCCTCAATCTCCTAGCCTACATTTTGTTGGATACTTGAACTACACTTTGTTTATTCCTCTATTTTCGAACTACATTTTTTTTTTTGTTCTCTGCGTCTTTGGTTTGTTTAGTCCTCATAGACTGCCTATTACATAATTTATCTCGCGTAATTATCCTAAGATGGATATACCGAGTTGTACATCTTGAACCCGACACCGATTGCTACAATGTTGTTATCTAGTATTTTTGTCGTAGAAAACCGCAACTTCGCTGCATATTTTCTTGATAGATGATTATGCGTGCTCAAGAAACATGACGACTATCTATAATACTATCTTGTCTTAAAAAATTGCCTATTACATGAATGGTTACTTGAACTATAGGCACTTGTAGATACCGAACTTGACACCGACCGCTACTATAATGTAGTTATCTGTGTGTTTTTGTCATCATAGGAAACTGCAAATACTGCCGCTAAATTTTTATATATATAAATATACGTGCTCGAGAACAATGGCCGCTTTCGGGAGAGTACTTAAACTATCTTGTCTTACATGAATGTCCTTGTTAAAACAACAATTACTAAAGTATAGTTTGATTATATTCCTCTATTCTGAACTACATTTTTTTTTGTTTTTCTCGCCTCGGTGGTTTGTGTAGTCCTCATAGACTGCCTATTACAAAATTGAATCAGTATAATATTAGGCCCCGCTAATTTTTAGGCGACTGAAATTTTCAAATCTGTTTCAGCGATGAAGCTACTTCCGGTGATTTCCATCCAACATGCCAGCATCAACGCATCATCGGTGGATAGATAGAGAGCATGCAAAGGTGTCGGCTGAATTTTTTTTTTTCGCCTATACATGAGGAAAGGTGATAATTTCGCCTATACATGAGGAAAGGTGATAATTTTGTCCTCGATGGATACATAGAGTTGTAGATACTTGAACAATACACCCGACCGCTACTATAATGTTATTATCGTGTGTTTTTGCTACTATAATGTTATTATCTCGTGGTGTTTTTGTCATAGGAAACTACAACTACCGCCGCTTGTTCTCTTCATAGATGAATATGCGTGCTCAAGAAACACGATCGCTCAGAGTACAACTATCTTACAAAAATGATCCTATTAAACCAATCGTTGCTAAACTACAGTTTGTTTATATTCCTCTATTTCTAAACTATATTTTTTTTGTTCTCTCGCCTCTTTGGTTTGTTTAGTCCTCATAGACTGCCTATTACAGAATTGAACTGCACAATTTTATCCTCGGATGGATATGTCGAAGTTGTAGAATCTCGAACCCGACACGAGTGCTACTATAATGTTGTTATCAGGTGTTTTTCGTCATAGGAAATCGCAAATACGCTCCTTATTTTCTTTATACATGAATATACATGCTCAAGAACAATGATCTCTCAGAGTTCTTCAACCTTTTCTTCAACTGTTATACATGAATATACATGCTCAAGAACAATGTCCTTATTAAAACAACCGTTACTAAAGTACGCTTTTTTTTATATTCCTCTATTCCCGAACTTCATTTTGTTGTTCTCGCCTCGATTGGTTTGTGTAGTCCTCATAGAGTGCCTATTACGTAATTGAACTCGTATAATATTAGGCCCCGCTATTTTCGAGGTGACTGAAATTTTTAAATCTGTTTAGGCGACGAAGCAACTTCGTGATTTCCATCCAACGGCCGGGCATCAACGCATCATCGCGGGAAGAGATAGGAGCACACAAGTGTCGCCTTTGTAAGTGAGGAAAAGGTGATAATTTTGTCCTCGGATGGATATATGGTGTTGTAGATACCGAGCAAAGTACACCCGACTTCTACTATAATGTTGATATCTATGTGTTTTTGTCATAGGAAATCGCTACTACCGCTGTTTATTGTCGTAGCGCCAATAGAGCAGCTTCGTGCTACGTTATTGCACTTTTTGGCGCTATTGGCGCTATTACGCTTATAGCGCACTAAGCTCAAATAGCGTCATAGCGCTATTATGGCGCTATTGGTAAATTGATCGGCCTAGCCTAATTGTTAGTGATTGAGTGATTTCAAGAACTTTATGGTTGTTTGCTTATGTACTTGACTTGATGCCTTAATGGTTGTTTGCCTTCATGGTTGTTTGTTTTGAGGATGAGAACTTTATTATATGGTTATCATTATCACTTATCAAATTATAATTGTATACTTGTCCTCGATTTCCTTTTATTTGAAACAAATAGCGCTATAGCGTGAAATGCATGTCGACGTTACGTTGCAAATAGCGGCGCTATAGCACGACCCATAGCGCCGCTATAGCACGACCATACCGCCGCTATAGCGACCGCTATAGCGGCAATAGCATCCGCAACGAGCTGCCTCTAAATTTCATAGCGATCTAAAACATGGGTCGTAGGAAACTGCGACTCATCGTTTCATATTTTCTTTATAGATGAATATACATGCTCAAGAACAATGATTGCTCAGAGTACTACTACTACTTTGTCTTACAAAAATGTGCCTATTAAATGAACTGTTACTAAACTACAGTTTGTTCATATTCCTCTATTCCCGAACCATATTTTTTTTGTGATCTCATTGCCTCTCGTGGTTTTGTGTAGTCCTCATAGACTGCCTAATCTGAATTGAACCGTATAATATTAGGGCCTTGCGAATTTCGAGGCGACTGAAATTTTCAAATCTGTTCAGTGATGAAGCTACTTCGGTGATTTCGATCCAACAAAGAAGCGACAACACATCATCGGGCGGGAAGAGACAAAGACGCAGATGTAGCCTGAATTTTTCAGTCGCCTATTAAATGAGGTGCCTTGGGATAGTTGATTATGCGGCACTCTCCAAAGAGTGGGCGAAGGAGGACAGGGAATTGGCCGCCAAAGGAATCCAGAATCCTTGGGACAAATATCCACAGAACCTTGCTCGGGCTTTTTTGCGTGCATTGAGCATACTGCCAGTGTCAGGTGACAAGGCTGAAATTGTTTGGACTGTGAAGAGGCTCGATCTTTATCTCGAGATAGTTTTAGAGAAGGCAGCCCGTCCGCCGATGTCATTGGTGTAAGGGAAAGATATGAGCTCACGGGGCCCCAGGCACCCCTGCAACGCGAGGGCGTCTGCGTGGTATGTCTACATGGGTTGATTGGAAGACAGATGATGGTTCCACAGGGTGGCTTACGGGAGATGTTACTACAGAGGGGCAGGCATCTAGGCATGTGGGTGGTATGTACGATTCGGTTGGTTGGAAGCCTTGGTGCCGCGACATGTGCATAGATGAGCTCGGGGCTAAGCCGAGGCGATGGAATTACAAGGCCACCTTGTTCAACGCCGCCAACACCTCTAGCCCCAGTAGGTGGTCCCGCAGAGCGGTTGCGCCTTAGCCATTGACGCTTGGCCGGACCGGATGCTGCAGCTTGAGATGGAATTGGAGGCGAAGTAGTTAGAGCGAGCCTAGAGTTGCAATAGATGAGCTCGGGGACTGCAGTTGGGAGTGGCTTTGAATGCCCTTCATTCAAGACCGCCCAACCCTAACTACCGGCATGGATCTCAATGCTATCACCCGAAGATCTTCAAAAGGCGGGGCCTTCTTGTGTTGCTCTTCATGAGTGGTACATGCGGCAAGTAGCCACAAACAGCAAAATGTGGCGTTTATTGCGGTGCCCACCTAAAGAGGTTTTTGGCGTGACAATGACGAAGAGGCCGCGATCAATGTGGGTTTCGACGATTTGTTTGACCTCATGGCACTTTGGATGTATTGGATGTGTCCATCCTTCGCCGCATGACACTATGAGTACAATTTCTTCTATTCTCGCACTCACTTGGGATGCCTCTTCATCTATTTGCTTGCTAAATTTGCTTTGCATGCCTCTATTCCTAGATGCCCGCTTAGGGAAGCTAGGGCCATGTCTTTGTCGGTTGGCTTTCTTGATCCCGAACCATTGACCTTGAAGGGGCTGACCGCGGGCTGGCGGCAAAGATGGGCATTACATATCTAGAATGGGGCCTAAGGAAACATCTTGACAAGGATTTTTGTCATGTTTGCGCGATAACCCCAGTGGACACTAGATTGTCGTTGTCATTGCTATCAAGTGGAGGAGGGTTTATTTCATTGACTCTGCGCCTAGCTTGAAGTCGACATCGTTTCCGTTGAAAACCGCAATAAAAGCAATGAGTGTTTCCTAACCTACAACTGACCCATGCATTTTTCTTAATTATGTTACTAAAAAATAAAAAAAAGAATGTGACATTTTACATTTTACTCATGTGTAGGCTTACTCGAGCGTGTTTTCAATCCCACGGCTAAGGAGGTGACGAGGACTTAAAAGTTTTTGGTTCACCGCAAATATACAAAAAGTAAGTAGAGTGCTTCAATTGAAGTTGTGCGCTTATGCGTTTCCATTGATGAATAACCACCGTGTTGTTGAGATATTAGGCAATTTCAGCATTAATTTCATAAAAGTAAATCATGATGAACCGAAAGCGGCTAGATTAAGCATGTGTACTAGCATAACACAAAAGCATATCAAGATCATAGCATGATTCAACATCATATAGCATAACATGATCATAACAACTAGTGCAAACATTTGTATCATACTAGCATGACTTAGCATCATATAACGTAGCATAGTCGTATCCAAAGCAAGAAGTTCTACCTCTACGGTTGATTTAGTCAAAATAGTCCATTTACAAGACCTCCATGACACCAGCGCCACCCCCAAGAGTAAAAACATACCCACTAGTGGCGTAGATTTGATCAATATCGAAATCCAGTTCAGTATCACTATATCCCCTCTAGCATTTGGGTGCAGGAATAGTGAATCATCGAATCCCATAACTCATTGTACCTTTAAAATAGCATAAGGCCCTTTCTGGTCTGGGTTGCACTAGCTAGATACATGAGTGGACCAACAATTTTGAGCACGAACTTCAATTGATCTCTCGTGCGCTTCTTATTCTTTTGCAATGTCACACTAGGATCATAAGGTGTTGGAGAAGACTTTCCATCCATAAAGCCAAATCGCTCGGGACCTTCTCAACATAGTGAGATTGTGATAAAGTAATCCCACTCTCTTCCACACCTTTTGCTCTTCACCTTTTACTACAAACCCATCAGCCGATCCATGTAAATCTCCTCATCCAACTCTCCATTAAGAAAAGTTGTCTTCACATCCATTTGATGAATGATCGGACCATATGAGGCAACCATAGCCTTCACCAATAATTTGTCCATGCTTAGACATAACTACTTTATTGGACTCCAACACTACCTTAAACCCAACTCGTAAAAGTGACCAAGCTCTCCACTAGTGTAGCAAGGCACATCATCATTGTTTTTCTTCTTCTCGGTGGTAGTTGTTAATTTGGCATTGGAAGATTTATTCCTACCTTTGGTCTTGCCATGTGGGTTTTCCCGCACCAAATTCATGCGTAATGGCTATGGTTCCCCTTCTCAATAGTGTTCTTTGCCCGAATCTTTTCCTCAACATCAAGTGATGCTATCGGGTTTTCAACCGATATTTTCTAGCTCTTCTATGAAGAAGGCAACTTAGCATTAATGCATACGGCTACAAACTCATCGGGTATGACACACTTAAGGAGTTCAAGTTCATTTGCCATGTCTTTGAACCTCATGAGCTTGCTTGACTATAGATCGGTTAGCAACCATCTTGCATGAAAGCTCTCCATAATGCACAACTTAGAAAAATATATCCGATGGTTGCATTTAGTCGATAGTGTTGCCCAGAATCTTCTCTCCAGAGATATTTCCCTCGGGCAAGCCAACAATAATCCAAAACATTTTAGCCACGTAGCTAGAGCATGGCCTTAACTCGACGCCTCTTAAAATTTGCACTAGAAAATTTTTCTAGCCTCAAAGACGTCAGTGAAAAAAGCCATAGTTAAATCAAGAAAAAGGCTATAATAAGGTTTTTGGATTGTTGAGATATTAGGCAATTTCAGATTAATTTCATAAAAAAAAATCATGACGAACCGAAGCAGCCTAGATTAAACATGTGAAGCATACTAGCATAACACAAAAGCATATCAAGATCATAGCATGATTCAACATCATATAGCATAACATGATCATAACAACTAGTGTAAACATGTGTATCATACTAGCATGACTTAGCATCGTATAACAAAGCATATCATGATCTAAAAGCATATAGCGAAGCATGACATGATCCAATAGTATGCTCTTAGTGTGTGACTTAAGAAAGGATTAGGTGGATGACAAGGAGCATGATGATCATGAACATGGATGTTTGGGAAATTGATGATGGTGGACATGATGGATGGATCAAGCATGATGATCATGTGATCGGCTGATGGAGAGGAACTTGAGAGGAGAAATCAAGGCAAAGGTATCTTGATAGGGTTTTTTCCTTTTCGGTGATCAAGACACGATAGAGCGTGTGATCACATTATAGGATAGATAGCCGACTATCAAGAGGGAATGCCGTGACAATCCTTTGGTGAAGTGCTTCTAGGTCCAATTGACTTGCATATTGCATTTAGGACATGAGAGCACTAACTTCGATCTTGCCTAACTTATCGACGTGCTAACATTGGTGATAACGTGCTCATCTTGACGTGTTGGCAACCCTTGGCAAGAGGCGAAGCAAGGTTGAAGCAAAGAGCAAAGAAAAAGATGAAGACATGTTTTGGTTTCGAGGCGACCGGACGACGCGGAGAAGTGGCCGGGCCGCACCGGCCCGTGGGCCGGTGGTCGGGTCGGTCAAAATAACGAAAGCATGTTTTGGACTTCGACCGAGATTGACCCCGGACGCATGACGGGAACTGGACCGACCGACCGCCGCGACGGACGCATGAAGGAAGCCGTCGGTTGTGGGCCCGATGCTTGTCGGTAGTGACCGGAAGCATCGACCGGACGCTTGACCGGACCCGCTGGTGGTTCCGGTGGGTGCGTCCGGTCACCCCGCAGAGAGCAAGTTTTTTAGAGCAACGGCTCTATTTCGAGGGGAGCTCTATATATACTTGGATGGCCGGTTCATTGAGGGCTCTCTTGCACATTTGAAGCTTCTAACTTGCTATTGAGCTTGTGAGACTCCTCTCCACTCATCTCCCCATCTCTAACTCGGATTCTTGGTGAGATTGAGAGTGATAGAAGTGCATTGCATTGGTGGTTGCATCTAGAGGCACTTCATCCTTGGAGAAGCCGCGGGATTCTTGTTTTCTTGGGAATTTGCCCGGTTCCCTAGCGGCTTGGAGCAAGAGGCGGTGTTGAGCTCGATTGGAGCTTGTTCGAGGCCACACCGGTGGTGATTGTGAGGGGTCGTTCCTTACCCCGCGGGAGATTCGCGAAAGGAGCACTAGTGGATTGCTCGTGGCTTGTTGGACCCTCTCTTGTGATCGTTTGCTTGAGCTCCTATAGGGGATTTAGCACCGGCCATTAAGCTTAGCATACGTTAAGTGAGTGTGTCGCCACAACGGGGACTTAGCGTGCCGGCAAGCACGTGAACCTCGGTGAAAAATCATCGTGTCACTTGTTCTTGCTCGTTGGAGATTTCTTGGTGATCACGGTGATTGGCTACAACCTCGACACTACACCGGTGGTATTGTATTCTAGCACCTCTTGCATTACTTTGGTAGTATACCTTGTTAGGGTGCTTGTGTAGTTTAGCTTATTTAGTTAGCTTAGCCTTGTTAGCTCCTAGTGGTAGAATTAGTTAGTGTATCTTGTCCACCTAGGAGTAACTTAGCAACCTAGCTTTTGAGTGTGATTAGAGATCATAGAATTGCTAGAATTGCTAGGAGGCTTGCATAGCTAGCGTGAAGCATTTGCTTAATTACTACGCCATCTTATTTACTAACCGCCTTGCTTAGTGTTGTTTGTAGAATTTTTAATAGGCTATTCACCCCCCTCTAGCCATTAGGACCTTTCAAGTGGTATCAGAGCCGAGGCACCGTATTTAGAAGGCTTCACATCCTACGGTGACAAAATGGCAATGAATTTTCATGTCAACAACACCAAGAAGGCGCCACCTTTCGATGGCACCAACTTTGCCTATTGGAAGGTGAAGATGACCGCACACCTCAAGTCAATCAATAGAGAAGTGTGGGTTGTGACCGAGAACAAGTTCGAGGTGGCAAAGCCAAATGAGCCAACCGTGGCCGAAGAGAAGAAAATCTATGCAAATGATCTTGCCGTGAGTGCATTCCATGAAGCATTCAACGATAGAGTGTTTGAGCAAGTCAAGTCACTCACAATTGCTCATGAGATATGGAAGAAGCTAGAAGAGTGCTATGAGGGCACCGAAGGCGTCAAGCAAGCAAAGGCCTACATCAAGCTTGAGCAATTCAATAGCTTCAAGATGGAAGAAGATGAGAGCGTGCCGGAGATGTTCCACCGCATGCAAGTGTTGGTGAACGATCTCAATGCTCTTGTTGAAGACATCAAGGACAAGACCTTCAACATGAAGTTCTTGGGGTGTTTACCGGAGAGGTTTGGGATGTTCATCACGGTGCTTGTGAGGACAAACTTGAAGGATTTGACCCCAAACCAATTGCTTGATGAGGTCATGACCGATGACTCATATAGAGATGACAAGAAGAAGCAAGAGCTCATCAACAAGGCAAACAAGAAGGTCAAGGAAGAAGAGAAGAAAGAGGACAAGAAAAGCTTGGCACTCAAGGCAAGCTCATCATCCAAGGGCAAGAAAAAGAAAGAAGAGTCAAGTGATGATGAAGAAGAAGCTTCTACAAGTGGATGTGAGATTGATGAGCACATGGCCCTCTTTGTGAGGAAGTTGAGCAAGTATGTGAAGAAGAGCTACATCTCATCAAAGAAGAACAAGAAGAAGCAATCATCAAAGAAGACCAAGGATGGCAAGAATGAGGGCAACATGAAGTGCTTTCGGTGTCATGATGATTGTCACTTGATTGCCGAATGCCCATATAAGAGTGATGATGAGAAGGGCATCAAGAAAGCTAGAAAGAAGAATGATGCCAAGAATGAGAAGGAGAAGAAGCCCAAGAAGAAGAATGAGTCACATGTGGCTACTTGGGATAGTGATGACTCTTCCTCTTCAAGTGATGAAGAAGAGGAGAAGAAGAATAAGAAGAAGGGACAAGCTCACCTTGCCATGCATGACAAGATCTCCCTCTTCGACACTCCCTCATCGTGCTTCATGGCTAAGGCCACTAAGGTACAATCTACCACTAAAGATGATGATGATGATAGTGATAGTGATAGTGATGATGAGGAGCCAACTCACACTAGGGAGGAGTTAAAAATTATGCTTGATGATTGCATTGACATGTACAAGCAAAGTAGGAAGGAGGTCAAGGGCTTGCATAAGGAAACAAAGAGTCTTAAGCAAGAACTTGATGAGCTTTGGGCCTCTTATGAGAGTCTAAAGGTAGACCATAAGAAGCTTGAAAAATCTCATTCTAAGCTAGAGAAAGCTCACTCCTCTCTACAAGAAGAGCACAAGTTGTGCCAAGTTGTGGAAGATGTTAGTACATGCAATGCTAGCATCATGTGTGATATTCTAGTTGATGAATCATCTCCCACATGTGTAGCCTCCACTAGCCCTATCACTAGCACATCCATCTCTAGTGAGGATAATGACAACCTTATGCTTATCCATGGGAATGCTTGTTTAAAGAGAGAAGTAAAGGAGCTCAATCACTCCTTGGCTAGGCCTATGGTGGTGAGGACCGCTTGCTTATGTGCTTGGGTAGTCAAAGGGCATCCTTATACAAGGAGGGCTTAGGCTATATCCCCAAGAAAGGCAAGGCCGCCTATGTGACTCACAAGACTCATTTTGTGAAGAACAATGGTAGCTATTGCAAAGCTTGCAAGCAAGTTGGTCACTTAGAGCAAAAGTGTATGAACAAGAAAGCCAATGTCTCTTCCATTAAGCTTGATCATTCATATATGCTTGTGAAGAAGGACAATGATGTTCGTGCTAGGTTCATTGGTACACCATGGATGGGCTCAAAGAAGAAAGCCATTTGGGTACCAAAGGCCTTGGTGACTAACCTTGAAGGACCCAAGCAACATTGGGTACCTAAGAAGAATTGATCTTATTTTGTAGGTCAATTATCGTGCCGGAGGAGAGCATTGGATAATGGATAGTGGGTGCACTCAACACATGACCGGGGATTCTCATATGTTCAAGTCAATTAGCATCAAGGGCATTGATGAGTATGATTCAATCACATTTGGCAATGACAAGAAAGGCAATGTGTAGCAAGATTGCAATTACTCAAGAGAAGAGCTTGTCAAAGGTGTTGCTAGTTGATCATCTTGATTACAACCTATTGTCGGTCTCTTAACTTTGTGATCTTAGCTACAAATGCATATTCACAAGCCAAGAAGTTGAAGTGGTTAGTGGTGATGGTGCAAACATGATCTTCAAGGGATTTAGATATGGTGATCTCTACCTTGTTGACTTCAAGTCAAAAGAAGCCAAGTTGACAACATGTTTACTCTCAAAGGCTAGCAAAGGGTGGTTGTGGCATAGAAGGCTTGGTCATGTTAGAATGAAACAATTGAACAAGTTGATGAAGCATGACTTGGTTAGAGGCTTGAATGATGTGAAGTTTGAGAAGGACAAACCTTGTGGAGCATGTCAAGCCGGCAAGCAACATGGCAATGCACATCCAACCAAGAGCACAATGAGTACAAGCAAGGCATTTGAGTTGCTACACATGGACTTGTTTGGGCCAACATCATACTCTAGCATTGGTGGCAACAAGTATGGTTTCATCATAGTTGATGACTACACTAGATACACATGGGTGTTCTTTTTGCATGACAAAAATGATGTGTTTGAGCTTTTCAAGATATTTGTCAAGAGGGTTCAAAATGAATTTGAGACATCCATCAAAAAGATTATGAGTGACAATGGAAGTGAATTCAAGAACACAAGAATTGAAGAGTTGTGCGATGAGCTTGGAATTGGACATCAATTCTCACCAACCTACACTCCTCAATCCAATGGTGTAGTTGAGAGGAAGAATAGAACCTTGATTGAAATGGCAAGATCAATGCTTAGTGAGTACAATGTTAGCCATTCCTTTTGGGCCGAAGCAATCAACACGGCTTGCTATTATAGCAACCGTCTCTATTGCCATGGTATGCTTGGGAAGACACCTTATGAGTTGCTCAATGGAAGGAAGCCCAACATTGGTTACTTTAGAGTCTTTGGATGCAAATGCTACATTCTCAAGAAAGGCACTAGATTGGGCAAGTTTGACAAGAAATGTGATGAAGGGTTCCTAGTTGGATATTCAACCACAAACAAAGCATATAGAGTTTGGAATTGGGTAGTGGCAAGCTTGAAGAAGTTCATGATGTTGAATTTGATGAAACCCAAGGCTCTCAAAATGAAGTTGAAAATCATGATGATGTGAGTGGTTCCAACTTAGAGAATGCAATGAGGAACATGGATGTTGGTGACATTCGGCCAAGGCAAATTGATGATGATGATGACACTCCATTGCCTACCACTACAATTGAGATTGATACTAATGAAGCAAGCACTAGTGGTACTCAAGGTGAAGATCAAGAGCAACAAGAGCAACAAGCTAGTCCATCCACTCATCCTAGTCATCAAGTGCAAGTGGTGCAACCTTCCAACATAGCAAGAAATCATCCAATTGATCAAATTGTCGGTGACATCAATAGTGGAGTGGTTACTAGAAGATTAGCATCCTTTTATGCTCACCATGCTTTTGTAGCACAAGAAGAACCGGAGAACATTGAGAAGGCACTAAAGAAGGAAGATTAGGTCAATGCAATGCATGAAGAGCTCAACAACTTCAAGAGGAATGATGTATGGGAATTGGTGGAAAGACCAAAGGACTATAATGTGATTGGAACCAAGTGGGTCTTCAAGAACAAGCAAGATCAAGATGGAATTGTTGTGAGAAACAAGGCAAGGCTAGTAGCTCAAGGGTACACTCAAGTAGAGGGTCTTGACTTTGGAGAGACCTATGCACCGGTTGCTAGACTTGAAGCAATTAGAATCTTGCTTGCCTATGCATGTGCACATGATATCAAGCTCTATCAAATGGATGTGAAGAGTGCATTCTTGAATGGCTTCATCAATGAGTTGGTGTATGTGGAACAACCCCCGGGCTTTGAAGATGACAAGTTTCCCAACCTTGTCTACAAGTTGAAGAAAGCATTGTATGGCTTGAAGCAAGCACCAAGAGCATGGTATGAGAGGTTGAGAGATTTTCTCCTCTCTAAAGGGTTCAAGATGGGCAAGGTGGACACCACTCTCTTCACCAAGAAGATTGGCAAGGACTTGTTTGTGTTGCAAATCTATGTGGATGATATTATCTTTGGGTCAACCAATCAAGAATTTTGTGAAGAGTTTGCAAAGATGATGGCCAATGAGTTTGAGATGTCAATGTTTGGAGAGCTCACATTCTTTCTTGGACTTCAAATCAAGCAATTGAAGAATGGCACATTCATTAGTCAAGGTAAGTACATCAAGGACATGATCAAGAAGTTTGATCTTCAAGATGCCAAGTCAATGTCCACACCTATGGCAACCAATGGAAGCCTAGACCCCGATCCTAGTGGCAACATGGTTGAATAAAAAGAAGTATAGGTCCATGATTGGTAGTTTGCTCTATGCAACCGCATCAAGACCGGACATTGCATTTAGTGTGGGAATGTGTGCTAGATATCAATCCGATCCTAGAGAGAGTCACCTCAAGGCAACAAAGAGGATTGTGAGGTACTTGAAGGGCACACAAGATGTTGGACTATGGTATCCAAAGGGATCCAAATTTGACTTGATTGGATATTCGGATTCCGACTATGGAGGGTGCAAGATCAATAGAATGAGCACAAGTGGCACATGTCAATTCCTTGGAAGGTCACTAGTATCATGGTCTTCAAAGAAGCAAAATAGTGTTGCTCTCTCAACCGCCGAAGCCGAATACATTAGTGCGGGAAGTTGTTACACTCAATTGCTTTGGATGAGGTCAACATTGAAGGATTTTGGATTCAAATTTGACAAAGTCCCATTGTATTGTGACAATGAAAGTGCAAGGAAGATGACCCAAAATCCGGTTCAACATCCAAGAACAAAGCACATTGATATAAGGCACCACTTCATAAGAGATCATCAACAAAAGGGTGACATTTGTATCATGGGCATTGGCACCGAAGATCAACTAGCCGACATATTCACCAAGCCACTTGATGAGAAAAGATTTTGCATGCTAAAGGGAGAATTGAACATCATTGATTTCTCCAACTTGAGTTGATGCACCCCACTTATATGACATGCCTCTCCTTCGACAAACCCAAGGTAAAAGTTGTTTGTCATGGCATTCATATGTTGCTAAGGACTTGTTAGTGCATCTAGACATCATGCATGCTTACTAGGCTCATTCATGGAAAATAAAATGTTTTCAATGTATGTGTGGCACCACTATTGCTTTGAATGCTTTTATGAACTAGTGGTGGCATATGACATGTTTGTGGGCTTGCAATCCTAGTGTCAACTCTAGAAAATGCGCTATTGATGTGTATTCTAACATGGTGCAAGATAACCCTTATGTATATGAGGTGTGAAAAAGCTTATCCTTGGTTCAAACTTGAATACATGGAAAGGCAAGTGATCTAGATGAGACCACATGTGATACTTTGATTGACTTGATTTCTCTCATTTATACATTTTTGGTGATTGTTGACAAAGGGGAGAAATAAGTCACAAAGATGTTGAAAAAGGATCACACAAATAGGGGAGCAAGCTCATAGACTATTTGTGCATTTGTATGTGCATGATCATAATGATTTGTTGCATTGGCAATTTAAATTCAATATACATGATTGCTTGGTGTATGCTAGTTTTTGAAAAATTGATTGGTGATTGGCCAACTAGCATGCATAGGATGTATCTAGACAAAGCTCACATTTTAGCCTATAATGTTGATCTCATGGGGTATGTTGAGTTTTGATGATTGTCTAGTTACATTGATGCTAAGGACTCCGATGGTTTCACGCTTCAAAGGTCCAAATTCTAGAACCTTAGCATCTCTTTTTGGTATTAGTATCTCTCCCCAAGATTTCTATCCATACATATGTGCCAAATTGATCCAAACACATGGAAGCACATATGTAGGGGGAGCTACTACTACCAAAACCGAACCTTGAAATGTTTGTCCAATCCTTGATTCATGATCAAAATGCTATGGGCAAGCAATTCAAGTTCAATTGAATTTTATTTCAAATCTTTGTGAGTTTGGTTGTCATCAATTACCAAAAAGGGGGAGATTGAAATCTCATGTTTGGTTTTGGAAATTGATGACACACTTGTGGACTAATCCTTTGCTCTAAGTGTATGACTTAAGATAGGATTAGGTGGATGACAAGGAGCATGATGATCATGAACATGGACAATGTCGGTGGACTTGATGGAAGCTCGATGATCGGCTTGAGAGGAACCCGGGAAATCAAGGCAAAGGTATCTTGATAGGGTTTTCCTTTCGGTGATCAAGACACGATAGAGCGTGTGATCACATTATAGGATAGATAGCCGACTATCAAGAGGGAATGCCGCGACAATCCTTTGGTGAAGTGCTTCTAGGTCCAATTGACTTGCATATTGCATTTAGGACATGAGAGCACTAACTTCGATCTTGCCTAACTTATCGACGTGCTAACATTGGTGATAACGTGGTCATCTTGGACGTGTTGGCAACCCTTGGCAAGAGGCGAAGCAAGGTTGAAGCAAAGAGCAAAGAAAAAGATGAAGAAGGCTTTATGTTTCAGGGTGGCCGGGATGGTGAAGTGACCGGACGCGACCGACCGGTGGCTCGGTCGGTCGGCGTCCGCAGAGCACGCAGCGCGAAATCGATGTAACGCTTGACCGGAATGCACGACCGGATAAGCTGGATCGGTGCTTCGACCGGACCGGAACCGCGGCCGGACGCGTGAAGGATTGCCGTCACCGTGGGCCCGATGCTTGTCGGTAGTGACCGGAAGCATCGACCGGACGCTTGACCGGACCCGCTGGTGGTTCCGGTCGGTGCGTCCGGTCACCCCGCAGAGAGCCCAATTTGAAGACCAACGGCTCTATCTCGTGAGTGGGGCTATATATATTGGTTTGGCCGGTTCCTAGCCCTCTCTCTTGCACATTTGAAGCTTCCAACTTGCTATTGAGCTTGTGATACTCCTCTCCACTTATCTCTCCATCCATAACTCGAATTCTTGGTGAGATTGAGAGTGATAGAAGTGCATTGCATCATCGGTTGCATCTAGAGGCACTTCATCCTTGGAGAAGCCGCGGGATTCTTGTTTTCTTGGGAATTTGCCCGGTTCCCTAGCGGCTTGGAGCAAGAGGCGGTGTTGAGCTCGATTGGAGCTTGTTCGAGGCCACACCGGTGGTGATTGTGAGGGGTCGTTCCTTACCCCGCGGGAGATTCACGAAAGGAGCATTAGTGGATTGCTCGTGGCTTGTTGGACCCTCTCTTGTGATCGTTTGCTTGAGCTCCCATAGGGGATTTGGCACCGGCCATTAAGCTTAGCATACGTCAAGTGAGTGTGTCGCCACAACGGGGACTTAGCGTGCCGGCAAGCACGTGAACCTCGGTGAAAAATCATCGTGTCTATTGTCTTGAGTTCGTTGGAGATTTCTCATTGTACACGGTGATTGGCATCATCCTCTACACTCCGCGGTGGTATTGTATTCTAGTTCTTTTGCATTACTTTTGCTAGTATACTTGTGTAGCTTGTGTAGCTTAGTATCTCTTGCTAGTCTTGTTTAGCTCCTAGTGTAATCTTAGCTAGCTTATCTTGTCCACCTAGGAGTAACTTAGCAACCTAGCATTTGCTTGTGATTAGAGATATTAGAATTGCTAGAATTGCTAGGAGGCTTGCGTAATTAGCTTGTAGCATTTGCTTATTCGCTACGCCGTCTTATTTACTAACCGCCTTGCTTAGTGTTGATTGTAGAATTTTTAATAGGCTATTCACCCCCCCTCCCCCTCTAGCCATTAGGACCTTTCAGCAAGCCTTATGACGACGGGATGACGCACTGATGAAGATAAACTGTCGTGGAAGATTTGGGAGCAGTCACGCGAATAGCGCTTCCCAAAACCTTATTCGACGGACGGGATGGAGAGACTATGTGCAGTAGAGGGAAAAGGAAAATATTATTTTTACTACTTTAGGATTTTCTAATTGGAAGGGCTGGCCCGATGCAAGTGGTGCAAGTGGTCTACCGCTTATGTGAACCGGAAGGTCCCGGTTCAAGCAACGACCTCCGCATATTGCACATGGTGCGGGTAAGGCTTGGCGCTAAAATACCCTTCCCGCACCTCGCTAGGCGGGAGCCTACGGCGCTGGGTATGCCCTTTAGGATTTTCTAATTGAAACTCCCAATTATAGTTGTGGTGTTGTGTCTAATCCCAAAGAGGCTTGGTACAAATATATAGGGAGGAAAACTCCCTACCTCCACATCAACCAGCGGTATGATGATACTAATTGATATCGCACCTCGCGCCTTTACTCATGGGTCAAAACAATAAAGCCCATTAGGGAACACACACTATTGGGCCTTTGAGATTTATCATAATTTCTTCATATGAATTTTAGGGGAACTATTCATCATATATAAATTCTAGCATGTGTTTCATATGTTTGCAAATTGCTCATTTGCAAACCGATAAAGTGATAACAAGACATGTTGGTTAATTTTTCTTTCTTTCTAGTTAATTTTCAACTTTAGCCTTAAAGATTTTAAAGTAGTCTAATAATGCCTCATCTTTAGTTTTCAACAAGTAAATATAACAAAATCTAGAAGCATCATCAATTAATGACATGAAATATCTCTTTGCACACACCATTCATCTCACATAGATCGAATGTATGAGTTCTAGAGATGCCAAGAGCCTCTCCTCCACCGCCTTGTGAGGCTTTCGAGGTTGCTTAGATTGCACACAATTATGACACTTAGAACCTTTGGTAATGGTGAAATCTAGAATTAACTACAAGCTCACCAAAATTCACATCTAGAATTAACCGCAAGCTAGATAGATGTGACACCAAACTTCACATGACACAAACGAGAATGCCAAACACTCAAATTATCATTAATTGTGTCATACATCCGATTCATCGACTTATTACAAAAAAATCGCCAAACTTAGGCGAAACAAACCTCCGCAACCATAGCCTTCACCAATAAATTGTCCATGCTTAGACATAACTACTTTATTGGACTCCAACACTACCTTAAACCCATCTCATAAAAAGAAGGTAAACTTCAGATCTACTTTGTATGTTTGCAGATTTTTTTTTTTTGAGAATATATGTTTGCGAGATATTGGGAACACGGATATTGGGCCTTTGAGATTTATCGAATTTCTTCATATGATTGCAAGTTTCTGTTGCAAACCGATAACAAGACATGTGGGTTCTACACGGTGCACCACTTGATGGTCGCGATGAAACAAGTTCATTTGGATCGTCACGAGGTAACCTCGAAGTGCAGCTCCATCTTGTGCCTACCTTTGTTTGGCAATATAGACCATGTGTACACAAACACTTACGCCTACCTTTCTTTGTATTAGGATTTTGACTTGATGGGAGATTCCATCAATTTGGAGGATATTAGAGAGAAGATGGCCAAGTTTCTTATGGAACATGTCATCAACCCCGAAGGCGAGCATTTCGTTTAAGTAAACCGTGAGTTGATTCTGCTTTCCCTTGCCGCATGACGATCGGTGGATACATGCATGTGAACCGTGTATTCTTGTTTCCCTTGCCGCATGACGATCAAAATTTGGATACATGCATGTGAACTGTGTTATTTGTGTTGTGAACAACTGTGGCGTGCCTCGAAGAACCTGGGTACAACCGTGTGAACAACTCGAGATACACCTGAATTTGCAATGCCGCTGCCTTACGCCATTTGTTTGTGATCGGACCTGTGCACCAGTATTATTTGTGTTTGCGGTGTCTACCATTTTCAATTTTCGTCGCATAGTTGAAACGGTGCGTTATCTATGTATAGGCCATACCGCCGATGCGCGCCTGTAGGTTTCGTACTAAATGTCCGTCCACGTGAATCAAGAAACGTCCGAAACACCGAACAAGCGTGCCCAAAAATACGTAATGTTTATGCGTCGCGCAGAATCAAAACGATTCGATGCGTAAAACGACTAAATCCCACGACATGGTTACAAAAAAGAATGTCCGTAATAGCCGGAAAGGAACGCAGACGAGCTTACTAAAACGCGTCGTAGCTCGTGTGTTACTTCCTGACACCTGTTGTAAACAACCGTCTGTAACACGGGACACATTGCGGACGATCGTTTTAAACATGCGACTGTAGTTCTGTACGAGTTACAGTCGAACGACCTACGGAAGCGTCTGAAAGTGCATTAAGTTTCACAGACGGTAGTACAAAACAAGCGTCTGTGAACTGGAGTGTAGTTACAAGTCGAGCGATCTAATCCCGCTCGTAGCTCAGAGGGCGACACGCAACCGTGTACCACAGCGCCCTCGTAAAATGCGAAGATATCACAGTCGGCTGCGTTCCACACGGGTCTGTATTTGAATAATGGTTTACAGACCCTTATAGTGATCGGGTGTTTGTGAATGGATAACAGTTAGAGGCGCGTGATGCATACAAGCGTCTGTCGTGTGCGTTAGCGGCACAGACGCCTTCTTGTTTATGCATCTCGCATATTCAAACTATTCTGGCCGCATACCGGCTTCGTGCGTGACTACTTTTTGGACGCGGTACGGCCGACATCGATGCCGCGGGTCTGTGACGTTTCCAGAGGTACAGTCGCATCTTAGACAATTATGTCTGTAGATACTGTAGACCACAGTCGAGCAAAACCCCAGGACACAGACGTTCCACGGCGCGTGTGTAACAAGGGCTCACTACAGACGGGAAGTTTGAGACGCACGAAATCCCGTCTCAGATTAAAGCTCGTTGTAGACGCCGCTCTGGACAGGTCTCAGAAGTCGACATTTAGAGACCCTAATGGGCGCGACGTGGCGTGCGGCGATCAGAAAAGCCCTCAACGTGCGATCAGAGGCCCTTTTTTTACATAGTGTACCCCCTTAATAGTACGGCCAAAAGCGAAAAACAAAGTCCTACGACTAATCCGATGTCTCTCAACTCCATCGACAATCGGAACTAACCGTCCTTAACCTTGTCGTCCGTCTTTTCAAAACCGAAACGATTTTCATCGCTAGAGGGCATACGAGACACATTCCCTGAAACCATCATTACCATGACCTAACTTACCCCTGTTTCTGCAAAACACACGTTAGTCATGGTAATATACATATTGTCATCAATCATCGAAACCACCCTAGGGGGCCTAGATGCTTCGGTGGTCCGCGTAGGCACGCTTGAGCGCGACGGCGCGCCGGCCGCGGGCGTGGAAGGCGCCGCGCCCACCGTGGTGGTTGTGTTGGAGCCCGTGGGCGTGGGGAGGCGGTCGAGGCCGACAAAGAAGCGCAGGTTGAGCGCGCGTTGGTGTGGCGACGTGAGCCCCACGACGCAGCGCCCCGGAACGGCGGCGCCGGGCGAACGGCAGCCGCCACCGTGTGGAGCGGCGTGGTGTCGCGTCGGCCGTGACGTGGGGACGTAACGGTGTGGTGTTGGGTGCCACGGCGCCGCGGCCGATGGCAGCGTGGACACAATGGGGTCGCGCGTAGGCTCTCATGCCCGTGCACGGTGGACACAGTGAGCCGGGTGGACGACCACCTCGGACCGGTCAGCGCCACCATGGACCTAAGTGAAACATAGACAAAAGTTTATGGACTCGAAAAACCACTTTCATAGTTGATGGACCTAAGTGAAACATGGCAAAAGTTAATGGACCTGAAAACCCACTTTGAGAGTTGATGGACCTAAGTGAAACCTGGCCAAAAGTTAATGGACCATTGGTGCATTTCACTCTTTTTAATATGCAAACTGTTCATGTTCTAGTTTCAGATCCGACCTTGGTCAAAGGGAAATTGATGCAAAGCAAAGCTAAAGGATTTGAGAGAGTTGATTTTAGGTCTTAGCTAGGGTGGCAGCGGGTCAGCTATGGTGCGGGTAGACACGTTTTTTTTTATATGGAGCGGTTGCTTTCTTCAAAGTGATCACATAAGATATGTTCGAGAGATTTGAATGACTACATGAAGCTTGAACCCTTGCTAGAGTGAATGCGAGGCAAATTGATGTTGTGGGCTCTTCTAATGTTTTTTCTGGTTGCTATGGATAGGAGCGGCTCCTACGATGGATGTTCCTGGGAAAGATACCTGCGTGGGAGAAGCGCTAGAAACATGTAGTTGCAAACTTGGAGAAAAAGCGAGATTAGAATCATTTTTGTTGTCTGTGACTTTATTCTTTCCCATTTGCTGCCCATCGGTTACTTGGCAAAGTACATACCGATCATGTTTTGTCATACTTGCAATCTAATCTGTAGCCTAGGGAAGTTTGGGAGTGTAGGTCCTAAATGATAGGAGGATACAGTGGTCGGCACTTTACATACTTGTCGATTGTTAAAATTTTCAAGTACAATATGTAAGTCGATATTAGATGGCATGAATTCGCTTGATCTTCATTTCAAATTATAAGTCATTTGAACTTTCGTGGAGATTCAAAACATCTCAAGTTTGACTGAAATTGTAGAGAAAATTATAAAGATTGATGACATCAAATAGGTATATATATTGTGAAAAATTAAGGAAGAATTTAAATATATTTGTTTGGTATTGTAAATATTATTAATTTATTATATAATAAATTTGGCCAAACTTTGAATCACAAACTAACATGTAAGATCTTTCTATGGGCCCACTCTCATATTAACAGGAACCATTATTAAAAGGGCTAAGCCGGATATTAGGTGGGTATAAAATATTTGGGTGAAAAGTATTTCGAGAGAGATTTTTGGACTCACAAGAAAGTCGATAGTTTCTAATTAGGCACGTAGGGAGTGCATGCAAAATGCGAAGCTATGCTAGGCTTCCATTCTTTTACTATTAGGCTCCCCGTGAGCCGTTAAACATGGCATAGCGGCGGCCTTTGATTATCATGTACTCCCTCCATTCCAAATTATAAGTCGTTTGACTTTTTGATCCATCCATTTTTGTCGAACCGGCTAGATTGGGCCGGGCCGACACGTGTTCGTCGACCGTTGGAGCTTCGAAGGTAGCGTAGGGAGCTGCGATCTCTCGTCGGCGGCGATGGCGGCGGCGCTGGCAACAGCGGAGAGCGGTGGAGCCGTGTGGTGGAGGGGGGCTGCGGGGGCCTTGGCCGGGGCGGCGGTGGCGGGGGCGGCCCGAAAGCGGGCTACCGGGCAAGCGGCGGCGGCAAAGGGGAGGCAGGAGCGAGATAGATACGAACTATTTTTATTGCTTGCTTATCCCAAAAGAGATTACATGCCTCTCGCTTATATAGCCTGGCTAGTGGGACTTGTAATCTAAGCAATCTCTATAAGGTTTCCTTATATGATTGGAATACCTTTTACAAGCAATATTTATTTATTTCCTAATAAGGGCATTCCTTATAGATTGAATATTCCCTTTTACACTCTAAAAATCCTAAGATAATCCTAACTTAAAGACGGCGAGTCGGACTCGGACGGGAGGAAGGAGGCGGCGGCGGGGGCGCCCGCCCTCCGCCCCAAGAAGCGCCCCCGGCCCCTCGTGGGCCGGGTGGCGGCTGCCGAGCCCTTTTAGCCCTTCCCGGGCTGGCCCAATTCGGGTCATGACAATTTTGCTACAAGTTATTATTATATCTAGATATATAGCGACTTATAATTTGTAATAGAGTGTTATATATAATTTATTGAAAGCTTTGGTTGATAACTTGATCCCGTACATATTAACCTTGGTTTTGGAATAGGGTACTATATATAATTTAGTGAAAGCTTTGGTTGATAACTTGATCCAAGTACATATTAACCTTGGTAACAATCATACAGACTACAAAAGCTTCCGAACATCATTGCTTAAATAATCACTGAGCTCCATCGACTGTTACGTCCATTCTTGACATTCTCTTGAATTAGTGGATCGATGATTGATGATGGCAATAACTTAAAATTAAAACCATCTATATCAATTTTTTTAGCAACAACCATCTATATTAATAAGCATGACATAAAACGAAACGATTGTCAAGAAAAGAAATACGGAGTACGCAGTTATTTTTTTTTTTGAGATTGACACGAGACAACGCAGGCGCTCACAAACGCACGCACACTCACCCCTATGAACACACACGTACGCAAACCCTACCCCTATGAGCACCTCCGAGGGACTGAGCACCGGCAGATCTGGAGATTCCCGAAGTCACCATTGGCCTCGTCGCCGACGAGAACGCCGCTACCACTTAATGCATAAAGCCGGTAAATCCTAGGAAAACTTTAAAAAGATGCGAGCACCAGGATTTATACACACAATCGACCATAGCAAATGCTTTGTCTTGGGAAATTATTGTGACGGCCAGCTGGTCGAAACAAAGACCGTTGGGCTTGTGGTCTACGACGCCGCCTTATGGGTCCGTCGGCAACATTTACCGACCCAAAATCTGACCGTTGCCTTCCCTTTCCGTCTTCTCTCTCGCCGCCCCCAAATCCTCCGAGGAGCTACCGGCAGCCGGTAACACCACAACTCCTGCGCATGCCGTACCTTTGCCGTGTTCGCTCCTCTCCCGGGCAGTGGCGGCGCACCTTCTGGCGATTTGAGCTCGCTGGGCGAGGTCCCCGGGGGAGACGGGCAGGCCGTAATCGAAACGACAAGACGGGTAGTAGATCTTGCTAATTCGACATAAAAGCAAGGCGCGCTCCCTCGATGGAAGTGGAAGAAGCAGGAGGCGACGAAGTGGATAACGCGATTTGTGCGCCGCCCTAGGTCCCCTTCGGTATGTGCTGCTCTGTTCCTCTTCTCTTTTTTAGTTTCCGCGGCATCTAAACAAAATTGAGAAAGCGCTAGCAGCCTGCCATGGTGAACAGGCATCGGGCCAAGTGGGATGTTGGCCCAAGCGTAGGGAGAGGAGGTAGGAGAAAGTAGCCTAAAATAGGTTTTGTATTTTTGTGACAACCTTTTTAATTGCTAGAAATCAGAGGGATTTGAAGTGATTTGATTTGGATTTTAGGGAAGGGTTTCGGTTGAAAATTCAAGTTAAATATTTTGGAGCCACAAATAAGTTTCTAAAAGCAATTGATGTCTTTGTGCCCTGCCTGTCTCTTTGAATCATGGTTTATATATGTTTCGTTGTTGGCCTTAGGTTCTCTAGTGCCTATACGGTGCTTTTCTCTCTTTGTTACGCGGTTCTCTGCTCCATTCTATCTGCTCGGTAATTGTGTCGTCACACCTAGCGCTTGCACAGGTTCCTGTACACCTGGTTCGGTGCTAAAGAAAACGTCAGCTTGATTAGCAAAAAGATAAACAGGGAAAGAATTGGTCTTTTGGAGCTGTCTATTATGAGATACTGTGTCCACCATATTATATGGAGTGGTGTTTTGCCTTTGTCCTGTTTACAGTCAGTTGGATTGGTTGTTTTGGGCATTCAAACAAAACAATGTGGTTAGGTGGGTATCGGCGGTGCACAATGTCCCTTTAATTTTTGGCGCTCATTCACCTCAGACTGCGTAGTCATCGGGAAGCATGTTGTCACTGCTTAAAGCCGTTCGATGGCATCTAAAATAGTCGCTGTCAATAATCCCGGTTAGTTATTCGAGAAGTTTGCTGAGCACCGATTCATGGTTCCTGTAGATTAATTTGCGAAAGAGGATTTTTTTACTTAGGTGTATTCATTCAGCGGATGCAGACAGCTCCGCTGCGCCCTTTTTATGCACCTGTCTCGACGACATCAGTGAGGATGTAGTCGTTGTTAACAAATGTTAGGATAGTTTCAGTTAATGGTTTAGCAACTTTGCTTAGTGTCAATTAATGGTCACCTGCAGATTCTTTTTGGTTATCTGTTCGATGAGTTCGGTCAATATGGATGAATTGTGACGCAAATCATTTTAGCATGTTATTCAGGTGGTTTGGCCAGTGGGGCAGCAGGTAGGTCACTGAACTTGGGTATGAATTATTTGCTCGATGCCAGTTGTTTGGGCCTTCTGGGTTTCACCATTTAGTACCACATGGTGTTCATGTACATCTTGGATGCATGGCTTGTCCTGTTTTGGTCTTTGTCTCAGGTTGTCATCTGTACTCATTATTAATGCATATTTTAGGTTTATGATTCTCCTGTTTTATTCTTTGCTTCAGGTTGTGGTGTCGCTACAGCTTGTTACTTCCTCGTTCATTCTTGCAGCCCTTAGGTTGCTCACATCTGTTTTCGTGAGGTAACTTTGCTTGCCGAATCTTTTTTTGTTATCGGCTTTTTCATTTATGTAATTTGTTAATACATTACCGATGTCATCTTCTTATTCGGATGTGTCGCTTCCTTTGTTTCTAGTTTATTTTTATTTCATGGGCTCTATTTTGCAAAAAAAATATTTCCTATTATTTCCTTTCACTTTGGCTTCTCTTGGACGATTTCTGCCTTCCAACGGTTTTTTTCGTGTCCTTCGCCAAGTGCTTTCGGTCATTGCTGAATGCCGTGTTGCTAGCTTGATTTGTTAGTTACTTATTAATTACAACCACCTCACATCTTTCCTTTCAGGTTACAAGAGACACCATTGGAAGCCGCCATGATGCTTCGGATACGTAGCGGCAAATGGCCATTTCAAGAAAGGATACTTGCATTGACATACTTGCTGTCTTAGTTTACCTGTATTTTGACTAGCAGTTCTTTTCCAGGTATGGTTGGCTGCTTCTTCATGTCTATATTCATGCTGATTTATGTGGGTTTAGTTTATTTAGATTTGATTCAAGAAAATTGGCTGCATATGTGCCCCCGTGGCTCCGTGAAGAATGGTTTTAATATTTGGGGGCCTGTTTTAATTATGCATTTAAAAGGCAATGAGGTTAGCTGTTTAGGTTCCCTCCTCACTGCCTTATTGTACAAAAAAATAATGCTTTTTGTATTTCACTTCATTCTAATTTAGAGTTTAACTGAACTTCTGGTTATTCTTAACAAGAGCCAATTTGCTATCTACTAAAAGATAGCACACTTTAGGGTCCATTTGTCCCAATGGTTTGTTCACTATACGGAATGTTATCGAAGCCATGTTTGCAAAATAGTTACAAGTTAAACGAAAAAAAAATATAAATTCCTGTTCTGATGTCCTATACCTAAACTTTCTTTTACTCGACATTTATGGATCATACATTTTCAGGGAATATTGAAATAGCAAGAACGTTGCAATATAACTATATGGGGACTAGATGTTTGTCCACATCCCGAGAGTGAGAAATTGGGGCTGCAAAGCATTTCAGTCAGGTGGGAGATTGTTCAGAGTATGCCCACTGAAAATTAGTATTCTGAAAAACGTTGTCACATATGTTGGGTTCACATGTAAACGTAAGTTTTCTACTACTATTTTTCATCGAACCTATGGGCAGTCCTATATAATAGAAACCGCAAATACAACAAGTTCTTATTTGTGCAATTTGTTTTCCATATCAGTGTCAACTTGATAGCCTGCTTGTTTCGCAGTTGGCACATGATTGTTATCTTCTATTCCTGTAGTGTTCAATTCAGGTTCCTTTTATCAGTTTTCAGTCTTGCATACCTTATTTTGGATTTCTGAGTCCTGCTCATACAAGAGTTCCTTTTCTCCTTCCCAAGATGTCTGATAGATACTTAGATAGAGCACGGGCACAAATGAGTTTATATTATATATATCTGAACACATCAATTTATTTGCCATCACAATATCTGCTATATGTGTGAAAAAGAAAATCTACAAAGATATTTATGCAGTGTATGTCCGTTCTTTGTTAACAGACCAATTTCTCCATTAAAATGTTCTTGTCTCTAGATTTATTGCCATGTGACATTGCTGATTACCGAGTGTACCAACTACATTTTTCTTGCTGATAATTGGGATACCCTTTGATAGAAGCCGAGCATGACATCTGTTTTCATTTTTTTTACATTTGGATTTGGCGATCTCAGATTTCGTCCCAAATATTGTGGCACTAATGAGTAATCCCAACAATGCAGGTCTGGAATTTTGAGGCTAATAGCTCAACCTGTGCGCTTACACAGCTTCTCGGTGGTACTACAACCCTCCCATTCTTGAGGCTCCCCGGTTGTGCAATAGGTATCTTGCTTCGGTATCTCGACTGTCGTACAAATTGTTCTCTGTCTCGACCTTTTACCCGATACAAAAGGAACATATGTACCCGCCATTTTGGATACTATTTTTTGGTACAATACTAGTCTAAGTGCCACATATTGTTTCTATTACATCATACCGGTGAACCTTTCATCCTCAATGTAAGTCCATTTCGGTTTCATCCTAAAAGTCGAACCTGTTTGCCTTTGATAATTATAATAGACTACGCATTACACTTGATCACTACATGTTGCTTTGTCACAAATAATCGCATACTATTTTTTTGGTACAATATTAGTCGGTGCCACATATTGTTTTCTTTGAACAAGAATGGTTCTTTCTTCTCGAAAATACTAACGGTTAATAGATAGGGTTCAATCGAGGCTACAACAAGAGAATGTCTTTTCGAGGTGCCTCCTTCAAGCTCGAGGAGATGTGAGTGTTAGCGATGTTGATCCGGTTGTTGCTTCGAAGGAATTATATTTGGCATCAGTTAAAAACTATGCCAAGAAGAAAAGTGTTGAAAATTGTCCCGTACAAAGTGATCTACGATTTGATTGATGATTTACGGAATGCCATGGAAGGTCTTCTTGAACCTGCTGAGGTAACAAACACTTTTGGGTTTTTATATCGGTTGACGTAAAAGAAGTCCATATAGTCAATGTATCATTATTAATTGTAGTTCAACATCTTTCCAAAGTTGATAGATCCTTCGTCCTTCAGTTAAATGAATATTCAAATTAATTTCTCCATTAGGATTCTAACTGGTAGTTTTTTGTTTTGTAAAGGCAGAGTAACTTTAGTGAGCTACTTTTTGTTTATCTTGAATACATGTTTCTTCTCCGTGAGGAAGTACAAATTGGTTCTGCAAAAGTTTGAGCTGTTTTAAGTAGTGGCAAAGTGGAAAGGTGGCGGGACTACAGGAAAAGTTCTTCAAGATAATGTTCGGGTTCTTTGTAAAGGGAAAGAAGTATACGTGGGTTCACTTGATTCCTTGAGAAGGGTGAAAGAAGATGTAAAGGAGGTATGGAATTTACACTCGAGTCTTCAAACCTTCGTACTGCAGTTCACTTCTGGTTAATAAGTTAATCGAAGATGCACATTTCATTATCTGTTCTACTATATGCATGTCAAAACCATAACTGTTGTACTAAATCCCCAACAAAAAGTAAATTTATGTACTCGTCACAAAGTATGTTGCCCTATATTTGTTAATGCATTCAACCTATACTTGTCACTCCAACATGTGCCTTTAGAGGTTTAGATAGCGGATTTCTTCACCAAGGCACAAACATGGGTGTTGACGGTCACCAATCGACATATTTTTTCCGTTAACTTACTACCATAAAGGGAGTAAAACTATACCTTTTATACTCATATGCATTTATCACTAATAAAATTCCACTTGTATTGTCTATTATTTTATTTTTGCAGATTTATAATAAAAGCAAGTGGAAAATCGACCAAAGTACGCCATCCGGGAAAGCGCATTATAGCAAAAACACAAGCCCAGGAGCAAATCGACCCAAAACATCAAAATTGGGCGAGCCAAGCCCCGCCCACAACTTTTCAAGACGAAGGAAGACACCCCACCGAAGCCCGGGCCAGGCCGAGCCAGGGGGGTGCGACGCACCACCGGTGCGGCCGCACCCCTCCCCGAGGCGGTTTCGCCCAGCCTCGGGAGGCGGTTCGTGCACCCGCCAAATGGGGATTCCCGCCGTTGGATGGTCGGTTTGCTCAGATTAGGAAGGTTTACTGTGTCGGTTTTGGTGTAATTTAGCATTTAGGCCCCTCCTCCAAGTGTATAAGTAGTCCCCCTCTCCTCCTCTCTCAACACACACCACTTGGAGTCCAAGCAAACCAAAGCAATCTCTCTCTCTACCACCTCTACCTCTCTCTCTTCTTCTACTTCTTCTTTCTTCTTCTACTTTCTTCTTCTTCTTAGTTCTTGGTTAGCACTTGGAGTAGAAGAGCTACAAGGAGGGCTTGTCTCCTAGAAGAAAGTGCTTTGGTAATACATCTTCTCTATGGAGCATTCTTCTATTTACAAGTCTTATATCTATGTTCTTGGCCTAACTTATGAACTAGAGTATAGTCTTGTTCATGTTCTTGTGTTGGTATATGAACTAGCATATAGTTTACATATCATAATCTTGACATGTTCATCTCAGTTCATCATCGATCATCATATGCCTAACTTGATTAGAGGTGGGATAACGGTTCGTTGTTCCTTCGGGTTTGCTCTTGTTCTAGTCCATCCATTCGACGAGTGGGGATCCTGGGGGGACAAGAGTAGTGTTTCTAATATGCGGGCATGGTGCCCGGTATTACGACACACCGCGGATATGAGTGCACGCCACGGTTGAGGGGGTAGGCGGCTTGGTCGTGACAAGCCTTGACCGTCCCTTGAAATCCCCCACGTTCGTGTGTGTGCCGTAGGAGTTCGTAAATGCTTCCTATCGGGCCGTATGGTATCCGTGGAGTCTCCCCTGTTATCCCAGACCTAACCATGATTAAATCAGTTTGCATATGATCCTAACTATTCATTTGTATGGCCATGACTAGATACATTAGAATTACTCCATTAGATTATTTATTTATTCTTTATCTATTTTCTTTATCCTTTTTGGTGGATTCTTAAGTGTGTGTCACACTATCCATAGACCATTATTGCTTACCCCCTGTTATGAACAATTTGGTCTAAGCAAACACATGTTCCTCTATTCGGATGCCATGCTAGCTTATTAATCACATGCCTTCCTTTGGGAAAATATAAATAACGATACCCTCGAATACTTCCCGGGTGAAATGCTACAATGATAGATCCGTGCGCTTGCGGATGAAAAATCTAAGATGGCAAGATCTATCCCGTTGACAATCCCTTTCGGATCACCGACATGGTGGTTTTACTTGGGAATGTCGGCGCATTGGCGCCGTTATTGGGGATGGGTTTTATACTGTTTTCCTTTGATTGCGCTAAGAAATGTCAACAAGCATTTCGGCGCCGTTCCGGGAAGGCATTGTGGAAAAAAAAAATAAACTAGCTGGCTATGAATATGAACTGTGTGCGTGGCTACCATTTGCTCATACAGGCTAATCTTTTATGTTTTCTCCTGTTGTGGATGAAAACAGGATAGTGTATGTCAGGTTTCCAACTGCCGGAAAACTTCATCTCTGATCCAGAGGCACTCCTAAGGAAGAACAGGTCTCGTGCCGCTTCTTCTTCGGCCGGAACCCCGACAGTCGAGACCGACATCCCTGCACCAACCGCATCTCAAGCTATGGCCCAGAAGTCGCTGCGCAATTTCTCTACTCCCGCTGTCACCAACGTGCCCACTGGGCCGGTGGTGAATGTGGCGGACAAAAACTTTGAACTGCGCACTGGGCTAATCACTATGGTGCAGGCCAGTCCATTATGTGGACTGCCTAGCGAGGACGCCAACGCTCATCTCCAACACTTCCTTGAGCTATGCGACACCATCGTCATCAAGGACATCGAACCCGACGTTATCAGGCTCCGCCTATTTCCTTTCTCCCTCGTGGGGAAGGCGAAACAGTGGTTCTACAAGGACAAGGAAGTCGTCAGTACGTGGGCCAAGTGCTCCGCGGCGTTCCTGGCTAAGTTCTTCCCCATGGGCAAAACCAATGCCCTGAGGGGAAGGATCGCCAATTTCCAGCAGACATCAATGGAACCCATTCCGGAGGCATGGGAAAGGCTGCAAGAATTCATTCTAGCATGCCCGCACCACGGATGGAGAATTGGCCGGTGCTCCGAACTTCTACAATGGTCTCACGGCCATATCAAAGGGGCACCTCGACGCCGCCGGTGGCGCATTCCTATCGCCACCATCGATCGGGCAACAGCCCCGATTGATAAAATGGTGGCAAACCGTAGCCGGGCGAAGATAGAGCCCTAGCCAAAAACACAAAAAGGCATGCATACCGTGAAGGAGGCGGATATGCTTGCCGCAAAAATGGATCTTCGGCTGAAGAAACCGGAGGAGTGCAAAGACGAGACTCTACTACACGGCGCCGGCTTTACGCCACGACGCTCACATGACCCGTGAGACGTGTGGTGAAGTTGGCCACCGGGGATAACTGCGCCTCGAGACCCGCGGAAGAAGCCTTCATCAACAACAAAGAACGGGTATTGCCAACCTCGCCGGGGCGGAATAACCGATCCAGGCCACCATTCTAAGGTAAACGGGGGATACAACTCTAATTACAACCCCGGTCAGCCATCATTGAAGGACCTGCATCGGGCCAAGCCAAAATTAACGAAAACCTCACCAAAAGATGAGCCATCAAGACAAGATCCTCGAAGGAGTAAACAATAAGCTCAAGGGTTGACATCGGGCCGTGAAGAACCAACTAAGCTTCAATAAGATGATAGAAACACGGGTGGGGCCCGATTTCGCTCAAGTGCCGCTTAACGACTCGGGGCGGGATTCCGTGGCAACCTCGAGGTCCCGCACGAGTCGATTAACATGATATCTCCGAGGCTCGGCCAACCCGATGAACTAAAGAAGATCCCCGTGGACTCGCCATTTATTGCCAAGAAAGGAGACCCCGGGCGTCCGATCATCACTGTGCCATTGGCCCGCACAACTTCGCCAATGCATTTTGTGACCGGGGCCAAGTATCAACGTGATGTCCAAGGCCACCTTCGACGTAATCCATGGAGGGACACTTGCTCCCGCAAGATTTGTCCTTCAAATGGCGAGATCAAACAACACGGCGGCCCGAGGGAATTCTCGAAGACATGTTGATTAAAATTCAAGATGAGTACATCCCCGCAGACTTTGTGGTCCTAGACATGGGCCCAATGGAGGATGTGTCTCTCCTCCCGGGAGACCATTTCTATACGGCCAAAGCCGACATCATGGGGGGAAGGGCTTCATCGTCTTCCATGTCGAGACAAGGCGGTAAAGTGCCCATTCATTGGGTACAAGCAACAACACACCCGGCAATCATCATCATCAACACCGATGTGTGAGTGTTGGAGGATCTCGACTCGAAACCCCGGAGCAGGTGCTCCCCGCCAAGAACAGGGAGAGTCGACAGCCGACTATAAATAACCTACTCAAAAAAAAAAAAAAGTGTTTTATAAAATATTTTATTATCAAAATTAATGTAAAAAATTTTATTACATAAAAACTATAAGTAAATATTTTCGAAAACTAAAATAAAAAGTCTTTATAAATAAAATAAATTCTTCCATGAAAAATATAGAAAAATATTTTCTACATAAAAAGTATATACAAAAATATTTTTAAAATAATTTTTCTATTTAAAAATAAGTTTATATTTGAAAATTTTTGGAGAAATTCAAAAGGGGAGAAAAACGGTCGAACAAATAAGCAAACAAACAACCCACGAACTTTTCGTGACCGTTGAGCACGCCCGGCCGGCGCGGCCAGCGGCCACCTCGGGCAGGGTGCGCGCAGCAGACCCCAAGGTGCGCCGCGCCCCCGGGCGCGCCTATGGTCCCGTTTTCGCCAACGGCTCCTAGCCGTTGTGTGGACCGACACTGCCGATTGGCTCGGCTATAAATAGCCCGAGCACCGGTGTGAGAGCACCCACCTCTCATTTTCACTCTCTCTCACTCTCACACTCTCTCCCACTTGTTCTACACTCCATTTTCTCCACCAAAAACATTGTGCCGAGCAAGAACACGGGTGTGAAAGTTCATACTTTCATCTAACCCTTGCACACCCGAGGTCTTGCTCAATCGTTTTTGCAGAAGCCATGAAGAAAGCTGGGAAGATCTTCAGCGGGTTGAGGCGGTCGTCAAGACACAGCTCACGACAAACAAGCACAAGCTCCGCCCTCAACTTCGACGATCTTGAAGACTCCCCCATGCAAGAAGACGCTGCACCCGTCGGGGAGGAAGAAGCTCAAGCTCCCCCGACAATCGACGAAGCCGACGCGCCGTACCTCGACATCCGTGGAGATCGGGAGATGCAAGCATATCTCCTACTCAAGGACCGTGTGTTCCAGCACACGCCCGGAATCGACTCCGAGCTCCTCGAACAAACAGGTATGGACGATGAATTTCCTATCCTTTGGAGAGCAGTCGGGTGGCAGGATATTCCCCCTCTCGAGGAGGAAGGTTCTCGCCTCCTGACAATTCAATTCTTGTGCACACTAGTAGAGGACCGGCTAGGAATTTCTTTCCGCCTTTTTGGTACACTTTATCATGTCATGTGGGCGGACCTAGCTCGTCTTTGGGGTTTCAGCTATAGATGTGCACTAAACATAGATCTTTGCTCTTCCGGCTTTGTCGAAATCACTTTTTGGGAGGAAATATCCGGTGCTCATGAGGCCGGTACTTTCAAACCTCGCCACTCACGAATCCAAAGACCCATCACTTAGATATATCCATCGCTGGATCTCGTTGACTTTGTTTCCTAGACACGGGGTTGGATGGGTGAATGAGGTTGAATTAAAATTACTCTATGCTATTGTCCACAAGGAGAAAGTAGCTCCAAAGTGGTAGAGATGTGCAGGAACTTTTTACATATTATCACAAAAGTTCTTTGTTCTGCCACCTGCACATCTCTTATCACACGCCTCGCTTCTACGATTGGAGCTTTGGATAATCGCAGATAGAGTACATTTCCACACCCGAGGGATTTTTGGACGATTCTATGAGCTTGTGGGGGCACTTAGTTAAGATTTTACCATCTGGCGAGCTTGGTCATCTTTTCCCCGGCTATGCAACTATAGTTCGGTTACCTAACCCGGACTTACAGTTTGTATAAAAGCGAGCACTAACATTTGAGCTCGAGCTGGCGATAGCTTGCGCAGAAAGACACCCCATCGGTTCTTCACGCAGTGTTAGGAGACCGGAGGTCGGATCCTCCTCCCATGAGCCCTACTTCACGCCACGCGACCCGCCCACGGCCTACACCGATGTTTCAGGCGGTATGGCCTCATCCTTTGGGGACCCCAGGGGTAATACCCGGGTATGATCCTAGGTGGGAGCCGCCGCCTCAGACACCGGCACCATCAGAGTGGCCTGAAGGAGATACAGCAGCATGGAGGGCCAACAGATTTGACTTTGACGACAGCTCCGACGATATGCCCCCACCAGTCCACAGGCAGCCACCACAAGGGGTGGAGGCTATCGGTATCCAGCAAGCAAAGACTCGGCGTCCGCACTAGGAACATTGAGCACACGCTCAATACCCATGTGCAAAGTACCGCATGCTGGCAGCAGAATCGGGAGCAGCAGAGTCGCCAGAGATGGACCCAATTGAGTCCAACATGGCTACTCGCAACGACGCGAGGAAGCATTCCGAGGTACCAAGGCTTCGATCCCGATCAAGTAGGCCTCCGTGATAGCTTGGGGAGGATCCCCACGGTATCATTGCATTGCATATTTACTTCCATCAAAATTTTTTTATTTTAGCATGTTTAAATTCCAGCAATCTTGCACAAAAAAAAAAAAAAAAAAAAAAAAAATCCAAAAAAATAGAATAAGTAGCTCTTCTATGTGCCTTAATGTTTATATATATGAGCTATAAAAATGTTTAGTCTTAGTCCCTTGTTGAAATGATGAATAGTTGCTCTGTCTTATGCTTTGCATGTGCCTAGTTTATAATTCGAATTTCTCTAAAGTTTGGGTTTAGTGGCTAAGTCTAAAAACTCATCCTGAAAAACCTGATTCATGTGGGTTGCATAGGCTCTATCTAGTCTAAGTTGTTGCCAAGTATGATATGGTACAAATGGATTTGCTATGATTTCGTCCAAAAAAAGAGAAACTTGACATCGGGGAATCTACTTTGAAAGAAAAGAGAAATGATATGGGCTATGCTAAAAAAAAAAACAGAGAAAGAAAAATGAGATGAAAAATGGACAAGTGTCCGAGGGCGAGTAGAGCCCACATCTCTAAAAAAAAAGAAAGAGAGGAAAAAAAAGACAAAAGTCTAGGGCGAGTAGAGCCCACCTCTCCAAAAAAAAAAAAGAGAGAGAAAATATATATATATAGCAATAAAGCCCATACTTTCTCGAAAAATAAATATTATCTAAATAAATAAACCCCGGATAAAAAGTTGATCAAAAGGATGAATGATAAGCATCTCGGTTATAACCGTTCTATCCGCAACCGCCCAAGACTTTTGAGAAAAGCTAGAAAGCCCCCGCTACGATGAAAGGTAATAAAGGGTGGGAAAAAGATGTGCCATTTTATTCAAACTCTAGTAGAAAATCTTATTATAACCCCGGCACTTGTAAAACGTAATCGGCATAGTAGCAACTCCCGATCAACAACCAAGTACTTATCTCTTTTGCTCGAGGACGCGCAAAGGGTAAGCTTACTACCATAAAGGGAGTAAAACTCATATGCATTTATCACTAATAAAATTCTACTTGTAGTGTCTATTATTTTATTTTGCAGATTTATAATAAAAGCAAGTGGAAAAATCGACCAAAAGTACGCCATCCCGGAAAGCGTATTATTTCAAAACACAAGCCCGGGGAGCAAATCGACCCAAAACATCAAAATTGGGCCGAGCCAAGCCCGCCCACAACTTTTCAAGATGAAGGAAGACACCCCACCGAGGCCCGGGCCGGCCGAGCCGAGGGGCGCGCGCAAGACACTGGTGCGGCGCGCACCCTCCCCGAGGAGGCGGTTTTGGCCCAAGACCTCAGGGGAGGCGGTTCGTGCACCGCCAAATGGGGATTCTCGCCGTTGGATGGTCGGTTTGCTCAGATTAGGAAGGTTTACTGTGTCGGTTTTGGTGTAATTTAGCATTTAGGCCCCTCCTCCAAGTGTATAAGTAGTCCCCCTCTCCTCCTCTCTCAACACACACCACTTGGAGTCCAGCAAACCAGCAATCTCTCTCTCTACCACCTCTACCTCTCTCTCTTCTTCTACTTCTTCTTTCTTCTTCTACTTTCTTCTTCTTCTTAGTTCTTGGTTAGCACTTGGAGTAGAAGAGCTACAAGGAGGGCTTGTCTCCTAGAAGAAAGTGCTTTGGTAATACATCTTCTCTATGGAGCATTCTTCTATTTACAAGTCTTATATCTATGTTCTTGGCCTAACTTATGAACTAGAGTATAGTCTTGTTCATGTTCTTGTGTTGGTATATGAACTAGCATATAGTTTACATATCATAATCTTGACATGTTCATCTCAGTTCATCATCGATCATCATATGCCTAACTTGATTAGAGGTGGGATAACGGTTCGTTGTTCCTTCGGGTTTGCTCTTGTTCTAGTCCGTCCATTCGACGAGTGGGGATCCTGGGGGACAAGAGTAGTGTTTCTAATATGCGGGCATGGTGCCCGGTATTACGACACCTGCGGATATGAGTGCACGCCACGGTTGAGGGGGTAGGCGGCTTGGTCGTGACAAGCCTTGACCGTCCCTTGAAATCCCCCCACGTTCGTGTGTGCTGTAGGAGTTCGTAAATGCTTCCTATCGGGCCGTATGGTATCCGGGGAGTCTCCCTGTTATCCTAGACCTAACCATGATTAAATCAGTTTGCATATGATCCTAACTATTCATTTGTATGGCCATGACTAGATACATTAGAATTACTCCATTAGATTATTTATTTATTCTTTATCTATTTTCTTTATCCTTTTGCTTTGGTGGATTCTTAAGTGTGTGTCACACTATCCATAAACCATTATTGCTTACCCCTGTTATGAACAATTTGGTCTAAGCAAACACATGTTCCTCTATTCGGATGCCATGCTAGCTTATTAATCACATGCCTTCCTTTGGGAAAATATAAATAACGATACCTCGAATACTTCCGGGTGAAATGCTACAATGATAGATCTGCGGCGCTTTGCGGATGAAAAATCTAAGATGGCAAGATCTATCCCGTTGACAATCCCCTTTCGGATCACCGACATGGTGGTTTTACTTGGGAATGTGTGGCGCATTTCGGGCGCCGTTATTGGGGATGGGTTTTATATGCATTTCCTTTGATTGCGCTAAGAAATGTCAACAATGGGCTCAACATACCTTTTTACTCTCTAAACTCATTGTTGTAGATCCAACATGAGTTTGAGGGAGGTTGTTAAATGTAGGATATATGGTATTTCTATTAGAGATATGTAGCATGTTCTTGTACTCAAGTTGTACTTGGCAACTTGTACTTGACAACTCTTGTCTATATAAATGGAAATTAACCCCACCTATTGGGTGTGGTGTGTCTCTACAATTTCCCTCTACTTGGAGGGCTTCTCTACACATTGTACATTGTATAACGCCCCTTTGGGCCTAGCAATACATTTGGTTGACCTCATTCTAACATTGTAAATGTTTTTCGTGATCTAGTAATTTGTGTCTTTGGAGGTGTGCAACAAGTGCTCGATTTGCAAAGACCATTGTTACCTTATAGTAGAGATAACTAAATTTGAAACTTCAAGCTGTTCTTCTAGCAATAGAAGTCTGGGCAACAATGTAGATGATGGATACGTGCAAAAATGTGCTAAGGGTAAGTATACTTCTCCTTTTAACAAAATTGCGGCATTGTACCGCTTGCATCATGTGGAATATTTTGGAATAGATGTGGTTCATATTGTTGATTGCATCATGTCACTAATTTCTTAAATAAATTATCAAGCATAGTTCTTTTAGCCGTGGGTTAGCAACATTGATGAGGTAGCGATTTGGTGGCAAGAGATGTCATTGTTTCTTGACCATGGTTTTGATTTTATTTGGAGTTTAACTTCGCTTTTGATTTTGTATCATATTGCATTTCATAGCATCATGTATGATAGAGCATATTTGAGCTTCATGATTATAGTCAAGTTAGAATAAAATTATGCTCTCTATGGTATGTTCTCGTGAGATAGTGCTTCAAATTTTAGTCTCTCTTTGATCACTTGATACATGTTATGAGCTAAGCTTGTTTTATAATATGTGAACATGCTTAATTATTGTTAAACTTGAAAAATATTCACCACTGAGATTGCAAATAGCATGTATAGGATATGTTGAGATCCCTGTTGCTATCATTTATATGCTAGGTTGCTACGTCTCATGTTTTGAGCCATTCACTTGCTTGGACAAATCCTAATAAACTTGTTATAAAATTTGAAATCCAAGTTAAGTGACGAGAAAAGATCGAGATGGGTCTATCTTGCCCCACGTCAAGGTATGAGACGGCTTCCTATTGCACTTAGGATGAACTTGAGCCTTGTAGTGGATGCCCTAAATCATTGTCTTAAGCTTATGGCTTGGCATGGTTGCGAACTAAAAGCCGACAATAAGATCGAGATGGGTCTATCTTTGTCCCACGTCAAGGTATCGAGACGGCTTCCTATTGCACTTAGGATGAACTTGAGCCTTGTAGTGGATGCCCTAAATCATTGTCTTAAGCTTATGGCTTGGCATGGTTGCGAACTAAAGCTGATAGTAAGATCGAGATGGGTCTATACTATTCCACGTCAAGGTATCGAGACGGCTTCCTATTGCACTTAGGATGAACTTGAGCCTTGTAGTGGATGCCCTAAATCATTGTCTTAAGCTTATGGCTTGGCATGGTTGCGAACTAAAGTCGACAAGATCGATAACCCTCGGACACACATGTTTTTAACTAATTCTTGTGTTAATAAGCTACTTAACTCAGATAAAATTAAAATTTAATGAGAACACAAGTTTTAGGTTCGTCTTTGACATGATGTGTGGCATTTGCTTGGGGTAGTTCACCTTGCATACACTTGTTAGCACTAGGTTGATTTCACGCTTGTACCGCTATGCGCTACTTTTAGTGGTGAACCTCGTTTTAAATTGCTTAAAATTGAACAAAAGTGCTTAACTTCATATTTCGTTTCACTTGATCGGTTTGAGCATTTGCTAGCACTTGTATTTGTTGCTATACAGAGCACTACCTAGAGCATCTTTTCACTCTGATTGCTATGCTCTTGAAGCTTCGCATTTTGCATCCCTTTTACGTCATAGCATTTTTTGAGGGGAGTTGCGTCTTTTGGGCTGTAGTTTGATAAGTATATATGCCAACAAGGGGAGAGTGACACACAAATCCAACATGTATGCATTCATTTGAGATACTACACCTTTTTCGGTGGAGTTGCACTTTGAGCTGCGTTGAGCTTCTGACTCTTCTGGAGATTCTAGCGGTTTTTTGGTGCTTTGAGCTTTGCTAGTTGTGTTGAGCCCTTTTACGCTTCTTCTTGAGGGCTAGTCGTGCTTTGCTTGGCTCGTTGGCCATGTCCTTGGGGACCAAGTTTTGCTCATTTCAAATGACCCTATTTTGACTTTTCTTTGGCTTTTGGTCATTTGAATGAGTTCTCTTCTTCTTCCTCTTATTTTGTTTACTTACCCTCTATTGTCTTTGTGTTGGCATTGACAATGCACTCATCCAGGGACATCAACAAGCAAAAGTGTACCGGGTGATGATGACGACACCGACCAAGTCAAGGAGGAGGACGATGGCGTCGTGGCATTTGGCGGAGGCCGTATATGCATCTACATGGGAGATGTAGATGGCGTAAGTTAAGTCAAGAAGGAAGGCAAAGATGATGCACACAAGCAACAACTCCAAATCTGAGGTACCACTTTCGCCCGATGAGCTCACCAAAGGAGGTTGATACGCCACTTTGATTAGTCGGGACAAGTTGCTTAAGCATAAAACTCGTGAGAGGAAAGAGATAGGACAAACCCAGGAGGTTACGATAAGGAGCTTTAGGGATAGCATTTCATCGGAAGGTAAGAATCGAGGACCAAGCTTGTTAATTTTTTGAGAATTGATAGTTCAATTTATTAACGTCATAATTAGATTTTGGTTCGGGCCAAATACTAGGACCAAAAGGTCCTATAGACAAGACGGAATATTTTCACATGGACTCTACAAACTTTACGTCTGCGCAGATAATGATTGGAGCTACCTACCAAGAACTGCGGGTACGTACCCCCTTTTTTTAAGCGGGAACTTTGATAAACATAATTCACTCACTTTCATACATGTAATTCCGTTGAGTATTGATTTTGCAAATATTGAGAGTATATATTTCTCTAAATTAGATGTTTTATCTGTTTGTGCCTAGAGAACCAAATATATTTGTTCATATATATTAGTATGTGATGAATCATTCCTCACTTGTGGGGATGGTGCCCGATCTTCTTTCATAATCTTAGAAAAGTATGCGTTGAAACAACCTAGTAACTGTGTCATTGAACGTGAAAAAATGTTTGTGCCGGAGATTTTGATGGCATTATAACAGTTAAATGACTTTGGTTAACAAGTTTAGGCCTACTTATAAGGTAATTGTTAGTTGCGTGGGGTCGGGATAGGTGACACAAAGATTAGCTACTGATGAGCTTCTATCATATTTACTTACTTTCCTTGCGCTCTTGTCCCGCACGGCAAAGAAGATGAGCGGCAGACTTGATACTGATGGAGGAAGGTCAATTCTAGCGGGTAGAAGATTACCTTGGTCATCGTAGTGGCAATTAGGGTGAGCATCGAACAACACGCCCACTTATTAAGGTATTTTTTTTTATCTCGGTTAGGCATTAGCCAAGATAAGCTTCCCTCATATTTGATTCCCTTGCCCCTCTTGTCCCGACCAAAGAAAGGAGATGAGCAAAAGCAACTTCATATAGTGGAGGGAGTCCAATTCTCTCGGTAGAAGATTAACTTGCTGATGGTAATTGCAATTTGGTCGACCATCGGCCCGGTCGCGACCCAATTTATTAAGGTATTTCTCGTTCTCCAATCTGCAAGTAAATTTCGAGGCCTCTCTATGACAAGATCTCCTGCAAATTTAATGATCATGTTCCTTTTGTGATTGGTAAGTTCACATCCCTTTTCTTTTCTGGTCCTCCATTGAATATCCTTTCGGATTCACAAGCGTGGTTTCAAACACATGTATACCATATGAAGATACTGTGAGTTTCGGTGATTTGGCAATCACTATGATATGAAACTAATCTCCTTTAGGATTGATAAATTTTAATAGTTGGCAATAACATGGCTAACTGAAAAATGCTCCTTGTCTCTGTTGGAAAAGTCCATATCACTCCCTCCAAGTTCGGCCTATGTCCAAATAACCCCCAAACTAACATTTGGTTCAATTTACTCCCTCCAACTATTTAAGTTGGTCCAACCGACACCTTAAAAGATTTTTTTCCTTTTTGTGTCTCTATGTAAATTATATTTTAGTTTTTAATTTTGTGAGGTGATAGAGGTCATTGTATTTTGTGTTAGAAAAAATGCACTATGATTTTTTTCATCATTATATTTTACGATATTGTATATCTAGTATTAATTTTATTATTAAATTTCGTAAGCTATCAAAATAATGGGGAAAACTTGAGATCTACTTTTCTAACATTACTTATCATGTTTTCTATCATATCATAAAAGTTGATATCAAGACTGAACTAATACATGGAAAAAAAAAAGAATAAGAAATCATGTTAAGGGGGTAAAGTAGACCACCTAATTTAGTTGGGGGAAAAAAGAATAAGAAATCATGTTAAGTGGGCCAATTCAAAAAAAATATTTTCATGTTTACTTCCATGGTTATGCCTACTTGCTCTTATCTTCTCCTTCCTAATCCAAACATGGAGCAAGGTTGAAATTTTCTAACATTTTTTTGTCATTTTTTGTCTAATCTTCATTATGTAGTAGGTTTGTCCAAAAATAACCAACTAGGTTTGTCCAAAAAAATAACGAACATTCTAGGAATGAAGCAATCTAGGGGAAGGCACTCAATTTATCCTTTCTATCCATCATATGGGTAAGGAGTTCTTCTTCATGAATATTCATTACACGTGGATGTGGAAAGATGGTGAACATGAAAGTGCTATTTTTTTTTTGACATCGTGAAAGTGATTAGGTGTAATGAACACACTATCACCTTTTGAGGTACTTGAGCTTCTCCAAAGATTGAATCCGAGTCAAATGACTGTCTTGTTCACCTACCTTGTCCATATGATGAGAGGAGATCGAAGGTGTTAGGAAAGCCTTATGATTTATAAAATGTGGATGGTTTCCTAAATCATCCTGAATGTTATATCTAATGTTTGTTTTATTTACTCTGCTGGGGAAGGTACCGAGATTCGGGACGTTCTCGGGGTACAGCTACAAGCCTTACTACAAATCCTACTGGGTTGATGTGATTCACTGAGCCACCCCTAAAGGTAGCAATTGTCCCCTGAAAATTCACAGACAAGGTAACACAATTAACTCCCAAGGAAGTACATTTTTCTAAAGGTAGTAAATGTCCCCTGAAAAAATCACGACAAGGTAACACAATTAACTCCCAAGGAAGTACAAAGTGAATAGGGCACGCTTGGTTCGGTTCAAAATTTTTTCCTCGCCAAAGAATTGGCAAGCCAAGATTTTGGCATGGACTTGGTTTATTACTAAATCTTGCCAAACTCTCACATAAAGCTTGCCAATTCTGTGACAGTTTTTTGCCCAAGTTTTGGCTTGCCAAATCTTTTGGCGAGGGCAATTTTGGACATGAACAGGCCCATAATACGGCCCCGGGAAAAAATCAATATGGTGAAACAAAGTAAGATTTGAAGCCCTCACTCAACAACACAGTTGACTAATAATCTATTTTTTTTTTTTTGCAAGAAAGCTGATTAATAATCAAATAACAAAATATGAAACTTATTGAGCAGCTCATTGAAGTGAATGTCTAGATGATAGCACATACTTTAAGCGGATAACATGAGTGAACAATGGCTGTAGGGTAGATTATCCTACATGCAAAGTGCACGTAGGCTGATCACGAGTTCACGAACTTTTGCAATGACTTATCATAGTGGAACTAAAGTGACAAGAAAAAGGAGTGCCAACCATCACCACTTCTCGACCAAGCACTCTGAGCCGCTTCTTTTGAAGTAATATCTTGATTGGAATCGATCTAAAAGGTTGGTTAGCAAGGCTGTCATGAGTTTTCATTGTGGTAATGCTCTCGGCTATTAGAAGATTGTAACTTGTGTGTGGGGAACACAACTTTCTTCTAATAGGTTACTTTAAGCATGTGTAGTGAACATCGAAGCACCTGCAATGTTTCCATTGCCTAAGTTCTATTTTTACATGTTCTTGATTTTTTTGTCGACCATAAGTACTTGATCTGTGACTGTGGAGACAATGTATCATTTTGGAGTGCCAAAATGTTAGGTGCGCGTCAATTCTTTAAAATATAGGTTATCACAGTAGTACTTCATGCTCCTTTTTTAATTAGTTAATAGAACAAGTTAATAATCAAATTCGCAGATCAATGAATCAATTGGAAAGCGGATTACCCAGATTTGACTCATTTGTACTGGCCTTATGTGGCAACTACAATAACAAATGAAACTGATGTTGTTGACCCAACGAAACAACGGTTGGCCACAAACTCGAGAAATTAGAAGAACTACACGTACTCCCTCCATACCCAAAAAAAAAAATTGACGCGTTTAGGACAGCGACACGGTCTTCAAAACGTTGACCTCTTGTTATTATAAAAATATTTATCGAAGAGTGATATATGTATACTTTTATGAAAGTATTTTTCAAGACAAATCTATTCATATAGTTTTTCACATTTGCAAACTCATCAACTTAAAATTATTGATGATTTATATTCCCAATGTTTGACCCAAAACTTGTCCAAAATGTCAAGTTTTTGGGTATGGAGGGAGTAATAGGTAGAGCGCATCGCTGGGCCCCCCTCCCCGCTCCCCGAGTGTCGCCCCATAACACGCCCCTGGCCCCACCCCTGTTGAGAGCCATTTGTGTGCATATGACCCGGCGTCGAGCAACGGCGATCGCGAGCATACCAGTTCCTCCGGCGGCGGCATGGGAGGCTGCAACCCGACGCAGCGACCCTATCTCCTCCCCCATGCTTAGTTCCTCTCACCCAAGCCTTGTGCCTTCTTCCGTTCCATCATGTCAACACATTTGGGTTTGTAATGTTCTTGGTTGCGCTCTTGCTTGCCGGCTTAATCAGTTTTCTCTTGTTGTACTTTCCTTCGCTTGATCTCTATGTTGAGCTCTTTTTATTTGTTTTTGGCGGGACCTTTTGGGTTGGTGATGATATGTGCCTTGATTTGGCTTATACTCTAGCACACCATGTGTTTGTGATATTGCCTACGGAAAGGTTAGACCGCTCCTAATTCATTTTGGCATCTTGTCCATCTAGTTTAATCCCTTTAATATTATGTTGCACTTTTTTCAATTTGCGGTGAGATATGCAATATGTAGTTTTAATTTTGAGGTTTTTTCCTGCTGCAGGTCGTCACTAAGGTCAAAACCAGAGAAGAGGTAAACTTACTTTCTAAATGATCGTCATTCCATGATTTATGAAGTTAATCAGGTTGATAGAACTGTTAGAGTATATGCGCCTTTGGGGGCCTTGGGGCTGGCGCCCTAAGCCCATATGGCTAGGCATTTTGTTGATTAGGATGTATGGTGAGGATTAGGCAAGGATCACCATAGGATCGGGTGTTGCTATAAACCCTAATGATCCTTGCCTATACATATGTACTGTATATCTTACGCCAACAATAAGTCAATAATTCCCAAGACTGAATCTCTCATGGTATCACCGCTCGGCCCTACGTGCCACGCCGCCACCCCTTCCCTCGCGCCGACCCTTTGCCGCGCAACCCTCTTCTGCTGCCTGCGGCTGCACTACTTCTCTTGCACGCCCGGTCCTATTCGCACCGCCTCCCTCACGTGATGGCTCCCAACCCCCGGCCTCTCCCAAGGAAGTACGGTGAATAGGGCCTGCTTGGTTCGGTTCCAAAATTTTCCCTGCCAAAGAATTGGCAAGCCAAGATTTTGGCATGGACTTGGTTTATTACTAAATCTTGCCAAACTCTCACATAAAGCTTGCCAATTCTGTGACAAGTTTTTTGCCCAAGTTTTGGCTTGCCAAATCTTTGGCAGGGCAATTTTGGACATGAACAGGCCCATAATACAGCCAGGAAAAATCAATATGGTGAAACAAAGTAAGATTTGAAGCCCTCACTCAACAACACAGTTGACTAATAATCTATCTTTTTTTTGCAAGAAAGCTGATTAATAATCAAATAACAAAATATGAAACTTATTGAGCAGCTCATTGAAGTGAATGTCTAGATGATAGCACATACTTTAAGCAGATAACAGAGTGAACAATGGCTGTAGGGTAGATTATCCTACATGCAAAGTGCACGTAGCTGATCACAGTTCACGAACTTTGCAATGACTTATCATAGTGGAACTAAATTGACAAGAAAAAGGAGTGCCAACCATCACCACTTCTCGACCAAGCACTCGAGCCGCTTCTTTTGAAGTAATATCTTGATTGGAATCGATCTAAAAGGTTGGTTAGCAAGTTGCCATGAGTTTTCATTGTGGTAATGCTCTCGGCTATTAGAAGATTGTAACTTGTGTGGGGAACACAACTTTCTTCTAATAGGTTACTTTAAGCATGTGTAGTGAACATCGGAAGCACCCGCAATGTTTCCATTGCCTAAGTTCTATTTTTACATGTTCTTGATTTTTTGTCGACCATAAGTACTTGATCGTGACTGTGGAGACAATGTATCATTTTGGAGTGCCAAAATGTTAGGTGCGTCAATTCTTTAAAATATAGGTTATCAGAGTACCGTGCTCCTTTTTAATTAGTTAATAGAACAAGTTAATAATCAAATTCGCGGATCAATGAATCAATTGGAAAGCGTATAATGTGATTTGACTCATTTGTACCGGCCTTATGTGGCAATTACAATAACAAATGGCCCGATGTTGTTGACCCAACTAAAACAACGGTTGGCCACAAACCTGAGAAATTAGAAGAACTACACGTACTCCCTCCATACCCAAAAAAAATTGACGTTTAGGACAGCGACACGGTCTTCAAAACGTTGACCTCTTGTTATTATAAAAATATTTATCAAGAGTGATATATGTATACTTTTATGAAAGTATTTTTCAAGACAAATCTATTCATATAGTTTTCACATTTGCAAACTCATCAACTTAAAAATTATTGATGATTTATATTCCCAATGTTTGACCCAAAACTTGTCCAAAATGTCAAGTTTTTTTTTGGGTATGGAGGAATACCGTAGAGCGCATCGCCGGCGCTGCCCCCCCTCCCAGCTCTGAGTGTCGCCCCATAACACGCCCCTGGCCCCACCCCTGTTGAGAGCCGCTGTGTGCATATGACCCGACGTCGAGCAACGCTGATGCGGAGCATACCAGTTCCTCCGGCGCGGCGGCATGGGAGGCTGCAACCCGACGCAGCCCTATCTCCTCCCCATGCCGTTCCTCTCACCCAAGCCTGTGCCTTCTTCCGTTCCATCATGTCAACACATTTCTGGCTGTAATGTTCTTGGTTGCGCTCTTGCAGGCTTAATCAGTTTTCTACTGTTGTACTTTCCTTCGCTTGATCTCTATGTTGAGCTCTTTTTATTTGTTTTGGCAGGACCTACTGGCTGGTGATGATATGTGCCTTGATTTGGCTTATACTCTAGCACACCATGTGTTTGTGATATTGCCTACGGAAAGGTTAGACCGCTCCTAATTCATTTTGGCATCTTGTCCATCTAGTTTAATCCCTTTAATATTATGTTGCACTTTTCCTGTTGCAGGCTGAGATATGCAATATGTAGTTTTAATTTTGAGGTTTTTTTCCCTGCTGCAGGTCGTCACTAAGGTCAAACCAGAGAAGAGGTAAACTTACTTTCTAAATGATCGTCATTCCATGATTTATGAAGTTAATCGGGTTGATAGAACTGTTAGAGTATATGCGCCCCTTGGGGGCCTTGGGCCTAGCGCCTAAGCCCATATGGCTAAGGTTGCTGTTGATTAGGATGTATGGTGAGGATTAGGCAAGGATCACCATAGGATCGGTGTTGCTATAAACCCTAATGATCCTTGCCTATACATATGTACTGTACTCTTACGCCAACAATAAGTCAATAATTCCCAAGACTGAATCTCTCATGGTATCATTTGCACGGCCCTCTGCCGCACGCCGCCACCTTCCTCGCGCCGACCCTTTGCGCGCAACCCTCTTTTCGCCTGCTTCAAGGCACTACTTCTTCTCTTGCGCGCCGGTCCTATTCGCACCGCCTCCCTCACGTGATGGCTCCCAACCCCCGGCCTCTCCCAAGGAAGTACAGTGAATAGGGCACGCTTGGTTCGGTTCCAAAATTTTCCCCGCCAAAGAATTGGCAAGCCAAGATTTTGGCATGGACTTGGTTTATTACTAAATCTTGCCAAACTCTCACATAAAGCTTGCCAAGTGCGTGACAAGTTTTTGCCCAAGTTTTGGCTTGCCAAATCTTTGGCGAGGGCAATTTTGGACATGAACAGGCCCATAATACAGACCAGGAAAAAATCAATATGGTGAAACAAAGTAAGATTTGAAGCCCTCACTCAACAACACAGTTGACTAATAATCTTTTTTTTTTGCAAGAAAGCTGATTAATAATCAAATAACAAAATATGAAACTTATTGAGCAGCTCATTGAAGTGAATGTCTAGATGATAGCACATACTTTAAGCAGATAACAGAGTGAACAATGGCTGTAGGGTAGATTATCCTACATGCAAAGTGCACGTAGCTGATCACAGTTCACGAACTTTGCAATGACTTATCATAGTGGAACTAAATTGACAAGAAAAAGGAGTGCCAACCATCACCACTTCTCGACCAAGCACTACGAGCCGCTTCTTTTGAAGTAATATCTTGATTGGAATCGATCTAAAAGGTTGGTTAGCAATTTGTCATGAGTTTTCATTGTGGTAATGCTCTCGGCTATTAGAAGATTGTAACTTGTGTGGGGAACACAACTTTCTTTCTAATAGGTTACTTTAAGCATGTGTAGTGAACATCTGAAGCACCTGCAATGTTTCCATTGCCTAAGTTCTTTTTTTACATGTTCTTGATTTTTGTCGACCATAAGTACTTGATCGTGACTGTGGAGACAATGTATCATTTTGGAGTGCCAAAATGTTAGGTGCGTCAATTCTTTTAAAATATAGGTTATCACAGGGAGTACTTCGTGCTCCTTTTTAATTAGTTAATAGAACAAGTTAATAATCAAATTTTGGCGAGATCAATGAATCAATTGGAAAGCAGAATTACTGATTTGACTCATTTGTACTGGCCTTATGTGGCAATTACAATAACAAATGGCTGATGTTGTTGACCCAACGAAACAACGGTTGGCCACAAACTTTGAGAAATTAGAAGAACTACACGTACTCCCTCCATACCCAAAAAAATTGACGTTTAGGACAAGCGACACGGTCTTCAAAAGCGTTGACCTCTTGTTATTATAAAAATATTTATCGAAGAGTGATATATGTATACTTTTATGAAAGTATTTTTCAAGACAAATCTATTCATATAGTTTTCACATTTGCAAACTCATCAACTTAAAAATTATTGATGATTTATATTCCCAATGTTTGACCCAAAACTTGTCCAAAATGTCAAGTTTTTTTGGGTATGGAGGGAGTACCCGGAGCGCGCATCGCCGGGCGGCCCCCCCTCCCCGCTCCCGAGTGTAAGCCCCATAACACGCCCTGGCCCCACCCCTGTTGAGAGCCGCTGTGCATATGACCCGACGTCGAGCAACGCTGATGCGGAGCATACCCGGTTCCCGGGCGGCATGGGGGGCTGCAACCCGGCGCAGCCCTATCTCCTCCCCATGCCGTTCCTCTCACCCAAGCACGTGCCTTCTTCCGTTCCATCATGTCAACACATTTATTTTGTAATGTTCTTGGTTGCGCTCTTGCAGGCTTAATCGGGTTTTCTCTTGTTGTACTTTCCTTCGCTTTTGATCTCTATGTTGAGCTCTTTTTATTTGTTTTGGCGGGACCCTCTTGGTGGTGATGATATGTGCCTTGATTTGGCTTATACTCTAGCACACCATGTGTTTGTGATATTGCCTACGGAAAGGTTAGACCGCTCCTAATTCATTTTGGCATCTTGTCCATCTAGTTTAATCCCTTTAATATTATGTTGCACTTTTCCTGTTGCAGGCTGAGATATGCAATATGTAGTTTTAATTTTGAGGTTTTTTTCCCTGCTGCAGGTCGTCACTAAGGTCAAACCAGAGAAGAGGTAAACTTACTTTCTAAATGATCGTCATTCCATGATTTATGAAGTTAATCAGGTTGATAGAACTGTTAGAGTATATGCGCCCCTTGGGGGCCTTGGGCCTGGCGCCTAAGCCCATATGGCTAGGCTGCCTGTTGATTAGGATGTATGGTGAGGATTAGGCAAGGATCACCATAGGATCGGGTGTTGCTATAAACCTAATGATCCTTGCCTATACATATGTACTGTACTCTTACGCCAACAATAAGTCAATAATTCCCAAGACTGAATCTCTCATGGTATCAGTTTGCCTGGCCCTCTGCCCACGCGCCGCCACCCCTTCCTCGCGCCCGACCCTTTGCCGGCGCAACCCTCTTCTGCGCCTGCGGTTGCACTACTTCTCTTGCAGCGCCCGGTCCTATTCGCACCGCCTCCCTCACGTGATGGCTCCCAACCCCCGGCCTCTCCCAAGGAAGTACAGTGAATAGGGCCTGCTTGGTTCGGTTCCAAAATTTTCCTGCCAAAGAATTGGCAAGCCAAGATTTTGGCATGGACTTGGTTTATTACTAAATCTTGCCAAACTCTCACATAAAGCTTGCCAATTTTGTGACAAGTTTTTGCCCAAGTTTTGGCTTGCCAAATCTTTTGCGAGGGCAATTTTTGGACATGAACAGGCCCATAATACAACCAGGAAAAATCAATATGGTGAAACAAAGTAAGATTTGAAGCCCTCACTCAACAACACAGTTGACTAATAATCTATCTTTTTTTGCAAGAAAGCTGATTAATAATCAAATAACAAAATATGAAACTTATTGAGCAGCTCATTGAAGTGAATGTCTAGATGATAGCACATACTTTAAGCGGATAATATGAGTGAACAATGGCTGTAGGGTAGATTATCCTACATGCAAAGTGCGTAGCTGATCACGATTCACGAACTTTGCAATGACTTATCATAGTGGAACTAAATTGACAAGAAAAGGAGTGCCAACCATCACCACTTCTCTGACCAAGCACTCGAGCAGCTTCTTTTGAAGTAATATCTTGATTGGAATCGATCTAAAAGGTTGGTTAGCAAGCTGTCATGAGTTTTCATTGTGGTAATGCTCTCGGCTATTAGAAGATTGTAACTTGTGTGGGGGAACACAACTTTCTTCTAATAGGTTACTTTAAGCATGTGTAGTGAACATCGAAGCACCTGCAATGTTTCCATTGCCTAAGTTCTATTTTTACATGTTCTTGATTTTTTTTGTCACCATAAGTACTTGATCTGTGACTGTGGAGACAATGTATCATTTTGGAGTGCCAAAATGTTAGGTGCGTCAATTCTTTAAAATATAGGTTATCACGGGAGTACCGTGCTCCTTTTTAATTAGTTAATAGAACAAGTTAATAATCAAATTCGGCGAGATCAATGAATCAATTGGAAAGGACATACAGCATTTGACTCATTTGTACCTGGCCTTATGTGGCAATTACAATAACAAATGAAACGATGTTGTTGACCCAACGAAACAACGGTTGGCCACAAACACGAGAAATTAGAAGAACTACACGTACTCCCTCCATACCCAAAAAAATTGACGTTTAGGACAGCGACACGGTCTTCAAAACGTTGACCTCTTGTTATTATAAAAATATTTATCGAAGAGTGATATATGTATACTTTTATGAAAGTATTTTTCAAGACAAATCTATTCATATAGTTTTCACATTTGCAAACTCATCAACTTAAAAAATTATTGATGATTTATATTCCCAATGTTTGACCCAAAACTTGTCCAAAATGTCAAGTTTTTGGGTATGGAGGGAGTACCGGTAGAGCGCATCGCCTGGCGCGGCCCCCCTCCCCCCCCGAGTGTCGCCCCATAACACGCCCCTGGCCCCACCCCTGTTGAGAGCCGCATTTGTGTGTGCATATGACCCGACGTCGAGCAACGCCGTCGATGCGGAGCATACCGGTTCCTCCTTTGGCGGCATGGGATGGGAGGCTGCAACCCGACGCAGACCCCTATCTCCTCCCCATGCCGTTCCTCTCACCCAAGCCTCGTGCCTTCTTCCGTTCCATCATGTCAACACATTTTTGGCTGTAATGTTCTTGGTTTGCGCTCTTGCGGGCTTAATCAGTTTTCTCTTTGTTGTACTTTCCTTCGCTTGATCTCTATGTTGAGCTCTTTTTATTTGTTTTGGCAGGACCTACTGGCTGGTGATGATATGTGCCTTGATTTGGCTTATACTCTAGCACACCATGTGTTTGTGATATTGCCTACGGAAAGGTTAGACCGCTCCTAATTCATTTTGGCATCTTGTCCATCTAGTTTAATCCCTTTAATATTATGTTGCACTTTTCCTGTTGCAGGCTGAGATATGCAATATGTAGTTTTAATTTTGAGGTTTTTTTCCCTGCTGCAGGTCGTCACTAAGGTCAAACCAGAGAAGAGGTAAACTTACTTTCTAAATGATCGTCATTCCATGATTTATGAAGTTAATCAGGTTGATAGAACTGTTAGAGTATATGCGCCCCTTGGGGGCCTTGGGCCTGGCGCCTAAGCCCATATGGCTAGGCTGCCTGTTGATTAGGATGTATGGTGAGGATTAGGCAAGGATCACCATAGGATCGGGTGTTGCTATAAACCCTAATGATCCTTGCCTATACATATGTACCTGTACTCTTCTGCCAACAATAAGTCAATAATTCCCAAGACCTGAATCTCTCATGGTATCAGCTGCCTGGCCCTCTGCCGCACGCCGCCACCCCTTCCTCGCGCCGACCCTTTGCCGCGCAACCCTCTTCTGCTGCCCTGCGCTGCACTACTTCTCTTGCACGCGCCAGTCCTATTCGCACCGCCTCCCTCACGTGATGGCTCCCAACCCCCCGGCCTCTCCCAAGGAAGTACAGTGAATAGGGCCTGCTTGGTTCGGTTCCAAAATTTTCCCTGCCAAAGAATTGGCAAGCCAAGATTTTGGCATGGACTTGGTTTATTACTAAATCTTGCCAAACTCTCACATAAAGCTTGCCAATTCTGTGACAAGTTTTTTGCCCAAGTTTTGGCTTGCCAAATCTTTGGCAGGGCAATTTTGGACATGAACAGGCCCATAATACAGCCAGGAAAAATCAATATGGTGAAACAAAGTAAGATTTGAAGCCCTCACTCAACAACACAGTTGACTAATAATCTATCTTTTTTTTTGCAAGAAAGCTGATTAATAATCAAATAACAAAATATGAAACTTATTGAGCAGCTCATTGAAGTGAATGTCTAGATGATAGCACATACTTTAAGCGGATAACAGAGTGAACAATGGCTGTAGGGTAGATTATCCTACATGCAAAGTGCACGTAGCTGATCACAGTTCACGAACTTTGCAATGACTTATCATAGTGGAACTAAATTGACAAGAAAAAGGAGTGCCAACCATCACCACTTCTCTGACCAAGCACTCTGAGCCGCTTCTTTTGAAGTAATATCTTGATTGGAATCGATCTAAAAGGTTGGTTAGCAAGCTGTCATGAGTTTTCATTGTGGTAATGCTCTCGGCTATTAGAAGATTGTAACTTGTGTGGGGAACACAACTTTCTTCTAATAGGTTACTTTTAAGCATGTGTAGTGAACATCTGAAGCACCTGCAATGTTTCCATTGCCTAAGTTCTATTTTTTACATGTTCTTGAGATTTGTCGACCATAAGTACTTGATCGTGACTGTGGAGACAATGTATCATTTTGGAGTGCCAAAATGTTAGGTGCGTCAATTCTTTAAAATATAGGTTATCACGGGAGTACTTCATGCTCCTTTTTAATTAGTTAATAGAACAAGTTAATAATCAAATTCGGCAGATCAATGAATCAATTGGAAAGCGCATTACCGATTTGACTCATTTGTACCGGCCTTATGTGGCAATTACAATAACAAATGGCGATGTTGTTGACCCAACGAAACAACGGTTGGCCACAAACCTGAGAAATTAGAAGAACTACACGTACTCCTCCATACCAAAAAAAAAATTGACGTTTAGGAGGGCGACACGGTCTTCAAAACGTTGACCTCTTGTTATTATAAAAATATTTATCGAAGAGTGATATATGTATACTTTTATGAAAGTATTTTTCAAGACAAATCTATTCATATAGTTTTCACATTTGCAAACTCATCAACTTAAAAATTATTGATGATTTATATTCCCAATGTTTGACCCAAAACTTGTCCAAAATGTCAAGTTTTTTTGGGTATGGAGGGAGTACCGGTGAGCGCATCGCTGGCGCTGCCCCCTCCCCGCTCGGAAGTGTAAGCCCCATAACACGCCCTGGCCCCACCCTTGTTGAGAGCATTTGTGTGCATATGACCGACGTCGAGCAACGCGATCGCGGAGCATACCAGTTCCTCCGGCGCGGCGGCATGGGAGGCTGCAACCCGACGCAGCCCTATCTCCTCCCCATGCCGTTCCTCTCACCCAAGCCTGTGCCTTCTTCCGTTCCATCATGTCAACACATTTCGGTTGTAATGTTCTTGGTTGCGCTCTTGCGGGCTTAATCGGTTTTCTCTTTGTTGTACTTTCCTTCGCTTGATCTCTATGTTGAGCTCTTTTTATTTGTTTTGGCGGGGACCTCTTTGGTTTGGTGATGATATGTGCCTTGATTTGGCTTATACTCTAGCACACCATGTGTTTGTGATATTGCCTACGGAAAGGTTAGACCGCTCCTAATTCATTTTGGCATCTTGTCCATCTAGTTTAATCCCTTTAATATTATGTTGCACTTTTCCTGTTGCAGGCTGAGATATGCAATATGTAGTTTTAATTTTGAGGTTTTTTTCCCTGCTGCAGGTCGTCACTAAGGTCAAACCAGAGAAGAGGTAAACTTACTTTCTAAATGATCGTCATTCCATGATTTATGAAGTTAATCGGGTTGATAGAACTGTTAGAGTATATGCGCCCCTTGGGGGCCTTGGGCTGGCGCCCTAAGCCCATATGGCTAGGCAGCTGCTGTTGATTAGGATGTATGGTGAGGATTAGGCAAGGATCACCATAGGATCGGGTGTTGCTATAAACCCTAATGATCCTTGCCTATACATATGTGTACTGTACTCTTACGCCAACAATAAGTCAATAATTCCCAAGACTGAATCTCTCATGGTATCATTTTGCTGGCCCTCTGCCGCACGCCGCCACCCCTTCCTCGCGTAGACCCTTCTTTGGCGCAACCCTCTTCTGCTGCCCCGCGCTGCACTACTTCTCTTGCACGCGCCGGTCCTATTCGCACCGCCTCCCTCACGTGATGGCTCCCAACCCCGGCCTCTCCCAAGGAAGTGCGGTGAATAGGGCACGCTTGGTTCGGTTCCAAAATTTTCCCTGCCAAAGAATTGGCAAGCCAAGATTTTGGCATGGACTTGGTTTATTACTAAATCTTGCCAAACTCTCACATAAAGCTTGCCAATTCTGTGACAAGTTTTTGCCCAAGTTTTGGCTTGCCAAATCTTTGGCGAGGGCAATTTTGGACATGAACGTGCCCATAATACGGCCGGGGAAAAATCAATATGGTGAAACAAAGTAAGATTTGAAGCCCTCACTCAACAACACGAGTTGACTAATAATCTATCTTTTTTTTTTTTTTTTTTGCAAGAAAGCTGATTAATAATCAAATAACAAAATATGAAACTTATTGAGCAGCTCATTGAAGTGAATGTCTAGATGATAGCACATACTTTAAGCGAGATAAATGAGTGAACAATGGCTGTAGGGTAGATTATCCTACATGCAAAGTGCACGTAGGCTGATCACAGTTCACGAACTTTGCAATGACTTATCATAGTGGAACTAAATTGACAAGAAAAAGGAGTGCCAACCATCACCACTTCTCGACCAAGCACTCGAGCCGCTTCTTTTGAAGTAATATCTTGATTGGAATCGATCTAAAAGGTTGGTTAGCAAGCTGTCATGAGTTTTCATTGTGGTAATGCTCTCGGCTATTAGAAGATTGTAACTTGTGTGGGGAACACAACTTTCTTCTAATAGGTTACTTTAAGCATGTGTAGTGAACATCTGAAGCACCTGCAATGTTTCCATTGCCTAAGTTCTATTTTTACATGTTCTTGATTTTTGTCAGCCATAAGTACTTGACTGTGACCTGTGGAGACAATGTATCATTTTGGAGTGCCAAAATGTTAGGTGCGTCAATTCTTTAAAATATAGGTTATCACAGGAGTACTTCGTGCTCCTTTTTAATTAGTTAATAGAACAAGTTAATAATCAAATTCGGCAGATCAATGAATCAATTGGAAAGCAGACACAGATTTGACTCATTTGTACCTGGCCTTATGTGGCAATTACAATAACAAATGAAACTGATGTTGTTGACCCAACGAAACAACGGTTGGCCACAAACCTGAGAAATTAGAAGAACTACACGTACTCCCTCCATACCCAAAAAAATTGACGTTTAGGACAGCGACACGGTCTTCAAAACGTTGACCTCTTGTTATTATAAAAATATTTATCGAAGAGTGATATATGTATACTTTTATGAAAGTATTTTTCAAGACAAATCTATTCATATAGTTTTCACATTTGCAAACTCATCAACTTAAAAATTATTGATGATTTATATTCCCAATGTTTGACCCAAAACTTGTCCAAAATGTCAAGTTTTTTGGGTATGGAGGGAGTACCGGTAGAGCGCATCGCCTGGCGCGGCCCCCCTCCCCGCTCCTGAGTGTCGCCCCATAACACGCCCCTGGCCCCACCCCTGTTGAGAGCCGCTGTGTGCATATGACCCGACGTCGAGCAACGCTGATGCGGAGCATACCAGTTCCTCCGCGGCGGCATGGGGAGGCCGCAACCCGACGCAGCCTTATCTCCTCCCCATGCCGTTCCTCTCACCCAAGCCTGTGCCTTCTTCCGTTCCATCACGTCAACACATTTTTGGCTGTAATGTTCTTGGTTGCGCTCTTGCGAGGGCTTAATCGGTTTTCTCTTTGTTGTACTTTCCTTCGCTTGATCTCTATGTTGAGCTCTTTTTATTTGTTTTGGCGGGACCTACTGGTGGTGATGATATGTGCCTTGATTTGGCTTATACTCTTGCACACCATTTGTTTGTGATATTGCCTACGGAAAGGTTAGACCGCTCCTAATTCATTTTGGCATCTTGTCCATCTAGTTTAATCCCTTTAATATTATGTTGCACTTTTCCTCGTTGCGCCGAGATATGCAATATGTAGTTTTAATTTTGAGGTTTTTTTCCCCTGCCGCAGTCGTCACTAAGGTCAAACCGGAGAAGAGGTAAACTTACTTTCTAAATGATCGTCATTCCATGATTTATGAAGTTAATCGGGTTGATAGAATTTAGAGTATATGCGCCCCTAGGGGGTTTGGGCTGGCGCCCTAAGCCCATATGGCTAGGGCTGCTGTTGATTAGGATGTGCGGTGAGGATTAGGCAAGGATCACCATAGGATCGGGTGTTGCTATAAACCCTAATGATCCTTGCCTATACATATGTACCTGTACTCTTACGCCAACAATAAGTCAATAATTCCCAAGACACGAATCTCTCATGGTATGTTCTCGGCCCTACGCGCCACGCCGCCACCCCTTCCTCGCGCGCCGACCCTTTGCCGCGCAACCCTCTTCTTTGCCCCGCTGCACTACTTCTCTTGCAGCGCCGGTCCTATTCGCACCGCCTCCCTCGCGTGATGGCTCCCAACCCCGGCCTCTCTCGTGCGTCAGATGATGCCACCTCTGCTTGCCGCCTTCGCGAGCGGAGACCGCCGCCGAGCCCGCGATGCCACCGCCGTGAAGGCTGAACGTGATGCCGCTTAGCGGGCGGGCGGCGACTCGGCCGGGGCTGCCAAGGAATGGGTTGCTTTTGTCTTTTTTTGTGAATTGGTGCTTCATTCATTCATCGGGGGATTGAGAGGGTTACAATCTTCCATCGGCGGTCGACAATACAGGCGAGGGGCAACATGCCACTCCCCCCCCCTGTTGTCCTCTGTGACTTGCCTAGCTAGAACATGGGCAATACGATTACAAGAACGCCTAGCATACATCAAAATAAAAACATGAAAATTTGAACAAAGCTCCCTTATCTCCACGAAGATTGGTGCCGGGCTTGAGTGGTGATAGTCTCCTCCCGCCCAAAGTTTAACCCGGCTCCTGGTTGTCCGTCTCCACTTGGAGCTTGACCACATTCTTCTCCTTGGCAAAAGCATTCCATCACGACAGGGCTAGCGGCTCCATCATCAAAGCACTCAAACCGTCGCGGGTACCGGCGTGCTCGACCGCCCAAGAAGCGGCGACCAAATTCACGAGAATGGCACCTGTTGCTCCCGTCCAACTCCCACCTGGTAGGTTGCATCGATATTGCATTTAACCCGGTCATCGATGGAGGTCGCCACTTTGCCTCGCTAGCATGCGGGGCTTGCTTCTTCTTTGGTTTATGAATCTCCCACAAATCATGTGCCATATCCACCGTCCGGCTAACCATGGTTACGATAGGTATCGATCTTCTCCATGTCGTCTCTTGTTTTCAGTTGCCCAACTATGAGAATTCAGGTGTGGCAATTTAACCCTCGTAATGGACTTAAGCTCCCGCCAAAGACATCCTTGCTATTGTGCATTCGAGTAGGACATGTCGAATAGATTCACTATCAGCACCACATGTTTCACAATAAGCGTAGTCTCAATGTGTCGTCGATTCAGTTCCAATTTAACCGCGTAAACTCGTGGAAGCACGCCACCAAAAAAAACTTTTACTTTTGGTGGAACATTTAATTTCCATGTCTTCTTCGAGAACACATCTCCTGAACTTTTCGGTGTTTCAACATACTGTTGGTGAACTCGATGCCCGCCTTACGGTATGTCGTCTTAACAGAGAATTCACCATGCTTCTCTAGCTCCCATGCCAACCAATCCCTGCGCATCCCGTGTTCTCGAGGAGGTATTCGAAGGATCGCATTTGCATCAAGCGGGATGAAAATCTCCCGAATTCTTTCCTCGTTCCATTGCCCGAGTGCGTCAACAGCTCGGACACCATATTCACTTCCTGGCCGTCACTAGGGTGTGAGAGGTCTGGCATCAAAGTGCATCGGAATCCACCTATCTTGCCGGATGTTAGTTGAAGTACCATTTTCGATCCGTTTAATCACACCCTCGTTGCAACACTTCTTTCCCCAAATGTAATTGCACGCCAAGTGTGACTAGCATGTTTCTTCCGAAGTGCTCCCCATGAAGTCCAGTCATGGTAATATCGGCCCTTCAACACCCGAAAGCAGAAAGACTATCAGGTCGTGTAATTAGTCTCCAACCTTGCTTCCCTAGCATGGCCTTGTTAAAAGATGCAAATCACGGAAGCCCATGCCGCCATTTGATTTGTGTTGAGCAAGACGATCCCAACACAACCGGTGCATATGTCGGTTATCTGCAGCTCCTCCCCACCGGTAATTTGATATCGCCGCCCTCATTTTCTTGCAGGTTGTCTTGGATAAGAGGAAACAACTCATTGAGTAGGTTGGCCTTTGCTTGTGTAATGACTTAAGAAGGATCTCTCCCCCACTGCTAGCCTCACGACCACTCCATGTTCCGATCGGACCCGAATTCTTGCGGGTAGGAATTCAAATGCCTCAGCAGTGAGAGCGCCCAACTCGATAGGTAGCCCCGTGTATTTATCCGACGGTGCTTCTGTTGGTATATGCAGGCTCGCCGGACCAGGCTCTTTGGTATGATCTAGACAATTTTCTTTGAAGAACACTGCAGACTTGTCTCTGTTAACTAGCTGGCCTGAACCCTTGCTATACATGTCCAAAATCTCCTGAATTCTAGTAGCCCCTCTTTGCGATGCTTCTGAGAATACAATGCAGTCATCCGCAAAAAGAAGGTGCGATATCCATGGTGCGTGCAGACCCACGTGGACGCCTCTAGATAAATGCACTGGACCAACTGATTTCAGTAGACTAGACAATCCTTCCGCACACAGCAAGAACAAATCTGGCGAAATCGGGTCGCCTTGCTGAATGCCACGAGTAGGTTTGAAAATATTCGATAAAACACCATTGACCTTTATTGAGAAGGAGACTGAGGTGACACACCTCATTATCAGAGAGACAAAGCTTTCATGGAAGCCCAATTTCAGCATGATCTCTCTCAGGTAGTCCCATTCCACTCGGTCATACGCCTTGGCCATGTCGAGCTTGATTGCACAGGCGCCATTGTTCCCTTTCTTCCGTTGAAGATAATGTGTACACTCATAAGCCACTAGCACGTTGTCCGTTATAAGCCGACCCGGTACAAACGCACTCTGCACTTCCGCCACAATTTCATCTAGGAATACTCGCAGCCTGTTAGCTAACACTTTGGAGCAGATTTTATAAATCACATTACAAAGAGAAATTGGAAGAAATTGTTTCATATCTTGTGGGTGCTTCACCTTTGGTATGAGAACAATTGTGGTCCTATTAATGCACTCAGGCATCTGCCCACCGTTTAAGAAGTCCAGAACCGATGTTGTTACCCCTGAACCAAGTTTCTCCCAGTGGTACTGATAGAAACCAGCAGTCAGCCCATCTGGCCCAGGAGCTTTGTTCGCTCCCATCATGAAAATCGCCTTCCTCACCTCTTCCTCTGAGAACGGTTGCAACAAGGCCTCATTCATCTGATCTGTGACCCTCTCTTTGACACGATCAAGGACTGGTCCATGGTCTAGCACTTCTTGTCTTGTAAAAAGTTTGGAGTAAAACTCCATTGCCTCCGTCTCCAAATCCTCCTGGCTTGTCACAATAGAGCCATCATCTTTTTTTAGCGCCGTGATGCGATTGGAATGTGCTCTCTCACGTGCTTTAGCATGGAAGAAAGACGTATTACGGTCTCCTTCCCGCAGCCAGTCAATTCGGGCCCTTTGTTTCATCATAATCTCCTCTCTCGACAACAGTTCAGAGATCATTGACATCAAATGTTTTTCCCCTCCTTGACGGACCAGTATGCAAAGATGAGCTTCTCACTCTCTCCAGTTCTGACCTTAACTGCTTCAAGCTTTTCTTTACTGAACCAAAAGTGGATTGCTCCCATGAATTGAGTGACCCTGAGATGGTTCCCAGCTGTTCCGATAACTGAGACAGTGATGCCGGCCTGTCCATGTTGCTATAGACCGCATCCACCATTTGTTTGTATGAGGGGTCGCGACGCCACATGTTTTCGTACCTGAAAGTTCTTCGTCTGCGACTTCTATTGTTGCCCCCTTTCCAACACTCCAACACCAAGCAACAATGGTCCGATTGGGTTGTTTGGACGTGCCACACCTTGGCCCGGCCGGTAAAGGTCAAGAAACCCCTTGATCGCCCGGCCCCCTGTCTAGCCTAACCTTGACATTCCTGGCCTCTTGCTGTCGATTATCCCATGTGTACGGCAGTCCAATATAGCCTAGGTCTAGAAAGATGCAGACCTCCACCGCCTCCCGAAACCCCTCCATTTGCCGCTCGGCCTCACGTGACCACCGATTTGTTCATGCATGAAGGACTTCGTTGAAGTCCCCAGCGCATAGCCATGGTAGATCACTCGTAGAGCTGAGAAATTTAAGTAAATCCCAACTCCTATATCGAAGATCACGATTGGGTTCACCATAAAAGCCCGTGAAACGCCAATCCCCGGATTGAGAAGGCGTGGACCGTACCGTGACATCAATATGTAGCTTATCATAGCTCTCTAGCTTTACCACCACCTCTCGGCTCCAGAGAAGAGCTAAGCCTCCTCCTCGACCACGAGTACCCACACCAAAACCTCCCTCCATGCCCGGTGTCCTCACCAGGCCATCCACGCGATCACCGAAAAAATCTATTCTCCGAAAAATCTAGTCTCGAAAGGAAGACCACCCAAGGGCGATGTAGCTCACATAGGCTACGTAGCTCTTGAGCGCCTCTGCGGGCTGCCCCGGGCCCCGGCAGGTTTAAACATAGGATTTTTCATTGTGCGTGCGGGGCTGCCACCCGGCCCCGGCCGATTTTGCATTTTGATTGGTTTTGCCTCTCTTCACTTTCTTGAGTGTCTCAATCATGCTCCCATCACCACTGTTCGTGGCAGTATGTAGTTGAGAAACTCTCGAGTTCACTAACCCGACCGGCACAATAGCATTGGAGCCCTCAAGAGGTATATTAAGATTTGGTGTCTGCGATATTGGCTCCGTTTCGTCAGGCTTTCTCTTGCGCTGACCCAAACTCAACATCTCGTCCTCCTTGCTAAAGAGTTTCTTTCCAACCCCAACTCTGTTTTAGGTTCAGCTACTTCATTGGGGATTGGACTTCCTGATCATTCGTTTCAACCACATATCCTGTCGATGAGTGTTGTGAACCCTCGTCTCTCCTCGAGGACCGATTATCTCTCGGTCCACCGAATGGCCCTTAGAGGCCTTTGTTTGCTGAAGATGAGCCATTTGCCCGGGATCCCGACGCCTTTCCGGCAAAGGATTGAATTCTCTTTTTCTTTTCTTCTGGCGCTCGAAGTTGGGCATCATAAGGCAACTTCCCTTTTGCATTCCTAGTAACTGGATTTGCACATTCCACCTCCGAAAGTGACCCATAATCCCACATGTAAAACAAAAATATGGAATTCTTTAATATTGCACGACAAACCACCGTGGATCCTCCACTTTATTCATGCGAAGAAGAACTCCACGTCGTAGAGGTTTATCTATTTCAATGGCCACACAACCCCTCAAAAAAGCTCCACTGGCTATCCCATCTGCATCCACATCCATCTTGATCACCGTCCGATTAGGCTCATCGCCGGCTGCCCCTCTGGCGATTCATCCAATCGAGGGAAGATTGATGATTCTAGCCTGCACCTCCATTCGATCAAAAGATATCTCGATGCACTCAAACGTTCATCATACGCCTTCAAGATCACTGCATGTTTCCCCATCTAGGGTGATCCTTCCAGAACCCTAGTCATCTCCATTTTTCCTGCAAACTCTGCTACAAAGAGATTTTCTTCCTTCTCTCTAATCGATCGGAGTTTCGGGCCGGCTGGATTACCCCATGCCAGCTTCATCGCAGAACGTACTGTGGTGACATGGACTACCGTTGGAGATAGGACCTTACCAACAAGTGCCCACTCCATAGCTGGTTCCTCCACATCATTCTCATCATCACCGAAATCCGCCACAACCCCTCTACCTCCGTCGATTGAGCACCTTTCGCCAGATCCAAACACTTGGGCCGGGGTGCACATTCCGTCGCCCTTTCTTCCTCCCTCCCCGCCGTCGCCATAGTCATGAGCTTGGTAGGAGAGGAATAACAAAACGTGATCTGCAGCCAAAGATGCATACACCACGCGATCCCAAACACTACAACCTAAGTGGCGCTTAGACCCTAGTGGGGAAGGGTTTTAGATTTTTGGTCGACGGCGCCAGAACGGCTAGCGGGCGACGGCGGTGGCCGGCGGCAGGAGACGTCGGCGACGGGCGTGGGACGCGAGGGATCAAAGTGATCACCGGCGTTAGAGGTCTAGTTCAGCGGGCGTGGGAACTAGAACGGGATCGCGATCGCCTTTTCGGCGTCGTCCGCGGGGAGGGCCTCCGTGAGTTCGGATCTCACCATCACGTATCTGTTTTTGTCCAAGTCTACGTATTGGCCTCGATCCGGGTTCTTTCTTTGTCGCGGACTTCGCGCTGAACTCCTCTAGTGCGTCTTACGGAGGTGCACCACCGCCCGACCTCAGCGTGGCTATGCTCCCACGAGGTCGCCGCCTGGCTGCAGACTCCACTCGGGCCGTCGCCGTCGGCAACATATCGGAATCACGCGTCGACCATCCTCGGCGTCGATTAGGAAACTTCAACCGATGGCGCGACCAGGTTCTCCTCATCGTCGGCAAGTTCTCCCTCCGGGACCACGTTAGCGAGGGGCGCCCCCGATCACGTCTCTCAGGACTAGGCTTGGATGGATTGTGTCGTCAAGTCCAGGATTGTCGCCACGCTCATCGACGATCTCGGGGGGAGATCATCTTTGCGCCTTGGGGCTCCACCGCGTGCCATGCTTGGCCCGCCGTCGAGTCCCGATTCCTCGCAACCACGAGGCGTGCCTAGAGCCACAATTGCCCTTTGGCAAACCAATTCCAGTGTATGTTTTGCAAGCACAGAGGGCACCATCGATGGCCACCCCGTCATTTGCCCCATGGCGTTTGCTACTCCCTACAGGTTTGTATACGGTCCACGCAACCCTAACTTCCATTGTTTTCTATTGTTGCAAGATCGCAATTCATCTCTCTCACCACGCGACGCTAGCGGCTTTGTGTCAACTTCGAATTTTTCCTCACTATATGGCGCGCAGCTTGGGGTCAACTTCAAATTGGACCAAAATCCGAGATATTGGAATGCAAAAATTCATGAGGCTATCAAACTTTTTGGGCTTTACAAAGAGAGATTTTTCTAGAATCATGATCGGTGTAGAGGTGAGAAGTTAAGAATTTATTTTTAATATTTCATTTCTTTTCTATGGTGATACTCGCTGCCCCTTTTGTTCCGTTGTGCGGTTAGTTCGAATGGTTGTAGAAGGACGGTGTTTTTTTTTCGTTCTACAATCCAAGGCACGAACTTGCGGGGAAGGGCCGCATGACGTCGTTCATCAGCGCCTAGAACGTGGCCAAGGCTTTGCACAAACCCGAATGGCATCACTAGGAACTTGTTGAGCCCGTCGTGAGTCTGAGAATGGTATCTTGGCGATGTCGCCGGGGCTCATGCGGACCTGGTGGTAGCCTAAGTGGAGATCAAGCTTGGTGAAGAACTTGGTGCCGTGAAGGTCGCCCACCAGCTCATCAACCACCGGAATCGAAGGCGCCCCCACGATGATGATCGCGTTTCAAGGCCCGGTAGTCGACGAAGGGCCATGAACCGTCGCCTTCTTGGACGAGGAGGACCATGGAGGAGAACACCGGGGAGCTTCGGCGAATGAGACCCTGGTCTAGCATGGCGGCGCATTGCTGTTCCAACTCATTGTTGTGCATCGTCGGGTACCGATATGGCCGTACGGCCACAAAGGCTATGATCTAGTGAGGAGTGTGATGTGGTCGGCGTCGGCGTGGATGAGGCAACATGTGTGGCTCGAGAAGACTTTGGCGGAGGAGTCTAGCAGTTTGTCCAGCAGTGTGGCGATGGTGGAGGTCGCGTGCACCCGGGTGTGTCTGGGTCGGCCACCCCGTGCTAGCGGACCTGGCGATCAAGCGTAGCTAGAACCCCATGGAGTGGAGGAGGCGCCCGTGTGTCTTGAGAAGTGTTGGTATTTTTAACGCACCACGAGATAAATCGCAAGCGCACGGAAAGTACCGTTGTAGCTTTCACCGGGAGTATTCAGTGGTATCGATTTCCACGGGGAACGAGAAGTGAACTAGGAAGAATTAAGGTCGCCCAAGACAGGGGTAGGAATAATATTTTTGGTAGGAAGAAAGGGGTTCTCTAGGGTTTTCCCAAAATTACTAAATTACTAATGTTCAGGGCTTACTAAATTCCACTTGCTTGAGAGTGTGACCTTTCCGATTCTCGAAAAGACTGGAAATGGTAATCGGGGAAGGCCACCAAAAGCTCTACGAAAACACCAACACGTGCGTGGTGGACTACAAAGGCCTAGTCGGAGTTTGTCACCCCGGGGCTACCACAACTATTCCGTAGTGTTGGGCGCAATCTCGGGTAAACTCTAGCCTAGACACCACGCCCTACGCTAGCGGATACGAAACTAGTCTCAAGGCTAAGACTAGAACCTTTGGTCGAACGGAGATCCGGCAAGTAAAATAAAATAAATACTGAATTTAGTAAAATAATAATATTAGAATTGCCACAAGATAACCTGGGCGTTACTCAAATCGAAAGTCGGCTCGTAGAAGTACAAAAGTTGAGGCAGTAACCGACAAACCCGGCTCTTCCTCTTATCTTCTCCTCTCACTCTCTTCCTCTTTTCTAAATTGTACAACTAGGTGGAGAACACCTAGAGGGACACTACTACAAAATATATGTGGGGAAGATGAAGCTCAAGTGTAGAATGTGTGTGTACAAGGGAGGAGTGCCCTTCTTTATATAGTGGAGAGGAGGAGGGAATGGAGGGTGCTCCTTGCTTCGAGGGCAATTGGCGGGAACGAAAGTTTGCACCGCATGCAACCGCCCAGCGTGAAGATCGCTCCAAACCGCCCCGCTGAAAAGGGCGGGAACAGAGGGCAAATTTTGCGCCCGCCGGGCCGCATCTTGGCCGGCCGCCCTCGGCTGGGCCTCCCTGGCCCCGGCCTTCCTCTTGGCGTTTGGGCCCTCATATGTTGGGCCTATCTTTGGTGCATGGGCTGAATTCCGTGCGGAGTTTGGTCCTCTTGTTTGATCCTTTCCTTGGCGTCTTTTATTCAATGCGCTTCCTGAACTTATTTGGCGACTTTGTACTTTTCCACTTTTATACCGCAAAACATACTTTCTACGAATACAAGTGGAACTAGGTTAGAAGTCTGGTATATGTAACATAAGTTTGCCCTTTTCTCATGAATTGGATAAAGGTTGGCGGTATAATATACTCGATAATGACCGCCAACAAGAAGACTTTGGCGAAGGATAGCAGTTCGCCCCAACGATTGTGGCGGTGGTGGTGGTCACGTTTGGGTGTGTTTGGGCCAGCGACCATGTGCCCGGCCAGACACGGCAATCGCGTAGCTAGAACGCCATGGAGTGGACATTGAAACTCGGGAGGATAGGGCCCATGGTCGTGAGGCACCGGGTGCCAACTGCCAAGGACGATGTCACATACCCAACGAGCGGTAGGATGAAGAGGTCGGTGGAGAAGGCGCGGTGAACGCGGCCGAGGGATGACCCCCAGGCAGTCGACGTGCTCCCTGTTGGACCGTTAGGCGTGAGGCGATGCTTAAGGGGGACGACACGAACGCTGCCCCACCGCCCTCGAGATGAAGTTGTGTGTGGATCTTGAGTCGAAAGCGGTAGCGGCGAGGAAATTTTGCTTAGCTCGATTTGGATTTTCATCGTGTCATTGATGCACACCCGGTGATGGCGTGGAGGGAGAAGTGCGGGATGACCTCCCGGTGGCGCCCTCCTCCAATGGTTCGGGGGCGTCGACCTCATCCTCTACAACACCATCCAATAGACTCTGTTGTGGCCGTGCCTAAACTTCTCGTTGCCCACAGGAGACTCAGGAGACTCAGGTCTTGTCCAACATCGGCCATGATTTCGGCGCCAGCAACCACGACGGGTTCCAAGGAGAAAACGTTACCGACACACTAAAGTTTGGTGATGGCTCAAGGTTGGCGATCTGGGGGCATGGCACCATCATCTTTTGGTGCCGGAACGGTGAACACCACACGCTGACGGACGTCTACTACATGCCCCAGTTGTGCTCGAGCATCATCAGCATCAGACAGTTGGATGAGCGCGGCAGCGAGGTGAACATCAAGGATGGCATCCTCAGGATCAAGGACCGAGGGCTGCGGCAAGACATGCCATTGGTCAAAGGAGTGCCCAAATCGCAAGTAGGTGATGGCGTACATGTGCTCGTAAGGCTTTGAGCTTTGTGTGGGCAACGAGGAGAGGCAGCAGAGGAGAGGCAGTGGTGGTCGCCCTGAGTCTCCTATCGCCTAGGTCCTTTATTGTGATTTCGGCGCCAGGACAACATGGCCGATGTTGGACAAGACAGGATACAACGAGTGGTCCTGCACGATGAAGTCAAGATTGGCGCTCACCATTGAGGAGGTGATTGGGCGGCTGAAGGGCATCGACGATCGCGAAGAGCAAGCTTCGACGGAAACCATCACCGTCAGCGGCAAGCTGATGTACACGGAGCAATGGCGAGCCCGCTGGAAGGAGAAAAGGGCGGCGGATGGGTCTGGGCGGATGGTCGCCGAAGGAGCACCACTAGTGGCCTATGCAAGCTCAATTACCGTGGCAAGGCCGGCGTATTCATCAGCTACGCAGAAGAGGAACTGCGGCGACCGTAGTGACCGAGAAGACGGCAGAGCAGTCGGCGACGATCGCCGGCCGAATCACGATGAGTGCCTCAGTTGTAGCAAGGAGGGCCACTAGGCATGCGATTGTTGTCAGCCGTGCCGTGGTCGCGGCGGAGATCGTGCTGATCGTGTGAGGCCGTGGTGGCGACCGCAGAGGAGATCGTGGTGGTGATCATGGTGGCCAACGCGGTGAGCGCAGAGGAGATCATGGCGAGTGCGGAGGCCAGGCCCATGCTCTATTCTTGGCGCACGGCTTCCTCGATCCGGACAAGAGCAACCCGGCGTACTCCTTCACCATGCGGGGACCTTGTCCTAAAGGAACCGTGAGCTCGTGCCTTCCTCGACACCAACGGTAGTGAAGACAAGCTTGGTTCCTTCTCGGACTACGGGGCCACACACCACATGACTGGCCACCGCGAAGCTGTTCGGCCGACATGCACACCGACGTCCGTGACACTTTGTGATTCGGGGATGCGTCCAAGGTGGACATTTGTGGTGTCGGCTACATCGTTTTCAAGGCAAGATTGGCGAGTACCGAGTCCCTGACGAGGTGTATTACATCCCGACATTGAGGTATTCTATCATGAGCTTGGGCTAGCTTGATGAGTGTGGTTCCAAGGTGGAGATCGGCGACACCCGGTTGAGGATTTGGGACCCGGCCGAGGCCGGTTGTTGGCTAGCGTTCGATGCGCGGGCCAATCGGCCGTCGTCCTCCACCTCGACGCTGGGCCTTGATCGGTCGATCTTGCTGCGTACAAGGACAATGTTGCGTGGCAATGGCTTGAGAGATTCAACCATCTTCACTTCGACGCACTCCGGCGGCCGGGCAGGATGAGATGGCCCACGGGATTTCGATTGATCGATCACGCCGGCGGTGTGTGACACTTGTGTCACCACGGCGTAGGCGGTGTCGGTTTCGATTGGCGATGGATCTCTTGGCGAAGCGAAGCAACAACTGGAGCTAGTGCACGTGGACTAGTGTGGTCTCGTGACACCCGGCGGATGGTGCTTCTTCATGCCAATGGTGGATGACGCGATCCGTTACATGTGGGTCATGCTTCACCCCCTCGAAGGACGCCGCTAGAGAGGCCATCAAGCAAGTGTAGGCCACCATAGAGATGGAGAGTGGCCGCAAGCTACAAGTCTTGGCACCGACAATGGCAGCGAGTTCACCGCCGTCAAGTTCACTTCCCTCTTTGCGATGATGGAGGTATTAAGTGTCATTTCTCTGCTCCTTACACTACCCAGCAAAATGGAGTCGTTGGTGGCGACGGCACACGCAGAGGAGGATGCTGGCTCGGTTTTGGGGGGAGGCTGTGATGACTGCAATGCATCTCCTCAATCGTTTCGCCGCTGTTTTGTAGGGAAAAGATGCCGGCATGGGCGTTTTCGAACGGTTGGCCACCTCAAGGCGTTAGAACGTGGTCGCCTACACTAAGGAGGCGACTCACCTATGCAAGCTCAATTACCGTGGCAAGGCGGCGTATTCATCGGCTACGAGAAGGGGCTAAAGGCCTCTTGGGTGCTTGACCGACCACTCAAAGCATGTCAAAGATCAGCCGTGACGTCGTCTTAGATGAAGGATGCGGCTGGGATTGGTCTTCTTTGGGAGGGAGCTCGAGACCGCCGACATCGATTTCTTTGTCGAGGTTACGGGATTCGGCGGCCGGGGGAGCACGTGATCTTCGCTGCGGAGGTGCCCGAGTCGCCATCACCCACGCCCGCGCCCGGGGGAGCTTGGGGGATCGCTGGTAGCCATGGAACGACCAACTACGCCGGGCTAGTAGATCTTTGTCGATGGAGATTTGGTGCCTCGCACATCGCCATCGCCCAATCACCCTAAAGTCGGTGTACAAGCTGAAGAAGGACAAGCGCGGCGATTATGATCAAGCATAAGGCTAGGCTTGCGGCGGCGTGGATTCGTTCAAAGAGGGAGTGGATTGATTATGAAGAACCCTTCACGCGCCAGGTGGCCGGGATCGAGTCGGTGCACGTATGCGCATGCTGCTCGCTCGCCATGGACATCAAGTCCCCTTTCCGCAATGGGGAGCTTTAGGAAGAAGTCTACGTCCACCACCGTCTAGATTTGTCGTTCGGGGAAGAAGACACGATGTATCGCCTCCGCAAGGTGCTGTATGGCGTTGACACTTTGAAACCCCACATGATAGGGGCCCAGGGTCGTGAGGCACTGGGTGTCGAGGACGATGTCACATACCCAGCGAGCGCTAGGACGAAGAGGTCGACGGAGAAGGCGCGGTGAACGCGGCCGAGGGATGACCCCGACCGATCAACGCGCTCTCTCGTTGGCGAATCGTGACCGTTAGGCGTGGGACGATACTAAAGGGGACGGCTTGAACGCTGCACCACCGCCTCGGAGATGAAGTTGTGTGTGGATCCCAAGTTGAGCAATGCGACGAGGGAAATTTTGCTTAGCTTGATTTGGATTTGCATCGTGTCATTGATGTGCACCCGCCGTTGGCGTGGAGGGAGAAGTGCGGGATGACCTCCTCGGTGGCGCCCTACCCAATGGTTCGAGGGTGTCAACCTCATCCTCCACAACACCATCCAATAGACTCTCATTAGGCCGTGCCTAAACTAAACTCGTCGTAGTTGTAGGCCGAGGCGGGCCGGGGTGATCGTGGCCATTGGCGGCGCCGATAGTGTGAGGCGCGAGGTTGGCGATGGGAGGAGCGCACACGGTGGTGCCGGACGATGGTGCAGCGTATTGCTCCCCGGTTCGGCCCGCAGTTCCGGCTATTGTGAACCTCGATGTCGGCTGGGCGTATGAGTCGCGGTTGAAGGCCGCGTTGAAGAGTTGGATTATTTGGTCCTCGTCGAGGCGTGCTATGCGAGGGATGAGCGCTTTGAAGCGGACAATGCCCGTGCACTTGCATGTCGACGGTTCGCCGAGAGGATTGCACCGTAGGTGTCCCGTAGCGGAGATGCGGCAGCTCCTTGAACTGGCGCTAGGTCGGAGTCCCTCATCTTGTTGGATCACAAAGCAACATATGGGCCACTTCCTCTAGGTTGAGCAGTGGAAATCGAGTTTTCGAGGCTGCAGGGCCGGACTTGGAGGTCAAGGAAGACAACAAAGGGCGGTTCGCGTCTAGGTGTTGGATCGTCTAGGAATTGGTGTCTACGGAGGCTTGCAATGACTTAAGGGTGGTCGCCAAGATGTTCAGGGTGGTCTAGAGGGTGGCCTTCTTGTCGCTGTTGTCGCCCATGGCGGTGGTGTGTTGTGTGGTGGGCAGTCAATGAAGATCGGCGAGGTGAGGAAGGCCTGGATCATGATACCAGGTTGTGAAGGGCGCTCAAGGACAGGGTAGGAGGACAACATCATAAAGATACAGATCACGATACGTAGTTCGTAGCCACGATCTCGTGGTTTGGGGCAAATGGCGTTGCCATCTACATTGGTTCAACTACCATCGCTTCTCCATGGTCGGGTGGTTCCCAGCGGCGCGGGCGAGATCCTTGTTCATGGTATCGGCCGCCCTAGGTTAGATGCTATCTTTGTTGCTTACTCGCGAGCCGGCTCCTCTCCTTGCCATCACATGACGTCCGCCCGACCACCGCTTGTGTTGCGTCCAAATCCACTCCCCTAGCCTCCCCCCGAGGTCACCGGGCGTGGATCGCCGATGAGGTTACCGCCGCCTTGCCAAGGAGAATGCCACCGCCGCCTTGCCAACTCAGAAAGTAGCGCCAGGACGCCCTAGCCCACGCCGCCGCAGCCGAGGAGGAAGCTGTGGGCGCCACCAAAGATCGTGACGCAGTTGCGCCCACGCGTGCGTGGCCACCACTACCCCCGGTGGCCCTGGCGGCAACTCCTCACCGCCGCCCAACCTTGCCTCGGCCATGCTTCTTCATGAGGCCATGGCCCTGGGGTAATTGCCCGCGCAGGCCATCGCCGTTAACAACATCAAGAACCACATCACCGTCGTTTTTTGACGTCGACTCGACAATATCAACCGTTGGCGCGTCGGTTCTTGCTCGTCCTGGCAAGTTTTCTCTCCATGATCACGTTCGATGCGGACCCCTCGATCCCATCTCCCTAGACTGGGCATACATGGACTGCATCGTTAAGTCTTGGATCATCGCCACTCTCACCGACGACCTCGCTAATATTACGTCGCTTAGGACTCCAGCGGGTCGGCATGCAGCCCGCTGCCGAGTCCACAGTTCCTCGGCAAGCGGGAGGCTAGCTCCTTCCACCTTGAGACGTAGTTTCAACTTCATCAAGGGCGACCTCTTCGTCGCCGATCGATACCGTTGCTCGAAGAAGATGATCGATTATCTCGGCCCTTGGGGGAATTTGATCATCGACCGTACCCTCATCCTCAACGTCATCTGCGTCCTCAGCGGCCGCTTCAACCCACGTCGGGGCACTTCTACGAAGAACCTGTTCCTTCAACTCCTTCACGGAGGCCCGTGGCGACATCATCCTTGAGGAACTCACCTTGGAGAACAAGGACGCCCCTACCACTTGCACTCTCTTCGCATCGGCGCTGCCCCCCTTCCGTCCGCGCCTGGGGGCAAGGAAACTCAGCACTCCTAGAGGCCAGCGACCTCTCTTAATACTTGATGCCAACAACAGCTCGCTGGTGCTCAATAGCCCGCCGCCAGCAGTCGTCCCTGGTCGAGCTACCACAACCCATGGATGGGTTCTATCTAGATGTGGTGGAAGCCCTCAACCTCCGCGGCCCCCCATCCGGTGCCTCCTCATCTGCGAGGCACGGCCGCACTGCAAGAAGCAAAAAAAGCGGTGCTCGCCCAACAACAGCAAGCCACCCTCAGTAGCAGCAGTCCAGCGCTGCCCGACGATGCCGGCCACTAGGTTGCCCTAGACTACTACAAACCGTAGGCTGGCCTTGCCTTTCCGTGATCCGGCGGCCCTCGCCTGCGCCTTGCCCAGACCCCCTTGGCGGCCGGTAGCAACGGCTTCGGCCTGGTGCTCAATAGCCCGTCGTCGGCGGTCGTCCCTGGTCGAGATACCACAACCCATGGATGGGTTCTATCTAGATGTGGCCTGGAAGCCCTCAACCTTCGCCAATTTACTATCGACAATAATTGTTCTGTTGAGTTTGACCCCCGCTGGTTGTTCTGTGAAGGTTCTTGCATCTCGGACCGAGATTGTCAGTGCAATAGCTCCTTGCTGCTCTACCCTCTGCACCTACCTCCAGCACACTCATTTGTTGCCCAGGCTCCCTCTTCACTGTGGCATCGGTGCCTTGGACATCCTGCTCACGAGGCGTTATCGAAGCTTGTGTGTTTCGTGTCAAATTCAAGATTGTTCAGATTTATGTCATGCTTGTCAGTTAGGGCGTCATGTTCGTCTGCCCTTTCTGAGCTTGATCTTATTCACTATGACTTGTGGACATCTCCAGTTGTTTGTGTCTCCGGTTACAAATATTATTTGGTTATACTTGATGATTGTACTCACTATTTGTCGATTTGCACCAAAGCACTAGCGAATCGCCACCGCTGCCTGGCCGCACCGGCACCTCCGTCATCGCTGCCCAAGGGTCCGGTTGTTGTCCTCTCAGGACCAACCAGCACCCCATGGGCACAGGTCGAAGAGGGGCTATAGGATGCCGGCTACCTATTAGTAGCATAGAGATTGCATCTCATATTCAGATTTCCTATTGGCCAGATGACACTTTGCCTTTCATTGAAAGCTGCATCAAAATATCTTACAAACCTTGGGTGCTAGCCCTTTGCTCTTATATGCAAGTGGCTCAACAACCCCCCTAGAGAATATGCTAGCTGTTGAAAAGGAGATCCTTAGATTCTAACTTGGTAGCCCTTCTTCTCCTTTTCTTTGCGCCCGAGCCTTTGCTCCTCCGTGAGCAGAAGCTTGCCACCAGCAAAGATTGACTCGACCGCTAGCTCGGTGAGATCGTCCACCATCTTGAGCCGACCCATGACCTCTTCGATGGTGAGGTCCTGGTAGTCGAGCATAGTCTCGATGGCGATCTTGAGCTGGGCGTACTTGGCTAGAGTGGCGCGCAGGAGCTTCTCCACCGCACCTGCTCGTCGAGGTCAGTGTCGCCGTGGAGCGCTAGTTGCAACTTAAGCATGGTTAGCTCGGAGAGTGAAACCCACAATCTGCCCGGAGCGCCAGTAGCTTCGAATGCACACACTGGAGCATGGAGCGGCGGATGCGATCGATGCTGATGTGGGCCGCCTTGGCCGACTCCTTGCCCGACAGACATGCTGCATCTCAGAAGATGCCGGCGATGATGGCCTCGAAGGTGCGCCGGTCCTCGTGATACGGGAGGTCGTCGAACTTGACCGCATCCCATATCTGGCGAGCCTGCATCTTCAACTTCATGAGCGAAGCCCACTCATGATAGTTGGCCTCCGTCAGCATGGGCCATGTCCCGGTGCCGGAGTCCTTGTACATCGTATGGATGACGAGTGACCTTAGGTGGCCAACGCGTCCACACGGCGCTCACGGACGGTGATCGGGCTTGGCGGCGCTCGGGCTCCTCCGTGCAGGGACTCCTCGGTGCCTCCCAATCCACGGTGCTCCATCTTCACGCAGCGCAACACGGTGGCCGTGTTTGGCCGTGGCCTGAGCCGCTGGCGGATGCCGGCCCCGCCGCCTCGATGGGCCTGCACGGCTGTGGCCTTTGTCGCTTTGCCGGATAACCGAGCGCGATCGTCGCTTGGGGTGCCCCCTTCTCCCCGGCTGCGTTGGCGGCGGCCGGGTCGCCAAGCAGAGCGTTCACTTGAGGTGGAAGCCGTGGCCTTTGCCTTCTCTCACGAAACCCGGCTCATAGAGATTCAATCTCAGATTTAGATTGCCTATTGGCAAGATGGCACTTTGCCTTTCATTGAAAGCGGGATCACAATATCTTCCAAGCCTTGGGCTACCGGCAAGTTTGATCTCATTCATTGTGACTGTGGACATCTCCAATACATAGTATCTCTGGTTACAAATATTATTTGGTTATACTTGATGATTGCACTCACTATATGTGGACTTTGGTCATCATCTCTCGGCACGTCATCTTCGATGAAACAACCTTTCCTTTTTGCCGAGCAACATGTCCTAGTACTCGGGCGGACCTCGAGTTTCTTGATGCTACTGGACCGTCGCATAGATTTTTGTCTGCACGCACACCTTCCAGCATCACCGGTGCTCCTAGCGCCCCAGCCAGTCCCTCTACGCATGTCTCCCCTAGAGGTGCCCTATGTTCACTATCGTGTACATCCCGCCCGCGGCTCCGGCCGGCTCGATGTCTCAACACCGGACGCGAGCTCCCCCGGCGCCACCTCCACATGGGCCCCGCCCGGGTTTCTACCTCTCCGCTGCCCGTGACTTCACCTACTACGACTCCCGACGTCCTCCTCCGGTTGCTCCAACCACCTCGGCTAGACATGCACTAGCAGAACCGCCACCGCCGCCTCGGCCGCACCAACACCTTCGTCATCGCTGCCCAAGGGTGCGGTTGTTGTCCCCCTGTGACCAACCAACACCCCATGGGCATGGGTCGAAGAGTGGCTGGATGCCGACTAGCTATTAGTAGCATAGAGATTGGATCTCAGATTCAGATTGCCTATTGGCCGGATGGCACTTTGCCTTTCATTGAAAGCTGGATCAAAATATCTTACAAACCTTGGGTGCCGACTAGCTATTAGTAGCATAGAGATTGGATCTCATATTCAGATTGCCTATTGGCCGGAGGGCACTTTGCCTTTCATTGAAAGCTGGATCAAAATATCTTACAAACCTTGGGTGCCGACTAGCTATTAGTAGCATAGAGATTGGATCTCAGATTCAGATTGCCTATTGGCTGGATGGCACTTTGCCTTTCATTGAAAGCTGGATCAAAATATCTTACAAACCTTGGGTGCCAGCCCCTTGCTCTTATATGCAAGTGGCTTAACAACCCCCTAGAGAATATGCTAGCTGCTGAAAAGGAGATTTTTTGATTCTAACTTGGTAGCCCTTCTCCTCCTTTTTTTGTGCTGCCCACGCTTCCTCCTCTGTGAGTAGACACTTGACACCAGCAGAGATTGACTCGGCCGCTAGCTCGGCAAGATCGTCCACCATCTTGAGCCAACCCATGACTTCTTCGATGGTGAGGGCCTGGTAGTCGAGCATCATCACGATGGCGATCTTGAGCTAGGCATATATGGCCGAGATCATGGGTTTAGGGTTTAGGGTTTAGGGTTGTTGTCCCCCTGTGACCAACCAGCACCCCATGGGCACGGGTCGAAGAGTGGCTGGATGCCGACTAGCTATTAGTAGCATAGAGATTGGATCTCAGATTCAGATTGCCTATTGGCCGGATGGCACTTTGCCTTTCATTGAAAGCTGGATCAAAATATCTTAGAAACCTTGGCTGCCAGCCCCTTGCTCTTATATGCAAGTGGCTCAACAACCCCCTAGAGAATATGCTAGCTGCTGAAAAGGAGATCCTTTGATTCAAACTTGGTAGCCCTTCTTCTCCTCCTTCTGCTACACCAGCCACTACTCCTCTATGAGTAGACGCTTGACACCAGCAGAGATTGACTCGGCCGTTAGCTCGGCGAGATCGTCCACCATCTTGAGCCAACCCATGACCTCTTCAATGGTGAGGGCCTGGTAGTCGAGCATCGTCTCGATGGCGATCTTGGTTACAAATGTTATTTACCGACCACCTATTAGTAGCATAGAGATTGGATCAGATTCAGATTGCCTATTGGCCAGATGGCACTGAGAGTATTAAGCTAGCACTTGTATCTTACTTTCACCATTTCTATTATTGCAAAGTAGGATTGCCTTGGCGACCAAGTAGATTAGAGCATCTTGCTTTATGCAAGGAATATGCTTAGGAGAAAAGAGGCAAGGAGCTCTACCTATATAAGCAAAGTAGCCACCCCCCCCATTGTAAGAATATGCCATTTGGTAGCCCTTTTTCTCCTTCTAACTTGGTAGCCCTTCTTCTCCTTCTAACTTGGTAGCCCTTCTTCTCCTTTCTCACTGCTTTTTTCTCCCTCCGTGAGCGTAAGCTTGTTACACAAAGAAAGATCGACTCGGCCGTGGCTCGTCGAGAGATCGTCCACCATCTCGAGCCGACCCATGACTTCTTCGATGGTGAGGGCCTGGTAGTCGAGCATTGTCTCGATGGCGATCTTGAGCTGGGCGTATTTGGCCGAGCGGTCGCGCCAGGAGCTTCTCCACCGCACGCCGGGCCGAGGTCGATGTCGCCGTGGAGCGCCATTTCGCCGCTTTAGCATGGGTTAGCCAAGAGCGAAATCCTCGATGCTCCCGAACGCCCGCCAGCTCGAACCCAGCCAGGGACGCTGGAGCATGGAGCGCGGACGCGGCCCGACGCTTATGTGGGCGTCCTCGATGGACTCCCATGCCGCCTTTGGCCGACTCCTCTCCCGACAACACATGCCGCATCTCGCGCAGACTCCGGCGATGATACCGGAGGTCGTCGATCTCGACCGCATCCCATATCCGGGCGAAGCTTGCATCTTCAACTTCATGAGCCAAGCCCACTCATGATAGTTGGTCTTCATCGGCATCGCCATGTCGGTGTGTCGGAGTCCTTGTACAACCGCTGGACGATGGGCGACCCAGGTGGCCATCGCGTCCCACAATGGCGCTCACGACAGGCGATCGGGCGCGGTGGCGCTCGTGTAGGACTCCTCCGCGCCTCCCGATCCTGGCGCTCCATCTCCACGCCAAGCCGCGCGGTGGTCGTGTTGGCCGCGGCCTGTGCCGCTACAGATGCCTACCGCCTCGTCGCCCTGTGCAGCTGCGGCCTTTGCCAGCAATGCTTTACTTTATTTTATTTTATTATCAGTTGTATTTCTCCTCCACCTTCTGATTGGTCCAAGTAGAGTATGCTATATTCCTTTATATGAGCATCATAGTGTCAACCTTATCACGTTTTTGTAATTGTGAAATTGCTTCTTGTCTTTATAATGTGTCTCATAGATTTATCACCTTTTGTCTTTATAGTGCATGATTTTGTGGAAAACACTGTTGACAAAATAAAAATAATTATATATCATGCCATTTTCCCTCCACGTTTGATGATCTAGACCAACTATAGATATGATTTTAAGTCAGATTCATGCTCTGCTTATTTACCCAATGGACATCCTATCTGCATAGTGCATGATTTTGTGGAAACACTGTTGATAAAATAAAAATAATTATATATTGTGCCACTTTAGCCAACAGTACTAATAATATCCCCATTTTTGTTTCTCTGCATGACCCTTCTTTGAATTGTACATTCTTGTTTGTAGGAATCTCTCTATATCATGGATGATTTTGTGTTGGCACAAGCATCTCAACAAGTTTCTCTTACCATGTAAATAAAACTGGTTAGTAAATTTCAGCTCTACCATCCATTCTCCTGTCATTTAGAATTTAAGTTCACATTGTGCCATTTCTGTTCGGTAACTGTGCGCTTTTCTCTTGTTAATCAGTTTGATCTAGTACTAGAGTTGATGCAACTATTGATAGTTAGGAATTTTGTCACAATACCCAGTTGAGCGAGTAGCAGTTCCATAGCATTTCTTAACTTGTAAAACCTGCAGAAACAAGCTGCATTATCTATACTTTCTGTTTGGGTGGTTGCATTTCTAATGTACTTGTTCTGCAGATACTCTGTTGATCCCAAGGTGGCTGTATTGACTGGGTCTAAATGCAATTGTCTTGATTTCAATTAAATATTCCCTTAAAAATGAGTTTGGAATATCTTCTGACCTCATAGAGCATTCTTGAACTACCTGTTTCCTTGAGGTATTGCTGCAGAACATAAATTGCACCATTACATTTTCTATTCAGAAACTACTTTATACTTCTGAAATCTCATATTGTTTTTTTTTTTTGGGCTCAACATAGGATGGATATATTCTGCTCATATGTCAACATGGTTGACTAATGGGGCATAAATTTATCATATATTGGTATGTATTCCATGGGAGTTGAGCTCATTCTTGATTTGATTTCGGAGATAGGGGTTAATGTTGAATATTTTTGAATTGGGATTTGTTCTCTAGGTAAGCATAGGATTCTCAGAATTAAAATAACAAAACATTGCTCGAATTAGACTACTAGTAATGCAAGGTGATTGTTCTATTCAATTTCAAGCTTGCAATGTCTGATCAAAGTCAGCCAAAATTATACCTAAAAAGTCATGCTCGCTGATGCTTTCAACTACTGAACTGTACATTTGCAAATACGTCTATTCGTTTTTGTATAAGCTCTATGGAGACAACCACCCATGACAGTCTCTCATGCCCTGTCCCCCCACTACCAGCAGATGAACCTTCGTCTTGTTCTGATTAATTTGAGAACATAATTCATGCAGTTAATATGATTCTTTTATGTTGCTGGTCATCTCATCGGAAGACACATATTGGCACAAGACACACAACCTATATAATTTTATTCCTCTGTTTGCTACTTTTACCTTTTTTCTGATATTTAAAATAGAAGTTACCATTCTTTTCTTCTAACTCTTTGTCACTGCTACTTACAGGTTTGGATTTCCATTAAAATCATCACGCCATGACTGAATGTGAGTAGTTTTAGTTTATCTTCTCAACTGCATTTCTCCTCAACCTTGGAACTGGTCCAAGTAGAGCATGCAATATTCCTGGTACTGACTGGTAAAGGATCAGAGCTGATATGAGCTTCATATTGTCAAACTTAGCATGTTTCTTTAAGTGTGAAATTACTTGTCTTTATAATGTGTCTCATATACTCGTCACCTATTTTATGGACTCGTCACCTTTTTCATATTGTCAAACTTAGCATGAGCTAGCAGAAGAGAAGTTGCTTGACTATGTGTAAGTAAGTATATGTCAACCACAAATGCTTAAAAAACATTTCTGACATTAGATATGGTATTAGTCAAACTCATGCTCACGTTTTTTCTCTCGACGCTTGATGATCTAGACCAACAATAGATATGATTGTAAATAAGATTCATTCTCTATTTATTGACCCAATGAATATCCTATCTGCACTGTACATGATTTTGTGGAAACAAAACACTGTTTACAATGTAGAAAAATATATATATAGTGATACTTTTGTTGACAGTACTAATTCTATTTCTGTTTCTCTTTATCTGCATAAATCTTCTTCGAATTGTACATTCTTGTAGTCTTGTAGGAATCCCTTTATATCGTGGATGATTTTTGTGTTGTCTGGGATGAGCATCTCAATATGTGTCTCTGATGTTGTAAATAAAAGTGGTTAGTACATTTTAACTCTACCATGCATTCAGCTGTGTCATTGAGAATTTAAATTCACATTCTGCCCCATGCTATTCGGTTACGGTGTGCTTTTCTCTTGTTAATCTTTTGAGTAGTTCAATCTAGTACTAGAGTTGATGCAGCTATTGATAGGCAGAGATTTTGTCAGTGTTGAGTGAATAGCAGTTCCATAGCACTTCACTTGTAAACCTGCAGAAACAAGAGTACTTTCTGCTTCGGTACTTACGATTCTTAATTTACTTGCTCTGCAGATACCGTTGTGATCCCAAGGTGGCTACATCAACTGGATGTTAATGTCATTGTCTTGATTTCAATAAACTATACCCTAAGAATGGGTTTAGAATATCTTCTCAGCTCATAGAGCTTTCTTGAATTACTTGCCTGTTGCCTTAAGGTATTCCTGCAGAACATAATTTGCATCCTTACATTTTCAATCAGTGGCGGAGCCAGGATAAAAGTATAGCTATGGCTTAACTAATTATTACTAATTTTTAAAAAAAACACATAAAGCTATTAAATATAGATATATATATGTATATATAAGTTTTTTTTTTTTGAAAGCGTGCAGTTTGCATGTATTGCATTAAGGAAAGTTAGAGTCCGACATGTTGTAGGTTTTGGCCAAAAGATTTAGCACAGCAGAGAACCACACACTTACACAAATCGCCGGCTTTAACGGCGCCACTAATCGCTTGTACTCCCTCGGGATGGTATTAGAAGTCGTTTAGGACAACAACACCGTATTCAAAACACAACTTTGACCTCTTATTATTATAAAAATATTTATGGAGATGTGATATATGTATACTTTTATCAAAGTATTTTTAAGACAAATCTACTCATATAATTTTAACATTTATAAACTCAATAACTTAAAAGTTATTGATGATTTATATTCGATGTTTGACCCAAACCTTGTCCAAAATGACTTCTAATACTAAACCGGAGGGAGTACTTAAAAAACAAACACTTGCAACTGAGGCCTAACAGGTAGCCATCACTAGTGCTTGAGGCTAGACCGCCGCTAGTTGCTGCCCAGGCGGCGGCCTCATCCTTGATGTGCTTGACGAGGTGTGCCGGCGACTTGGTGCTGACCTTGATCTCCATCTGTCGCCATAGTCTAATGCTACTAACGGGCGACGGAGGCTGGGAGGCGGCGAACTGGAACGCCGAATGCACACGCCGCGCAGGGAACTACATCTATCGATCGATTGTTATTCTGTCCAGTCCAGTACTGCTTCTATCTCTGTCGATCCATCTCCACTGGGCCGGCCCAAAAGGCAGGAAGATGAAAGAAAAAAGCCCAACACCAGTCCCAACACTGTACATCTTCCTCCTAAGTCATGGATCGATTGAATAACGATTACCGGCGTCGTACGTCTGCCTGGGTGCACCGGGGGGTGGGGGTTCTCAGCTGGCGGCAGGTATGGCGGCCGCCATAGCTTGTTATAGTGGTGGCTCCGCCACTGAATTTTCAATTCAGAAACTACCGATAGTTCTGATGTCTGATGTTGCATTTTTGGCTTAACATCAGATGGCTATGTTCTTCGTTGATGGCAAAGTATATTCTGCTCTTTTGTCAACATAGTTGATTAATGGAGCATAATGTAGCATATATTGGTACGTATTCAACGGTACTTGAACTCATTCATGTTTTGATTAGACAGAGATAGGAGCTAATGTTGAATAGTTTCGAACTCATTTGTTCTCTAGGTAAGCTCCGTTGGATTCTCATAATTAACATAATAGAACATTGCTTTAATTAGACTGCTCTTTTTCAGTATCAAGCTTCCTATATCTGATCAGAATTAAACAAAAGGATACCAAAAAAGTCATGCCTGCTGATGATGTATATGATTTCAACTGCCGAACTGTGCAAATATGTATATATTTTTAGATTATATGTAGGGTTATGAAGACAACCACACATGATAGTTTCTCATCCCCTGTCCCCCAGTAGCTGCAGATGAACTTTCGTATTCATTCTGATTAATTTGAGTATATATTCAAGCAGCTAATATGATATACTTTTTTTTATGTTCCTTTATTTTTGTGGGCCATCTCAACAGAAGTCGTGTGGGCTCACGTAACCCATATAATATTGTTCCTCTGTTCCAAGTCTTCCACCGCTCCGTGGTGGCTAGATTCTTTCTTATCCTAGATGAATTGGCAGTATCCTTTGTATGCACGCCGTTGGTCCTCGCTCACCCTACGATGTGCTCGCTAAGCGATTATCGAACCGACCGTAACTTTCAACGTTATAGCGCAAGCATCACCGCAATCTTGCAAAGTATTCTTATCTTGATATAGCAAATAGATGTTGTCAAAGATTTATTTGTTTAGATTATAGGTCAATGGACACAACCATACATGAGTATGCATGCACACCACACATGCTATTGTACCTGATCATGGGCATAATTGCCACATCGGAAATGAAATTTGCATCGATTGCTTATAAGTGAACTTTTGAGCTGATTACACGTTTAAGTTTTCCAAGGTACAAGTAAGGGACCTAGAGTGAGGATATGGACATGTACTCGCAAAGACCCAAGTTTGATTCCTTGTCGAGGTGACTTATTTCTACCTAGTCCTTTATTTAAAGCCTCCTAAGTCCCCTAGTCTATTTTTTGTTTGTTTTTCATTTATTTTTGCTCGATCGCTATCGACCTTTGGGGATTGGACTAACACGCTGGCGATGGGCAGCGGACAGAGGTGGAGGATGCGGTGACGGGCCAAGACGATGCGGCGACGACGGGCGGCCCACGAACAGGACTAATCCCTAAAAAATGGATCACGGGTGAATTAAACCGAAGGGCCGGAAAGGCGACTAGAGGGGGTGAATAGGAGTCTCAAAATTTTCATTTGAAATCCTGGTTCATCGGCTCTCACCAAACCCTCGACTCGATCTCGACCAAAGTATGAGTAACAAACAAGCTAACCGGTAGCTAGATGTTACACGCGAAGTATTGGACATGCACGAGATCAACCGGAGAAAGATCAAACGAAGACCGCGCAAGATCGATCGAAAACAACACTAACTATGCACTAATGGATCGCCCACGCCTCCCTGGGCAATTCGTCCCGCAGTCATAGGGGCCGGACTGTCCGTGCAATCATGCTACAGGAACGAACGGTCCGACAGAAATCAGGCCCTTGAGGAGCTGGACAAAGTTCTCATACTCTCTCTTGTGGGTCTCAAATAGGCGGTTCTTGACGTGTGGCATTCCCTCATGGTAGTTTTGCAACCTAAGCCTAATCTCACGAGCGGTGGAGCAATCCGAGACACTCTCAAACTCAAGATCCTTCTAGAGAAAAGAACACGCTGTGCTCGGCTATTGGCGTTGTGTTGGTTGCTCTTGACCAAGACGAGCGACCAAGACCACATAGTTGGCATCCTCAACAATATCCCACACACAGGAATTGATTCCCATGAGATGTGCTTGCATCTTGCTCTTAGTAGGGATAGTTCGTGCCATTGAACACGGTTGTTTGCCAAAGTGGTCAAACACATGATCCATGTCGCCTTCTAGCGGATCCGTGAATCGATTAAGGTGGAAGTGATCCTTAACCGCTCGATACCATTTGAAGGACTAGAAAGGCTACTAGAGGGGGTGAATAGGAGCCTCAAAATTTCTTTTCGAAATCATGGTTCATCGGCTCTCATCAAACCCTTGATTCGATCTCGACCAAAGTACGAAAGTAACACATAAGCTAACCGTAGCTAGATGTCACACGCGAAGTATTGGACACGCGACGCGAGATCAACCGGAGAAAGATCGAACGAAGACCATGCAAGATTGATCGAAAACAACACCGTGCTGGTACAAAGCCCGATCCTGTCCACAAGCACCCGCAGTCCACACGGGCGGCGGGCCGTCGGTCCGGCAATGTTTCGGGAATGGACGGTCAGAGAGAAATCAGACACGGGGATCGTCGGGGAGATGGGCGGATCGTGTCAGGCGACCAGTTCTTGGAAAAGCCGACCAAGAGAAAGAGGTGTTGGACGGAGATGAGACGACAATGTGACGATCCCGGGGCCGGACGGTCGAGGGCAAAAAATCAAAAACCGGACTTGCGAAGAACCTTCTTGGACGCCAAACCAATACGAGTGGTCGGACGTATACCACTTGGGGCGGATCGTCTCGCGTGCCGACGGAAGATCGGAGCCGACTTCGTCTAAGATGCACTCGGCGGCCGCATCGTTCGAGGGGTTAGAACCCTGACCGCCCTTCAACCCGACCGCTCCTTCGCCGGTGCGGACGAGGCGAAATCCACGTGATTCAAAATCGCCTCTTCCAAAAATCCGCCCAAATCTCGATCAAATCAACACCAACCGCCACCAAATTTTAACCACAAGGTCACAAGGCGTAGTGAGGCTATCCTTGAGAAATCATGTCAATTTGATCTCAATCCTCGAAAATCAACTAAAAGGGATGAAAATGGGAAACTAGGAACCCTAGATACAAATCTTACCCGATATACGAACTTGTGAGGTTTCAATTGATTTCCTTCCGTGGGAATGCTCCTCACGTCATGGAAAAACGAACTCAAACGGTCATGAAACGAAGAAATCGCACCGAGAAAGGGTGGGGAAAAGATGAACTTGCAAAGAACACAAAACGAACTCACCGATCCATCATGAATCCAAAAGCCCTAAGGCACAAGCACATTTGCGGGGTGCTCTTCCCACGAACAAACACTACAAAGTTGTAGTGGACCTCCCTCACACAAACAGAACAACTAAAGATGGGGAAACCCTAAAGGAAAACTAGAAAATGAGAGGTAGGGAGGAAAGACGGGGTTGCCCTCTATTCATAGTCTGAATACACATCCCTAAACTACCTACTAAATGAGCCTAACCACATCACCGAGAGCAATATGGTCCCGACTCGAGATAAATCTACCCTACTAATGCACCAACTTGTCTCTCATTCAAATCTATTCAAATGAACCACCAAGATTGTTTCTTAACCTTCTCTCTCATTACTCATTCACTAATCAACGATCCGTATTAAATGTATGGGACACCTCCCGCGCGCCCAGCGCCCGACACCTACACCCCACGGGGCCATGGCCACGGTTCGATCCCCTTTTTTTTTTTCCGAAAAAACATGCCTCCGTAGAAAGAAAGAAGAAGAAACACCGCGAGACTTTCGCCGCCGCCTCTTCACCCCTTCTTCCTCGGCTCCTCCCGGGCGACCGGCCTCCCTCACACGCTGGGCGGCCGGGCCTTCTCCCCCCGTTTCCCCTTGTTTTTCGCCGTCTTCTTCTCCTTCTTCCCTTCCCATGGTTCTTCTTTTCCTCCGTGACCTAGACATGGTAGATGGCTAGATCCGCTCGGGAGGAGGCCGGATCCGCCAAGCGTTAGATGGCCGGATCCATGCTCTGCTAGACATTCTTGGCCAGTTTGGTGATCTTGCCGCGGGCGGCGGGCGCCCCGTCTATGGTTTCGGCCGCCACCCGGCACGCGCTGCACACCCTTCCACCCTCGCTGCGCGTGCATCTCTCTCTTCCTCTCGCTTGAATCCTAGATCGGCGGCGAGACAACGTAGGAGGCGAGCCCAGATTGAAGACGAGGCAGGGAGAGGAGCCAAGGACTCCCGCTCTGCTCCCTCCACGCCCCGCGCCGCCACCACCGCCACCGCCCACCGCTCCTCGTGCTTCTCCATGTAATGTTGAGCCGTTCGCTCTTGCAATTGCACTCGGATCTGTAATGGAGACGATTGTTGTGTTTGCAGGGGTGCCGATGCAGCTCTGGTGCTGCGGGATTGTCGCTACTGTTGCTGGACAGCATGGCGGCAGTGGCAGGCTGACGTCGCCGCCCGAGCATGGCGTCGAGCTGCCATTCTCTCTCTCATGGTATACTCTATCGCAAATATCCCAAGCTTGTCTGTGTTTGCTTTCAATTTGGTCGACAATCGTGTCCGTGTATTTTTTTACTCTGATAGATTCATAGTTTAGTGCGTGCTGTTTTGTGTGAATAAAAAAATGTCACTCATTATTGTACTGTAATACTGAAATGTCATTCAAACCATTTTAACCAATCGTGTTCAACGCAAAACCATCTCCCTTTTTCCGGAATGGTGTCCGCTGCTCTGTAATACATACATGAATACCTATGATCTCTGAATGGAAAAAGCGCATATAGACAATGAAGCCTTGAATGCTAAATGCAAGCAACCACTGTGAGCTCTCTGCATCCACATACTTATTTATTTCCATAGAAGTCAGGACAAGTGCTGCTGGTTACTGCAATTATTTCTTTATAGGTATAGTGATTTATGTACCAAGTTGAGTAGAGCGATTAGAACATGTTCTATTTTTAAATTCTCTTTAATATTGGTGTTTGTAGATTGGGCTGTCCCCAGAATGGATGCAATGCCTTGTCCCGCTTGTCAACTTGTCCAAGCTGAAGATTCAGGGAAGCTCGTGTTCCCAGCAATGGAGCTGAGGTCGATGTAGGAGATATTGCTTTATGTTAGGTAATGTTTGATAATGTATTTTACTATTCAGCAAGTTACTTAGATTTGCCGGTTTGTACTCATGCTGAAATTTATTTGTGCAGCTTCTACATCCACAAATCTGTGCTTGCCGAATCATCCTCACACTGTGACATGGTCGATCATAAAAATGTTGATTTGTCTCCCAGTCCTCTTCATAAATTGCTTAATTTGCTCAACCTAAAGGCATCAGCAAGGTAGCTCACTGATTGTTCCTTTTAGTAAATTTTCAATATTCTTGCTTTCTTTTTCACAAATTGTTGATATCCCTACCATGTGCAGGATGCTTTATCTCTTGATGACCTCACCACTAAGCTGATGCAAATTCTAAGGGTAAGCAACAAGCCCTCTTGCTGTTTTCAGCTATTGGCATAAAGTTTTTCAGTTGTACCTCTTCAAACACAGGGAAGGCTATCTGGTGCAGTTCAATCACGCCTTGCACTGCACACATGGTTATTTCGTGCATAAGTGGGTGCAATTTTAATGTCAGTGTTCTGTACATACACTTTTCTGATTGATTCAAGCTGGCTCACTATATTATCCGTGTCCCAGAACGGTAGATTGGGTTAGAATTGGTCCCTACTCTCAGTTATGAATTTTTACTCGTCGTTTTGTTTTCTAATCATGGTAGTCTGTGCAGTGCTGACAGGGTGCTTGTGTAACTTCCAAGTCATGATGGATCACGTTGGTACCGAGAAAGGGTGAAGCTATTTTTTATGGATCCTTCAAACAGTCTCAGAGAGCAGGGGTGGGGTCCCGTCATAAGAGGTGCGGACCAAGGAGCGATCAGAGATTCAGAGGCCTTTCATGCTGAGATTTTTGTGCGCGCTCTGCAGAGAGTTGCTGATTTGGGGATGGAGATGCAGAGAGTGATCTTGGCAACTGATGCTGCAATGGTGGTGCAGGCCATGACCTCTTCGGATTTTGATCGATCATCGGCGAGCGGCCTTTGTTTGGGAGCTTAAAATTCTTTCAGCCAGCAACTTTCTTGCTTTTGAGGTTGTTCATAACCCCTCGTTCTTGTAATATGGTAGCCCGTCACTTCGGTGCTCTTGGAGCATGTTTGAGTCAGGTACTGATCCGGTGTTGTATTCGGTCGCTTGTAGCTAAATCTTTAGAATCGTTTTATGAGTAAATGGAGATATCTTTCATATTCAAAAAAAAAAATATTCTGGTACTATGATAAGATATAAGATACCACAATATTAATGTCATTCGGTGGAAGATGGCGGAGGCAACGAGGACGGTGGCCGCGGCGAGCGGGCGGCAGTGGCAGCGGCAGCGGGCGTGTCCCTCAAATTTCCTCGGTCGTCGTCCGCCCTTTTCTCTGATGTCTGATCCGCCGCGCGCACAGCAGATGAACGACATGGCCACCAAGAACAATGTTTCCATCTTAATCAGGTCCACGGAACAGTCACAGCAGAAAGATCCGTCGTCCCCAGCGTCCCCACCATCGAAACAAAATCAATCGTGTGCATGCACGGGACATTGCTATTTCTAAGCCCAATGTAAAAACCAGCAATCGGCCAGTAGCAGCCCATGGTCGATCGCATGCAAATGCAAATGAATCATCATGCAAATTGAGTCTCCTCACAGATGCATTGCTTGATTCACGCCAAGACTGCATGCAAGACATATCCATTAATTCCTTTTCTTATTCTTCTTTCTATAAATATCCATTTTTATTTCTTTTTTGCCTTTTCATTTTCTTGCCTCCCCATTTGAATACGTTGGATCGCTTGCTGTAGAGACAACAAGCAGTACATACAAATCCATCGAGAACAGGTAGCCGGCGCGCCACCAACCCCACTTGCGATCAACGCGTCAACCTCGCGTTTGCGCCCGCCCATGATAAAGGAGTTCATCGAGGATGGCTGTCGGGAAGAGTCGCATGGACGCCACGGAGGTGATGCCTACACGGAGGCAGTGGCGATCTAGGATTTTAGCGTGGGGTTTGCGGCGGGGAAAAAAAAATCTTGTATAATTCGGTAAACTATTTACAATTCAGTAAAATGATACTAAACCTTGATATAAATCGTTCAAATCATATACAAATACTTCAAAATATTGGCGGATTGACGGGCGTGTGGCGGCGGCGGCAAACAGCCGGGAGATCAGTCCATGCTTCTAGAGTGGCGAGTTGATGATTCAACTCCCCTCGTGGCTACGGCGACAGGTGCGAGCTAGCCCAGCCCATCGCTGATCCCGATATGTCTTCTCGACTTCTGCATGGCGCACGAAGCGTGACTCTACAAACCTACGTTGAGACTGCTTGTTTTTTTTTCCTATGTGTGGTTGGACGGCGGGCTACGTGGTGGTCGGTGGACCACCCGCACCACCCTCAGAGGTCCGCCATTGACATAGGTGATCGGCATCAACGGGCCGAATAGGGCTTGTAGACTAGGTCTTCGTTCGACTCCGCTTCTACCGAGGGCGAGCATCCGCCACGCTTGGTATACTTTCCCCCTTTCTTTGCCTTCTTGATGTGCTAAATGGAGATCCCGAACCCCGATATAAGCTATTTTGGCTATCTAGAAAATGTTCCTATAGCTCGGCGTGTTCTCCAAAAAAAAAATGTTCCTATAGCAATGGCGAGTTATCACGACACACAACCTATGCGCATAGATCATATGTCATAAATATAACATGGAAACTATACTCTAATTCTAATACACCAAACCGACCTCCTCTCCGGTGTCCGGATGCATTGCACCCGCCACGACGTAGCACCGCCCTCCTCGACACTTAATGCACCGCCATGTCAAACCTAGGGATCGGCGCCAAAGTTTGAATGCTTGGCGTGCCAAGTCGGGCTTGGCTGGCCTGTGCTTTGGCAAAGGGCTGTGTTGGGCCTGAAAAAGTCATTTGGATGATGGTTGCTTGGCCCGTGTCGCATTGTGGTGGGCTCATCTTCCTTGGGTTGAATGGTGTTTAGAAATATGCTTTTCCAGAAGGTGCCTTTTGGTACATTTTCCACTTGTATTTATCTAATTCCCGCAAAAACATTTATTTGTACACTACAAGTGGAAATATGTCAATAATAAATGTATATTTGTGTATTGATGTATAATTTCACCCCTTATTGGTAGAATCTTGACGGTAAAATATATCGTTAGTGACAATCAACAAACCGCCCCAAGCTTATCCTTTGCTCGCCCCTCGAGCAATGATAAGGACTTGGTTGTTGATCAGAGTTGCTTCCATGCTGATTATGTTTAAAAGGTGCCATGCTTATAACAAAAAATTTTCTACTAGAATTTGAATAAAATGGCATATTTATCCACCCCTTATTACCTTGAGTCGATTTGTGGGGCTTTTGAGCCGTCTCAGAATCTTGGGTGGTTGCAAGATAGAACGGATCAACGAACACGCCTATCTTTCATCCTTTGAACAACTATCAATCCAGAGGTTTTTTTAAAATATTTTTGCAAATAAATTAGTTCCTCGAATGATCTCGATCAATTTCGGATATGTATGTGGTTTTGTTCCTTACCGCAGCTTAAATTATCTTTCTTTTGCCTACTAACTATATGAGGCTTTTTTGGGGTTTTGGGTAGGTAAAAGATCGGCATACTTTTGTATCATGTCGTCATGTTGCCTTAGTCAAAGACAGGACCACATGGAGAAACTAGTCATAGGCCTAGATCAAGATGTGCAAGTGTGTGGAATATTTTTTTGTGTTTTGTACTGTGTATCATGACTCTCTCTTTTCGTGGAATATTACTTGTATGGGTTACCTTTATTTATTTTTTCTCTTTTTTCTTTCTTTTTTTAGACGAATCGACTTCCTCGTCTTTTTTTTTGAGACATTTTGTCTATCTGTTTTTTAGCATACATTTACCGTGTCGCCCTTTAAAATATAACTAAGAATTTTGTTCTTGTTTTTCTTTGAAATGCATCATTAGAAGAAAAAAAAAATGAAGAAAGATCGTGGCAATGATATATAAAATAAGATACATCGAGATCTCTTCCCCCTGGCCCAATGATGGTGGCGAGGTCCACGTTGTTCATACGCCACAACTAAAGATCGCTAGGGAGCAATGAGACACCGGAGTACAAGTATGAACCATAATCGGGATGGAATCCATCCGTGCACGCGCCGCTGCTCCATCTCGGTCATCATCGCGGGGTCGCCATGTTGTTCTCTTGACATAATCATGACATAGGAACTAGTCTATAGTTTCCATATTGTGATATCGCCATATAGAACTTTATGCTTAATCGCTCATGCGATGTATTTGAGTAGTGTTAGGGTTGTGCCGGAGGTTGCGGTTCGTCACTCCTTCGGGTTTGCTCGTGTTCTAGTCCGTCCATTCGTAGGGTGGAGTCCATGGGGGACATGAGTAGTTTTCCTTGTATCTTGGTGCGGTGGTCTCCCCATCCATCTCCCTCTCGACTCGACCTCCCTATTTATGTAGGTTGCATGACTATCAACTAGTTTTGTGCACAACTATGATTAGAATCTCTATGCTCCACTTAGGACTTTCTTTATTCTTTGTTTATTTTTATCCTTGAGATTGGCTTGAGTGAGTGTGTGAAGTTATCTTTCTACCTTTTACCCCCTGTTATGAGCATTGGTCTATTATACATTTGTGTTATCTTGTTCATGGCTCTCTTAGATACTTTTACACCATGCCTTACTTTGGAAAAATATAAATAACGATACCCTGAATATCTCCAGAGCAAAATGCTACAATGGTAGATATGTGCGCTATGATGATTTTCTAATATGGCAAAGGTCTATCACCATTGATGTTCCTAGTGTGATCACCGAGCATGGTGGTTTTGCTTAGGAATGTTAGCGCACATTTGGGCGCCATTATTAGAGATAGGTTCTAAACCCGTTTCTAGTGATTGCGCTAAAAATGCCAACAGCCAAGCCTTGCCAAGATCGAGGGCATGAAGCCGCCGAGTATGTTCTTTGCTCTTATGCTCTATAGGCTAACACCAAAGGCCGCGATGACGCGACTATGCCCGGTGGGTGTTGCGGAGATCAAAGGCGTACCACCGGGCGACAAATGGGGCGTGGAAGAACATCAATCGCACTCAGCCCCACCGACAAGCATGGAGTTTTAGGGTGGGCGACTTGTGTGGCTTATATACTAGAAGTGTGGCGCATATCCGGCCCTATAGCCCAAATGGTGCCTCGCCATGATGGGCATTAGTGCAGCCAGCCAAGATGGTGTAGCCGCCCTCGCCTCGGGTGATGTGTTGGCGGCGTGCTCTACAATGAGGGAGTGTAGGATCCACGACGAGTGTCGATGGGTTCTTCGGTCCAATCAATATTTTGTAGATGGTTAGCATTGGCGGACCATGGATAACAATCATGGTGCGGCAAGGTTGGTGATCTTCACACAATCAAACTTCTATTTGTAGTGCAGGCATTGATCTATTGCTACCTCCTCTTTCTCTAGATGGTGTTCTCAATTGAACAAACTGAATTAGATAGTTTTTGGTGTGTACATGATGGTTGATGTTCTCGATCGAACAAGCTTAATTTGATCGATCATATGCATGGTTGATGTTGAAAAGATCCTAAGTACGCATGAAAAAACTAAGATATTTTATTAGTTTTAACCATGCATTGTGTTATTTTTTTTCTAAATTTGTGTTGTTTGGATGTTTTAATTGTAGTTGAAATGATTAGTGAACAGAGTGCTAGAACAAAAGGAGTTTGTAGGAGTAGTAGGCCCCGCGTATGTCTTTCCTTCTCGTCTTCCCAAAATCGGTGCCTCGCCATTCGAGATGGGCATCCATCACCCGTAGGTGCAGAGGCGGCCCGCACTAAGGATTCGAGATGGTAGATGACCAATAGCGGTGTGTGTAGGATGCGCGGCTTGCACTAGAGATTGGACAAACGACAAGATGGTAGACGTGGGGCCCTATCCTATAGTGAGGTGTGTAGGATACGCAAGGGTTTGACGAACGGAGTGGTAGACGTGGCCCTATCCTATAATGAGCTATCTCTTCTTTCCACCAATTAAAGTGGGGCACTAAGGCGTTGTCACGTAACGACTTTGTGCGTTGTTACTAAAACTATGGGCTAAACCTGCTTCTTAGAAATTTAGAGAGGGAATGCTTGGGCACTGAACTGCAGATGCCAAGATCAACCACGCAAAACCATGAAGTAATTTAATATGCTCCAAAATGATTAGTCAATGATGGCTTTAGTTAGTATTTCACGGGTGCAACAAGTAATCATGCCTTGAACCAATCAAAACAGGAAGCTCAAAACACGTACAAGCTGTTGCAAGCTGAAGCGCCATGCGATGTTCAGAAAAATGAAATGCAAACAGACGTACGCGTTTCAGACACAGGAACAAAGACAGAGGCAGCCTCCAATGCCAGGCGAACGGACGACAACCAGGGCAGGGTCTCTGGGCGGCTTGCGTTTGAAAATCAGAAGAGAGACACAGACATAGACATGTAGATGAATCAAGAACACATGTAGATGAAATCAAGAACACATTGAATTAAACAAACAAATAAATATATTAATCAATAAAAAGGGCTATTAGAACAACACGTGACTTAGAAAATCAAATCATAGGCCAGGAGAAACACTGCTGCCGTGCTTTACTACAGATCGATCAAGACAGAGCACACTGGGGGCTGATCTAGGAGGATGACCAAGTCCGATCTAGCCTGAAACGACGACCACCCCTGCTGCTACTATCGGACAGAGAAACGGATCACAACAACCAAGCACGAGCAGACAACGCAAACCAAAAGCACTCAATTCATGACACAAACCAAATCCAACTGCCACGAAATTAAGTCCAGATAAATCTAGGGCAGTAAGGGGGCGAACATAACGAAATGAACGCTCAAAGTTTGGTCGAACCATGGGCAAATCAGATCTCAGACATGGACGAAAAATTGGTGGAGAAAAAACAAGAACGCGAAGAACAATTCCACAGGTTCCAATCTCAGATTACACTCACGAATTTCTCCAAACAACCCTAAAGGAACAAGAAAAGCTGCGGTAAAAACTTAGAAGCACCGACCTGGAGAATGCGTTTGAGGGATCCAAGATCCACACGTCGTCCTGCACCAGCGACCCCAGCCCCGGCTCCTCTTCGCCGGTAGTGCGAGGACGAATGGGAGGAGATCCGGCCTTGCCTTCGGTAGTGCGTGAGCAGGAACGGGAGGAGATGGGGAGTGCGAGACCGGGGGGGGGCGCCGCGATCACCGACGAAGTTTCCTTCTGCCGCGGTTTTTTACGGGCGGAGAGAGAGGGCGCATCGCACACGCGTTTTTTTTTCTTTCCTTGTCACGCGCGCTTTCCTTCTGGGCTTTGCGGGGGTGGGGTAAAGTGCCGATCGCACGGGCTCGCATACGACGTACCAAGTTTTTACCGTACGAAAAACCAAATCTTACTTTTATACTCTTTTTATGTTGTAGAGATAAAAACTTAGAAGCACCGACCTGGAGAATGTTTGAGGGATCAAGATCCACACGTCGTCCTGCACCAGCGACCCCAGCCCTGGCTCCTCTTCGTCGGTAGTGCGAAGACGAACAGGGAGGGAGATCTGGCCTTCTAGCCTTCGGTAGTGCGAGCAGGAACGGGAGGAGATGGGAGTGCGAGACCGGGGGTCAGGTGCCGCGATCACTCACGAAGATTCCTTCTGCCTTGGTTTTTACGGGCGGAGGGAGAGGCGCCGATCGCACACGCGTTTTCTTTCCTTGTCACGCGCTTTCCTGCTGGGCTTTGCGGGGGTGGGGTAAAGTGCCGATCGCACGGGCCTCCAAGTTTTACCGCACGAAACCAAATCTTACTTTTATACATTTTAGTAAGATGTAGAGATATATTATCCGTACTTTGGCCATAAGTGTTACAGGCTGAGCGCAGAATACAAAAAATGGCAGCCCATCGAAAGCTGAGCGCAGAGTTTATCCTGCGGAAGGGCGCACCTGGCCACACAGAACCCCCGCTGCGTGTCAGTGAAACCCCGTCCCCGGTGATTGCCGGTCTATTCCGGGCTGTGCGTCGGCCAGGTCGTGCGACGTGAGCGTGCCAGAGTGGTCGACGTCAGGCTCGTCGAACTCTTCAACAAACTCTGCGATCTCCTGGCTGATCTTCCCTAGCTCCTTTAGCTTGTACAACGCGAACTCTGCGGCGCTGACCCTACTGTCACCGTCGAGGTCCGCCGCCTCGAGGTCCATGCTGGTAGTCCGCCGAGTGAGCACCCAATGCGCCAGATCCTGCTGCCGCCGCTCTGCGCCCAGCCCGCTGCGTACAGGAAGAAGAGCGCCACCACCAACGTGCTCACGATGATCCACGCAGCCGCGAACGCGCGCCCGGTCGCCGACGAAGCTCCGGTCGCCGTACCCAAGCGTGGTTACAGTAGCGCAGACACAGTAGAACGCGTCCACGAGGCGCATCCCCTCCACCTTCATCAAGAACGCCATCCCGGACGCGAGGACAACGGCGAGGAGGCCGGTGGCGGTGTAGAGCTTGTAACGGACCTTGTTGGCCCCCATGTCCCGCAGCGACTTGGCATCGTCGGCGTGGTTAGGTGCACCGCACGGAAGACAAGCACCTCCTGCTTCTCGACAAAGTAATCGGCGGCCTTGCTGAGAGGAAGGCTCCGACAAGGGCCACGCCGGCGAAGGCGAAGACGCACGCCAACAGCTTGGCGACGTCGCTGGACGGGACGATGTCGCCGTACCCAACGGTGGTCATTGTGACCACGCAGAAGTAGAGCGCGTCCAGCACGCGGTTGCCGCTGCGGTCGCCGGACATGTCGTCCATGGCGAGGTAGAACGCGGCGGTCCCGGCGAGGAGGTAGGCGAGCAGGGAGGATGCCGACGAGCCAGAACCTCGGCCCAAACGGTGAGCAGCCCATTGGCGGCAGCAGTGCGCCGCTGGCGCCCCCTTCCGGCTCATGTTCTCCCTCTGGAGAATGGATCGCTCGGTGTTGTGAGACGGCGCCGTGTGGCAGCGCCGGAACCTTCTTTGCCTTTCCCGGCGGCAGCATCTTAGAAGGGTCGCCGGCATGTGTAGCAGGCGTTCTGAACGCCGTTCTCCGCCATAACGAATTCTGAGAACGATGCTGGAAATGAGAGGCAAGATGGGGTGAAGAATTTGCCTGAAATTTCATAGAGTTGCAGGCTTGCAGCAATGGGAAAACTGTCGATCTCCCTGTCCCATCTTACCGTTGGTTTTGAGACGGTCGGGTCCTTCTGAACGGCTCAATGGAACCTGTTCTTTTTTGGTGTCACGTGTTAACTATTCATGTGTGGACGTGCATTTTTATTGTCCAGATTTTTGGGGCAACAGACTCGGATATTCTTTGCCTTACGTTATGTATCTTGTGAGCTTTCACAAAGAAAGCTAAACTTTTTAATAGAGCGCGCTCTTTTAATATATAAGAGACAGATAAAGCATTGTTTGGTACTTTCTGCCTACAGTCACTGTCGATAGAAATGTGAAGTACCAACTGCATTGCATGTGGCTGTGACCGCCAATGATGCGTATGGTTCAACATTTTGGTCTTGCCATCTCGGTACCAAAAATAATAGTGCATTTCAACGGGGTAGTCGCCAAAAATTTGAGGACAATAAGAGAAATATGGATTTGTTGTCAAAGGTTTTATTCAAACATGGTGTAAAGGAAATCAACACAAATTAAAGTGGTCTACCAATTTAATTGTTGAAATTTCATCATGATATTGGATACCTTGTTTTGAAAGCTTTTTGAAATCCACAACACAACTACTTTAATAAGCCTCCATTTGGACAGCTCCGCTTGACTAGTGAAGTTGGTTTTTCTGATTTTAGTTTTATGAGCAGTTTTTTCAATGAAGTAAAGTTTTTTTTCAAGACTTATTTGGTAAATCAGCTTCACATGTTAGACCTAAGGATCAAAATGATTATAATGTTCTTTGTCGTTATCCTCTCGCTCTTTTCCCAAATATATTTCCACCTGGTGGTATCTCGCGACGTGGCTCGGTGAGTTCGGGTTCGCTTACGCCCGCGATGTCCTCCACATCCGGTAGCCACGACCCCCATGCTGCCCCCCCGTGCATCTCCCCCTCAGAATTGTTCCTTGCAAAGATGGACATATGGTTCCATGGCCGTAGGCCCGCCGCGCGTTTCCTATCAAACCCTGCCCACAACGCCATCGGGCGCCGGCATCACGCCCTCGATGGCCTACTCCTGCCCCGCGCCTCCCGCCTTGGGGCCTATCGCCGTAGTAGACAACGGTGGCCCCGCCCTCGCCTCTACGCCTAGCCCCCACCCCATGCCTCATGGCCCCAGCACACCATTGATGGGTAGTGGCCCCCGCTAGTGCCACCGCATACCGTCGCCTCGGCGTACCATAGCGGGCATAACGCGTTTGACTCGCGCCCCAGTGACTGTGCACTATAACCAAGTGGTGAGCCAACCATGTGACAAGATCTCTAAATTATAAGTATGTCAAGCCTCATGATCAAGTGTTCATGCCCTCGAAAAGAACCCTGTAATTATAATTGATCCCTCGGATCACCTAAGGGCTCAAGCGTCGGCTACATTCTATTAGGGTGCACTCACGCCAAGCACCCTCGCTTGGGGACTTAGGGTGAGCCCGTGAATGCACGCTGCCTCTCGCCCCGGTGCTCGAGCTAGTCCTTGGCTCTACCCTCGATTTAATTCCATCCATGCTAGAAGACGCACTCTGCCACCAAGGCCTCGATTCTCCTGGTAGGCTCCTGCACTTTGCGTGGCTTTGCTGGCCGCCGCCATCGTAGTGGTCAAAGTGCACTCGAAAGTGTGACCAAGAAGACAAACTCCTTCGCAACCTCTAGGCGATCTACAGGGCCATATAGCGCACATATCATCTCCTCGACTCACCCTCCCTTTGCCACTGGAGTAGAAAGTATTCCCGTAAGGCTGCGCGCCCGAGGGAGTGCAGGTGAAAGATGATAAAGCTAGGAATGTTGACGTGATCGAACACTATCGGCAAACGCAGCGAACCGAGGGCCGGCGTCGCGCTGGCCCCCTAAACAAAAAGGAAATAATTAGCCACTCTTAATCACAAAAGGCCAAATGATTACCTACAGCAGTTGATGATTACCAGTAGCCCATGGCCCTCCGTACCCTTACATGTAATGCAAAGACACGTGTCGCTCTGCTGAGTTTTTATCCACGCATTTCATTCCTTAATAATAAATTACAACATCAATAGTAATATTTCTTTTCTCTTAATTTGCGTGTTGATTCTATCTGTTCTAACTTTACCAGCTTCCCAATCGCGAACTACATGTGAGGCTGCATTTTCGCATGGCGAAACTCGTAGGAAGCACTTGAAAGGTACGCAATAAAATGGAAGATGGATTTTTAAGAGTATCGTTTGTTACTCTTTATTGAGAGAGAAATTGCAAATCTAAGACTTCCGCTAATGGATTCAATTATTGATGATTTCTAACATGAAGCTAAGAATTGTGCGTGAAATTGAAATGAACAAGGTATATTTCTCACTTTTTGCAAACCATTCACTTTTTGTGTATTAGAATTGCATAATTAATTACTATATTTATGACTACTACCTAGCTAGAATATGCTTGTGAGAGTGGATAAAAACAATTTGGAAACAAATTGTTAAATTCCTTGAACCCGATGAATATAGTATGGCCCCTTGCCTTGGTGTGCTGGCCTCGCCATCGACTATCGTTTGATGCACTAAAACTTCACAGCGGTGATGTGCCCATGATCAGCCACCATATTGTGTATGGACCCTGACATTTTCGATATGATTTTCTCCCATATATTTATAAATTTTATTAATTAATTCAATATTTTCTATGATACTTTTTGGCTTTCATATGGACATCGGACTTGCACATAGCATCCCAAAAATGCATCAAGATTTATACTACATGTACCGTTAAGGTAATGTATAAGTTAAAATGAAAATGTATATATTACTGATAGTATTTTCAAACTATGTTTCACCAAAACTTCTCTCACATGCTTATTAAATCACCGAACAGATTCTAAGTGGTATTACGCACATAAAGGAATAATAAAAACAAACTGTGTGAGATATGGAGGGATAGGAGCTCGGCTGCCTTTATTACTGGTAGCGACATGATATCGTGTCGGTACAGAGGAGGTAAATTACTCTCGTGGTTCACCCCGGTCTCTGTTCAAAATGATGGATCCTAGGTACTGTCTTAACTCTCACTCCATTTGCTTTTCTAATCTTGCAAGCAACCAAATCTGAATTGGTAGTCATCAGTAGGTGCTGCTGGCCATGCCACCTCCATCGGTGCGTCAATGCTGGAACACCGACGTGTTCAGGTCGAGCCCGCCATTGGCGCACGCTGGTCCACTACCCTGGCCACCGTTGTCGCCCCTGTCGCCCCATTATTGGTCACTCCGCGTCAAGAAAGCATTGCCGATTATGTTAAGCTAGTGCGAGGGAACAAACTAGACAAACAACAGAGAGATAGAGAGAGGAAGAGTGCATATATGCATCTTCGAATTCGCACTCCGGGAGGCAGCGGCCATCACGAGGGCTGGCCAGCGATCACCAGCAGGGCCACAGAACGCCGTCCAGCCGTAACAACGCTGCCGCCACTCCAGGCGGCTTTGTTGGCATCCCACGTAAAGTGCGCAGAACGTAAAGCTCTCTGCCTTCCCCATATCCCAGTTGATGCCTGGGGATTGTACATGTTGTACGTCGCTAACACACCGTGTGTGCTTCCTGCGCCTTTCGTCTCATCAAAGCGGCCAGGATGAAACATGACCGGATTTGGCACGAGGGAAGAAGAGGACACCCTTTGAGATACAGCCATTATACTGCTCTCTCTCTCTCTCTCTCTCTCTCTCTCTCTACTCGGACTAAGTACTATTGTTGATTCGTAAATAATTTGGTCAGTAGAGGTGTGTGATAAATGCAGTTTGGCTGTATGCCCTTATTTATAGCTGTTGATGGCTACACTAGCTTCAAGTGCAAACCAAAAAGCCATGACTAGCTGGGTGCCTAGTAGCCGTATTTAAGCTGCATTACGTCCCAAAAATGGACTTTGTTATCACCGCCGTCTTGGCCTGGTGCAAGATGTTCATAGACTAGAACTAGTTAATAGATTTTGTCTATGTTTTTATTACTACGTCAGCTATGACTACACTTTGAAGAGATTGATGAAGTTGCTTCCATAGGTAGTAACGACATAGATAAGATAGTATTTATTTGCAACTGATGACCATAGATGAAGCTTGAACACTGCTGTACTTTATTTGTACACTTAGCTAGTGTCCTTTCAGAAGATATGCCTAGTTGTACACACTCATAGCCCTTCATCAGACACAGGTTTACATCGTGTGGTGTATACTGCACCTACTATATCATCGATAGTTACTTGGATTACCGGGACAATATTTTATTGCTTCGTATGAAATGTCCTTTTTCTCAATTTCAATGGGAGTTCTGAATAATCCATAGAGACTACTTTAGATTAATAGACTTTTCAGCACACGGCAAAGAATCAGATGCTTGGCACAGCTGGCCTGCTATGGAATGTCTTCCAAGAGCATGGCCGCACGAGGCAGAAATTTTTTTTTTTTTTTTTTTTTTCATTATCTACAGATGCTAACGATCTTCCAATACAATGCTTGCAGGTTTGCCACTTTTGTTTATTATGTGTGTGATCCCTTTACACGATGGTACATACGCATGAATTTGGCTTGTACTAAAGCTATTATCTATGTGATGTGTCGACCATATTTGAACAACACTCTGGCTTATTTGGACCACATATTTCATTTTATGTAGGTGGATTCCATCTTGGCCACCCGATGACATGATACAATCCAATCTGCTTGCAACAAGAACAAAAGCAATAATAGAACAGACGTTCGTAGTTACCAAGAATTTTCAGTTAATTGTACCTTTCTACTGAATGAGTCGAAGCATATGAGTATGACAGCTTGATGGAAAATGGACCAGTTGAAAGTAATGTTACTTGCACTCTAGCTAGCTAGTTCCTCGTAATATGATTAGAACGAAGAATCGTATATAGAAACCGCAAGAGGCAAGAAATTTAAACATGTTGTTTTATTCATCAGCAATCAATTTATCTTTTTGAGAGTCAGTTTGACAACTTAGATGGTGAGCGTGTATAAGGTAGAAAGAAACTGACCATGAGTACGGTTCGACACAACCTGTGTATAGAAGATGATCAAAACTAATTCCTTTGAGATCTCTTAAAACAGGGATATGTATGAAAATTTGTGTGCATGTGTTTCTACATGCTTTTCATTCCATGTGACCAGTGGCGGACCTAGGTGAGCACAGGGCTTGCACTAATATACAAATCGGTAAACCATTCGTAATTTGGTAAAACCATATCTAATTAGGTAAAACGATGTTAAATATTAATATAAATTGTTCAAATGGAATACAAATACTCCAAACCGAAACGTATAAGGTGACCTCTCTCTTGCTCATTTGCCCCTCTACCACTGCATTACATGTTGTTTCTCGTATCTAGATTCTAGATTATACTTTTTAATTAATATTTTTAATAATAACCTAACTGGAAACGTATGTGCATGCACAGCCCCTTTGGTCGCCAGCTTACGCTCTATCGCGGCTACACATGTGCTAGCACCACAGTGGAGCTCCATGGTGTGGCAATGGTTGTTGACCGGAGCTCGGGCGTGGCATTCTGGGTCTCACGGTGTCACCTCAACAACTCTAGCACATCGGCTTATCGTAGTCAGCCGCCTCGGGCGTGATTGGGTAATTAGGTTTTGGCCATCCCGACTCAACTTCTCTCTCCCTCTCATCTCTCCATTCTTCCTCCATCTCGCCGAGATACCCATGAGAGCAGCCTCCATCGCCCCCACTCAGGACTCCCTCCACACCGGCCGCCACCTCCGGCTCCTCCACGCGAGCCGAATCGCCACGGTGAGGGGGCACACGTGTAGCGTAGCACGCGCACCTCCCCTGCCTGCAGGCGCCATGGGGTGGCCGCGACCGGCGGGCAGCCCCTCCCCTCCACCGTGGGCTAGTAGTCAGAGGCTCCTGTGGAGCCTTTTTGTCGCTTAGGTTGAACTCCTCCCTCTCTCTCCATCCAAGTATGTGGACAAGTGGGATGAATAAGAGAGGGTTACCGACAAATGGCCTCGATTCTGCTGGGTCACAGAGTCTCGTGGAGTACTTGATGTGGCTTCACAGGTCCACTAGACTCCATGCTAAACCCCCGACATCCAAAGCATTCTAGACCAACAAGCGAGTGATGCCGAAGACCCCTATGATGAGATAACAAGTGCAGAGCGTGCACTTCAAGGAGCTCCTCTTGATAAATACATGGTAAGCTCCTCCATATTCTTGCAATGACATTTTATGACATCACAAGTTGAACTTGATGTTTCTTGAACAAATATAGTCTACTTAGCTAGCTCTCCTTTCAAATTGATTAAGCCAAATGATGAATGAGAGAAGAGAGAGATGGAGTCATACATTATAGCATAAATATATAGGCTTTTCAAAAAAATGAAATAAGGGCTTAAAATGAATATCAACATAGTATAGGGGCCTTCTTGACATAATTCCATGAGTTTTGGTGATTTATATATTTTTCGGGGATTAAACGAGGGAAAACGTCCAAGAGTTTGCAAGCCCTACGACGGGGCGTATCCATGAAGCAATCCAACTTGAGACCCACGTAAGAACATTCTAGAAGAGACGGAAGGCACAACCCACAAGCTGGGGCCCACTGGGCGTGGGGCCCAAGCGGCCTTGACCACCTTCTAGGGCGGCCGCCCTCACAGTCCCACCCGTCGGTGAGCGTCTTGTTAGGTGGGTTCATAACCGCCATTAAGAAGAGATCTACACCGTTGCTCAAGGTCGGTTTGATCCAAGGGGCGCGTGCATCGCCTAGGGCTATATAAGGAGACCCCCCTTTGAGAGGTGAAACCCTAATTCATTCTAATTCATTCCATTCATTATCTCTTGACCTGTTGGTCTTAGAGGTGTCCCAATGTGAGGACAACCTCTCCACTAGAGAATTAGGGCTAGACTCTCCAATGTAGTAGATTAGCAACTAGAGAGTTAGGGAGAGCGGAGCTGCGCTCCGGTTCTAGAGATGTCTACAGAGTTTGGTATGTCTTGTATCCTTTCTTTGTAAGACTTATGATTCATATATTTATCTTCTCTATTTACTTCCATGACTTTCATATATTTGGTTAAGTATAGTTGTTATGCTATTGCATGGGATCTCTGCTCGTATTGAGGGCTCTAGTTATTCTAGGTAGCTAGAGTAGTAATCGATAGTATAGACATGGTGTCTAGGCTATAGGTTACCTGAGGTTGCGCCCAATCCCACGGATAGTTGTGGTAGCCCCAGGGGTGACAGCCCTGTCAGGCCGATGTAGTCCACCACGTTCGGGTTGGTGTTTCGTAGAGTTTTTGGCAACCTTCTCCCGACTACCTTCTTCCCAGTCTTTCTCGAGAGTTGGGACGGACCTGCTGCTCCAAAGTGCATTAGTATAATTGCTATCATAGAACCTAAGTAATAGAGAAGTACATAGGAACCTAGATCTCTCCCGCTGTCCTCTCAACGTGCTACTATACATTGATCTTAGGAATTCTCTTGTGTGATTGATATTATACATAACTCTTATCATATATCATTTACCCCCTTACTTTAGTTTAGTGGTTTGCTAAGTTAGTAGATGCATGATTGTGAGTTATTAGATTCTTTAGCCAACACTTCCCTGTAGATACGATACTCTACAATACTCATCCTAGGGAAAAGCTACAATGGTAGGTGTTCGTAAACTGCGGAATCCTTCATATTCTTTTAGCACTTAATAAATACCAACAAGCTTTTTGGGCGCCGTTCTTGGGGAAGCATTAGGCGATAAGATTTTAATAATGATCTTGATGTACGCTAATTTGGTGTATCACTAGCTTTAGTAGGATTACCCTTGTTCGTTGAGTTGTGGAATAGACGGGACAAAAGATGTCATTGCGACCTTAGACAAGATTCCACAAGGAAAAAAACATTGAGGAACCCAGGTGCCTCGATCATTCAAGATTCATCAACATTGGAACCCCCTGCTATCTCAAGGTATGTGTTTAAATATTTATTATTCTAACCATATATATAGATTGGAAAAGAAGTCGCCGTCACAAGAATTCAATGCACACATCCCAAGTGACGTACATAGAAGCTGCACATCATGGTAAGTATGATTAATAAAGGTGAGAAAGTCTTCCTCATGGACTATAAATTGATTGAGTAGTTATCTTTTTTAATATCCATGCATTCACTCCAATTAGTTTAGTTTTCTCATAGTAGATCCACTACATCTTTATTTCCTTGCATATATCCATATAGTTTGCATCTCTATCAAAAAAAAAAAAACTCTCACAATGATCATGTTCTTTCACCTCTATTTGATAAATCTCTATAGTGTTTTCATGCTACCTTTTGCTTACTATAGCATGCTTTGGTTTGGAAGTGCTTCAATTGGGTATTTCTAAAGGCTTTTAAATTAAGTGTGGTGCTTAGGTTAAAATGCCTTCCTTAATTAAATTAGACATGGAGTCTAGTTTGGTTATTGAACTAAAAATTGCTTGTGTAGACATTGGCTATTTTGTTGGACTAAACCATGCAGAAAACTCTCAAATCCAATTAGGGGAAGTCAAGAGGTGAACTTTGACCAGAGATGAAGCAAGGCATATGATGAACTTCAACCTTGTGCAAAAGACATGGCTCATTCATCATTGATGGAAGAATTGTAAGTATCAAATATCATTCACCTTGTCTTTTGCTACAAGTAACCTTTGCCTTGATCCATTTACTAGAGTGCAGCCATAAACAAAACCTGGTATAAAACATGATAAATAAAATCTGTGCTAAAAGATAAACAGAGATCCATCTTTTCACTAGCATAGATGAAATCACATAAACTTTGGACACAACCCTACTTCAATCTTGTTGTATTCCTTCGGGTATGTGTCCACTAATAGTTTGTAGAAAAAGAGTCTATGCAATGTCTATTCGATGAAGAAGAGTGTCCTGCAACACGATCAAGAAAAGTAATCACTCAACAAAAGAGGATGGACAAAGCAATAGGCCACAAGAACATCAAAGACTATGTCAACATCCAGCTTGGGGAGGGCAACCCCCATGTATCCAGATAAGTATTCTTCTACCTTATTTAATATTAGCTAGATTTGTTTGCTTTATTTGAAAAGAAATAAAAAGATGCATAACTAAGGAAATCAAATAAAAAGAGTCTATATAGTCTTTACTAAAGAGTCTTTATTAGAGTGTGAGAATAAAATAAACTCTGAAGATAATCTCTAGTCATGGAGATGATGAATAGTTGCTCCGTCGTAATTCCTTACAAGTACCTACCTTTCAAGCTTAATTTCTCTCGAGCTTTTAAATGCAACTGCTTTGACTTGAGATTTGCTCTGAACACGAAACCCGTGGGTAGCAGATGCTTGCTCTAAAGTCTAGGTGATTGACGGATATGATATATGAAAGTTTGAGCTCTTTGTTTATCTTACTCCTAGTGATACTAGATTTCCGGAGATTTATCTTTTGAAAATTAAAAGTGCACATGATGAGTTCTGTATGACGAGTGTTGAGACTCCTACCACGACCATATATACATGTTCTTTAGATACGAAAACCCTTTTGGTATATATAGGCTGCTTACTTTACATTGAGTTTGGTCAATCTTTGTTGACCCTTAGAAACTTGTCGTACTGCTACTCATCCACTCCACTCCACTCTATTCACTTGCACTTATGCTACTTCTACCCTAGAAGTACGCATCCACCAAATATTCACCATAGATCCACCAAAAATGTTCTACTCCTACCCTAGGAGAGAACAACCAAAAATATTCCCCACACATATCCACTTAGCCAACATTTCATAAAGCTCCTTTATCCTTGTTTCTATCTCTCTACAAGTTTATTGCAAAAGGAGGCTTGGGTTGTATAGAAAAAAAAAGTAAAAAGAAAAGAAAGGGGAGATGAAAAATGGACAAGTGTCCTACGGGCGAGTAGAGCCTACCTCCCTAAAAAAGAAGAAGAATAAAGCAGAGTTAAAAAAATGGACAAGTGTCCGCAATAAAACAATGGGTACTTAGATGCCCGCCTCTCCGTGAAAAAAAAAGAAGAAAGAGTATACAGCCCAGGTTCTCCCAAATACTTTCAAAGTCCTAAAGAGAGAGATATGTTTCCTACAGGAGCAAAGTAGAATTAGGCTTTCACTTCATTCGCCTCATACACCTACCATCATATTCATTCCACTACACCATACACATGCACATGCAGTATGACTCGTGACTTTGGATCCATTGCTTGACTTTACAATATATGCTTAGTAAGTAGATTTAGTTTTCTCCCACCTATAAGCTCCACATATAAGCCTTAGATATAGGGTGAGAGAAGAAGGCATAGTGTCCTACTTGCCTTATTCCAAAAATACCACATATTATGAGAAAAGGCAACACAACATTATTGCCTAGTGAGGATCCACAAATACCACAAATGAGAGACTTGAAAGGGTCATACTAAGGAACTTTGAGTTTTATTTTGAAAACTGCGCAAAAAACTCGAGCGATAGCTGAACAAAGAGTTTAAGACATGGTGCTTGACTTGATTGTTCTATCTTTCAATTACCCAAGATCCAAAGAAAAGGCTATAAGTTCCATGGTTAAAGGTAATATGGGTGAGTTGAAGGTTGAAAAAGTTTATTCTTATCCAGAGGAGAAATTTTGTTTGAAAGCATGTGTACTTTTGAGGCGTAAAAGCGTTGTAGCAACTCTGATCCATCCATTTGAGTTTGGCTTTGCTAGGGACTAGCAAAGGGTAAGCTTGGGGAGCTTGTTGACACCTATTATAGCATAAATATATAGGCTTTTCAAAAATGAAATAAGGGCTTAAAATGAATATCAACATAGTATAGGGGCCTTACTGACATAATTCCACGAGTTTTGGTGATTTATATATTTTTAGGGATTAAACAGGAAAACGCCCAAGAGTTTGCAAGCCCTACGACATAAAGATGTATCCATGAAGCAATCCAACTTGAGACCCACGTAAGAACATTCTAGAAGAGACCAGAAGGCACGACCCACAAGTTGGGGCCCACCTGGCGTGGGGCCCGGCGACCCGCGACCACCTTCTAGGGCGGCCGCCCTCTGGTCCCACCCGCCGATGAGCGTCTTGTTAGGTCGGTTCATAACCGCCATTAAGAAGAGATCTACACCGTTGCTCAAGGTCGGTTTGATCCAAGGGCTGTCGTGCATCGCCTAGGGCTATATAAGGAGACCCCCTACCCCCAGGGTGAAACCCTAATTCATTCTAATTCATTCCATTCATTATCTCTTGACCTGTTGGTCTTGGAGGTGTCCCAATGTGAGGACAACCTCTCCACTAGAGAATTAGGGCTAGACTCTACAATGTAATAGATTAACAACTAGAGAGTTAGGGAGAGCGGAGCTGCGCTCCGGTTCTAGAGATGTCTACAGAGTTTGGTATGTCTTGTATCCTTTCTTTGTAGATTCATATATTTATCTTCTCTATTTACTTCCATGACTTTCATATATTTGGTTAAGTATAGTTGTTATGCTATTGCATGGGATCTCCGCTCGTATTGAGGGCTCTAGTTATTCTAGGTAGCTAGAGTAGTAATCGATAGTATAGAGATGGTGTCTAGGCTATAGGTTACACGAGGTTGCGCCCAATCCACGGATAGTTGTGGTAGCCGGGGGGTGACAGCCACTGTCGGGGCCGATGTAGTCCACCACGTTCGGGTTGGTGTTTCGTAGAGCTTTTGGCAGCCTTCTCCCGACTACCTTCTTCCCAGTCTTTCTCGAGAGTTGGGACGGACCTACTACTCCAAAGTGCATTAGTATAATTGCTATCTAGAACCTAAGTAATAGAGAAGTACATAGGAACCTAGATCTCTCCCACTGTCCTCTCAACGTGCTACTATACATTGATCTTAGGAATTCTCTTGTGTGATTGATATTATACATAACTCTTATCATATATCATTTACCCCCTTACTTTAGTTTAGTGGTTTGCTAAGTTAGTAGATGCATGATTGTGAGTTATTAGATTCTTTAGCCAACGCTTCCCTGTGGATACGATACTCTACAATACTCATCCTAGGGAAAAGCTACAATGGTAGGTGTTCTGTGAGCTTGCGGAATCCTTCATATTCTTTTAGCACTTAATAAATACCAACAATCCTACCATCATCTAACCTATCCACCCTAACTTCCTATGTACCTTTCGTGTCGTTTCCCTTCTTGTTTCGGTACGTAGGTCAACACAGAGATTTTCGATGGAATTCCAAGATTTCGCTCTAAACAAGTGCTACTTTGATGCCCATGACAAGTGATTCTTTGATAAACTCTCTAATGGTCCACTTCCTCAAATTTAGGTTCTCTAGGGTGAGGTATTTGTTTCCACAACCGTGAAAAAGTCTAGGTCGATTCTATAGCTCCACTGGAATCTTCTCTTAGTTTTGAGTTCACGGTGAAATCAGCGCCAGCAGTCCCCAATGTCACATCTAGAAACATATATTAACGGTTGGGGTGTGACAGAGCCGACCAATTTATAAGAAATCAAGTATAATTCGCAATCACCGAAGAAATCGCAGTCTACACTTGAGTCCATATAAACCCGGTATTCCGGAAATCTCAGAGTGATTTCAAACTCATCAACGACACAACAGGATCGTTGTGCTCGGTAGTAAAATCCACAGGTATTTCAAACCAAGTTCGATATATTAAACATCAGAGTGCGAGGTATAATTTATTACAAACTCAGGTTTAAGTACGGAAGTAGTAGTTTCGAAAACCAAATAGTCTTTTAGCGAAAACAAATATAAAGTAGTGCCAGTAGATAGTCATCCCTGTAGCAGCATGAGACAGGGATATAGAATTGCCTTGCCCTGGCCTTACTCGTCATCAATAGGAAACAGACAAGTCTTACAAGTAACCATGGTACACATGCTCACCTGCAACAACGGGAATAAAATCCACGAGTACAAAATACTCGGCTAGACTTACCCGTCAAAAACAAAATCAAAGACTCCAAGGATCATGCTAGGCTTTATCTAGAGTTTAGGCGACTCACATTAATTTCACAAATAAGTTGTTTAGTGCGCCTATGCATGCTACTTGTCTATTTTCCAAGTTAAAAGGGTTACTTATTTAATTACATAACCATAAGTCCTGTATAGTCAAGATTAATCATTGCTCAATAGAATAAATACTTGGCATAAGTAACTTGATCGAATTATATAATTTTGCAACATGATAAATAACATATATTGTAATAATTAAGACTACATTGCCGTGGGCGCGAACCCGGGTTCTCACCGACCCGGGGAGAGATGGCGATTCGAATCGATTTGCAAACCCGGTGGCGAATACCACGACACAAACCAGGTCTACTTTGCAAAGGCGGACCCGATCACTCCCGGGGCGTTACGGGGCGTAAAGTCTCGGTCTGTCGGCTACCCCCTCCTTCTCGGGCACCCAAGTGAGCGAAACAACGAAATCACGACCCCTGCGTGCGCATCTTCTTGTGCCCGATTAACCACACCAACCATCACCAAAGGAGGGCGATAAAGCGAGCAAAGCCGCCCCTAACATTCCCACGAGCCGTGGCTCACGACCCGGCGGAGCCTACTAAATGCCGTGCACGTTCAACTTCCGACCACATTCCGACAAAGTATGAGTCCTTAATCGATCGGATGGAAGGACCACAATTTCCATCAATCTAACATGTTTTTATTTAGCGGGGTTCTCAAGGCGACTTGACAATCACCCATGTGATTGTTCACAATATTTTCCTCAAGTGACCGGAATCACTTGTCTCGCAATCATGGTGCGAGCATTAACCTAGACCTCTATAAATAGGATGGGGCAACTTTCAACAAGGATCTCGGTGCATCAACGGTTTCAACCATTTCCTATACTTAATGCATGAAACATATAAAAGACTCAAGTCAAATTAATTGGAAGAAGTTTAGGAAAGGGCGAGAATGCTCCGGGGCTTGCCTCGCAGAACGTAGCTGGAACGTGCTCACGGGCACTCAGGCAGGTCGCCCCGTCGACTCTTCTCCTCCGATGGCTCCTCCGGACTGCACTCCCGGATGGTGAAGCTCTCCCGTGCGCTCCTCGAACCCATCCCCGATCCCGTGATGATGCATATGATGGAGAAAAGATATGATTAAGATTACATGAATATCAACTTGCAATAAGTAAAATATGTATGATGGATGGATGCTTCATAATGCAAGCTATTAGTAAGTGCATATCTCTTCGGTAGAAACACAATTAATTCTACACGAGAAACCCTAACAACCTACACCAATCAAACATCTCAACTCACTAATCACGAGAAAATGACAGCTCGACATCTTTGTCACTAAAAACAGATCACTGCAGGGGAGTTCTACAACTCCAAATTCAGTGAACTAGGACTCTATGGAAAGCTAACAAAATTTCCTACAAAACATTCCACATCACCCAGACCTGAATCAAACATTATCAGCCTCGAAATTAAGAAAAACAGAGACTCTGTTTTCTACTCAAACATCACATACAACCTCCATATCTCACAAACCACTCATGCAAACTATCTCAAACTTAACCAGCAGGTAAACCAAGTAATTATCTACCAAATAAATCTATTGGACAAGCCAAAGGATAAATTAAAGCACATAAAATGATAGGCCCTATCAAACACTACACATGCACGCTATAAATATATAAAATGCTAGGAACAAGAAAATGTCAAAACTGCTAAGCTGACCAAACCAAGCTCACTAACAGATCCTATTCATGCTAGGAACACATAATAAAAATACCATCACATATTACCTTCATATAAACATGTATTTCTAGCCTATTTTCCATGCACCACAAATATGATAAATACATAACTACTTCAGAAAATTCTACAAAAATTACCAGAGCATAGTACTGGAATATAACAACTACCATAAAAATTTCATTGCAAGATCATGCATATACAGCTCTACACAAAAATGACAAGTTGACACCAAACCTATGCATGAAAATACTTTGTACTATGAAAAGTGTCAGACAATAGATTTCTAATTATGAATAGCTTCTAACGCGTATCAAACATAAGCACACCAAGTTTCATATCCAAAACCCTAATATTTATTTTTCTATGAATTTCTAAAGATCACATGGCAAATAGCACATAAATAGAAAATCACATTTCTTTCTAAGAACATACTATGCATGACATTTTTCATGGATTCTACTCACAAAAACAAGCATATTTTGTACAGGAAGCATATATTTTTATCTTGCACCAATTAAAAGATATGATTTTCCTCAATTTCCATGCATTTCTAGCGATAAATAAAACTCTATATAAAAGTTCTCAGAAAATAGGATTTCATAATTTTATACTGTAGCCTATCATCTAACAAGCATGGCAAAATTTGTTTCACTCAAAAGACCTCAAAATGACCAAGTTATGAATTTCTAAAGCATTTCATTCAAAAGCGGAAAAGTAAAAAAAAAGAAAGAAAAAGGAAAAATCGGGCGGGGCCCGCGTGTCGGCGACACAGAGCAGAGCGCGGCGGCGGGTGCGGCGGATCTTCGCCCGGCGATGACCAAATCGCGCAACCAGCTATACCATTCCACTCTACTCGACGAGGCGGACACATAGGTGCACTTGGTTCGTGCTAAAACCGACCAAAGCGGCGGCGGATTTAAGGCGGCGGCTCAAGGGCGGCGCGGACGGCAGCGGACCGGCCGCTCGGTGCTCGACGGGACGAACCAAGCCCCGTTCTTCGACTCCTCTTGACCTAACTAGGACATGCAAAGCCATTTCAAGCTCAGCGGAGCAACAACGGCGGTGAAAACGAACGCGCGCGGGCGGCGCCACGGGCATCGCGTCGGCGACGACAGCGTCCGGGCGAAATGGCGGCGGATCTACTCAACCACCTAGCTCGAGACCTCAAGCACCTCTAGGCGACTCTAAAACACGAAAAAGAATGACCTAAACTCGATCTACGAGCTCGGGCGTGAGCTTGCCCCAACGGCGCCATGGCGGACTTCGGCGAGCGGCGGCGGCGTGGCAAGTTAGGGGTTCGATACCGGTCCTCACCTCGATTCGACGCTGGCTTTAGGTAGAGTAGCTCATGGCGGCGCTAGGGATTCAGTTTGGGGGTGGATTGGTGCGACGGCGACGGGCGGAACGCGGCGGCGGAGCTGCGGGACGGCTTGGGTGGCGGCGCGCGTTCGGAGCGAGTGGAGTGGGTGGCGGCGGCTCGGGAGTGAGGCTGGGGTTAGGGCAGGGCGTGGGGTGCGGTTTTTAAGGTGCGTGGGTGAGCAGATGCGGCTGCTGCCCGAGCCGTATCGTCGGCGGCGCGCGCGGTGGCCACGTCGCCCGGGCCATTGTCGGCCGGACGACGAGCCGATAAGTCCCTCCCCTACTCGTTTTTTCTGAGTCAGGCCCGGTTTTCGGCCTGTGCATCGAGATTCGTGTGGAATTTGGAAAAAGTCAAAACATCAACTTTGTAGAGAATTTCATAAGCTACAAAACACTCAATATGAACTTTTTCTAATTCGGCCTAGATTTGGAGATAAAAATTAAAAACCGCAAGGTCAACTCAAACCATTCAAAACAGAGTTTGAATTCAACTCAAATTTGACCCAAACTGTTGGGCACTATTTGAACCATTTCCAAACCTTTTCACAAGAAACTCATAAAAGATCATTTGTTCTACATAAAAAGTACTACATTTCATCTATAGAAACTTTTTGCTAGAAACACTTCTATCAAGCACTTTTGAAAGGAGTTTCAAAATGACTCAAAGAGGTTTGACCTCTAGGGCAGATTTAAAATAAAATTTCTAAATTGAAACTCAAGCTCAAACATGGTCCTAAATTATGTCAAAAATACATCTAAGCACAATCTAGGTCCAAAACATCATTATAGCTAAGATTCTATAGTAGCTAGGTCAAGCAAGCATGAAATGAGAGTAAATTCAAAGTGAATGTCACTAGCACATGATTATGCATGAAATGATAATGATGCTATGCAAATGATCATGCTTTCAAGATGCTTAACACCTAGGGTGTTACAAATCTTTCCCCTAAAAAGAATCTCGTCTCGAGATTCGCGAAACTAACCATTCTTTATAAAGCGTGGATAGTTCCTCAGAAGATATTCATCTGTTTCCCACGTTGCATCGTTCTCTCCATGATTTCCCCAAAGGATCTTATATTGCTTCACTACCTTACCCCTGGTGGGTCTCTCCTTGGTGTCTAGCACCTTTGCTGGACTCTCATAATAGGTTAAATCTTGACTTATCTCAATATTCCGAATTGGCACTTGCTCCTCAGGAACTCTCAAACATTTCTTCAGTTGTGATACATGAAAAACATCGAAAAATTCTTCCCATCTCTTGTGGTAGCGCAAGCGATACGCTACTTCTCCCTTAGTGGCAATAATCTTGTAGGGGCCTACGAACCTAGGTGCTAACTTTCTCTTCACTCCAAAAACGTTGTACTCGTTTCATTGGTGACACCTTTAAGTAAACAAAGTCACCAACATTGAACTTAATGGGTCTTCTACATTTATCCGCATAGCTCTTCGCCGGTCTTGGGGCGGCTTTCATGTGTTGCTTTATCATTCTCACCTTCGCTTTCAGCCTCATCTATCGAGGTCAATGCCATAGTAGGGTCGTTCTCGGTCTCTATCCGGTTCTGAGGCGTTCTACATTTTCTCCCATACAATGCTTCAAAAGGTGCCATCCGAATACTGGCTTGATAACTATTATTGTATGAAAACTCTGCATACGGCAACCATTTGTCCCAAGAACCTTTTGCTGACAACACACACGCCCTCAACATATCTTCTAGTATCTGGTTCACTCGTTCTGTTTGGCCTGTGGTTTGTGGATGATAAGCTGAACTACAAAGTAATTTGGTACCTAGAGCTTCCTGTAGGCTCTCCCAAAATCGATTGGTCCAACTCGATCCACGGTCCGACACTATTGATTTAGGTACTCCGTGCAAACGAAGTACATGGGCAATGTATAGCTCTGCGTATTGGTGAGGCTCGTAGCTTATGTTAATCGGAATGAAATGAGCAACTTTGGTCAAAAGATCCACAATCACCCAAATGGAATCAAATCCCCTCTGGGTATGTGGCAAACCAATGATCAGATCCATAGTAATCTCATCCCATTTCCAATCAGGAATTGGCAATGGTTGCAACAATCCTGCAGTCTTCATATGAATAGCTTTAACTCTGCAGCAATTGTCACATCGAGCCACATGTGCAGCAATCTCTTTTCTCATCTTTGTCCACCAAAATCTGGTTCTCAAATCCCGATACATCTTGTTACTACCGGGGTGAATTGTTATCTTTGATGAGTGAGCCTCTGCTAGAATCTGTTCCCTCAACTCTCGATCCTTCGGCACGACAAGCCGATCATCATACCAAAGAATTCCACTCTCATCAATTCGGAAATGATCACTAGGCTCTTTCTCTAACTTCTTCTTGATATGCGAGATTCCTTTATCCACTTTCTGACCCTCAACAATTCTGCTCTCCAGCTCATTCTGCACTTGAATATTACATAGGATAGCCGGATGCATAGGAGGAAAAACCTCCATAGATTCGACTTGTCCTAGCAAACAATGTGATTTCCTGCTCAAAGCATCCGCGACAACATTGGCTTTGCCCGGATGATAGTGTAACTCGATATTATAATCCTTTATCAGCTCTAACCACCTTCTCTGCCTCATGTTCAACTCCTCTTGAGTGAAAATATACTTCAAACTCTTGTGGTCAGTATAAACATGACATACATTACCGAGCAAGTAATGACGCCAAATTTTTAATGCATGTACCACGGCAGCAAGTTCCAAGCCATGGGTTGGATAGTTAACCTCATGCTTCCTTAGCTGACGCGATGCATACGCAATAACTCTACCTTCCTGCATGAGTACGCATCCCAATCCTGTACCACATGCATCACAATACACATCAAAGGGCTTCTGAATGTCAGGCTGTGCAAGCACGGGAGCCGTAGTCAACAACGTTCGTAGTGTACGAAACGCTGCTTCGCACTCCGGTGTCCACACAAATTTCTCTTCCTTCTATAACAATCGGGTCATAGGTTTAGCTATCTTGGAGAAATCAGGTATGAATCTACGATAATATCCAGCTAACCCTAGAAAACTTTGGATCTCAGAAACTGAAACTGGTGCTTTCCAATCCAGCACCTCTTGCACCTTACTAGGATCTACTGAAATTCCATTCTCGGATAACACATGTCCCAGAAAATGCACTTCCTTCAGCCAAAACTCACACTTACTGAATTTAGCATACAACTTATGCTCTCTGAGTCTCTCCAAGACTATCCTCAAATGCTCAGCATGTTCTTCTTCATTTTCAGAATACACCAAGATGTCATCGATGAATACAACCATGAACTTGTCAAGTTCAGGCATAAACACCGAATTCATCAAACACATGAAATGTGCTGGAGCATTCGTCAAGCCAAAGGACATGACGAGATACTCGTACAAACCATACCGCGTCGAAAATGCGGTCTTGGGTATTATCCTGGGGTCTGATTTTAATCTGATGATACCCAGATCGAAGGACTATTTTTGAGAAAACTTTGGCTCTAGACAACTGGTCAAAAAGAATGTCAATGCGGGGTAACGGGTATTTATTCTTCACAGTCACCGCATTAAGTGGTCTATAGTCCACACACATTCTCAACGTTTGATCTTTCTTTTTCACAAACAAGGCCGGACATCCCCAAGGTGACGAACTAGGTCTGATGAAACATTTCTCAAGCAACTCCTGAAGCTGTACTTTCAGTTCTGCTAACTCATTGGGTGGCATTCGGTAGGGTCTTCGGGATATAGAGGCAGTCCCTGGAATTAACTCTATTGCAAACTCAACATCCTTATCTGGCGGCAATCCAGGTAGGTCTTCCGGGAAGACGTCCGGAAACTCACAGACTACAGGTATGTCGGAGATACTAGTCACTTGCAAGGCAGCTGAAACACGGTTAAGGTCGATGGCCTTAGGTAACAAAACACGGTGTTTAGTTAGATCGCGGGGGTGCTTCAAGTGTACTACTCTATTCACCATATCTATGATTACACCCCAACTCTTCATCCAGTTCATCCCGAGGATGACATCCAAACACAAACCGGGCAAAACTATCAACGAGGTTATTATTTCTAAATCACCCATCATGATCTTCACATCATTCACCCTCTGCCTAGTCAACTGGTCAGCCCCTGCTGAACTAATTCGGTAACCAAACCCTAGGTCAGTGATTTGTTCCCCATTCTTCTGTGCAAACTCTTGACTCATGAATGAATGCGATGATCCAGAATCAAATAAAACAACAGCACTACGATTGTTAACTAAACACGTACCGGCTGTCACGGTCTCTCCCTCAGGAACTTCCTCGACATTGGCAAAGTGTGCCTGTCCCACATACTGCTTGTAGTTCTTCCTGGGCTGCGGGCAAGACTTGGAGAAATGCCCGGGCTTACCACAATTGAAGCAATTATTGTGGTTGAAGGGCACGGGGCGTGGAACATTCCCCTGTGCAGGCTTTCCTTTCTGAGCAGGCACAACAAACTTCCTGAAGCGCGGGTTTCCAGCTTGATTCTTCTTCTGGGGTGGGGCATAACGTGAAGGCGCGGCAGGTGGGCGGTAGTTCTGACGACGTCCAAAGGAACCACTGCCCTGTCCTGGGTTACCCTCAAACGGTCTCTTCTTGCCTTTGGATGCAGTATACAAGGCATTACTTTCCTCCTGATGAATGCAATCAGTCACAAAGGCCTGAAAAGTGTCCCTGGTGGAGTTTCCCATGGTTTTCTGCATCTTCGGGTTTAACCCTCTCTTGAAGCTAGCCAACTTCTTCGCCTCCGTATCGACCATGTCAGGAGCATACCTAGACAAACTGTTAAAAGCTTGCAGGTACTCATTCATGGTCTTATTGTCCTGACTGAGCTTAATGAACTCTCCCAACTTCTTTGCCAAGGCACCAGCAGGTATGTAGGTATTACGAAAAGCTGTTGTAAACTGGAACCAAGTGATAGGAACATTGGCAGGAAAAGTAGCACGGTGATTCTTCCACCATATCCCTGCGGGTCCCTCCAACAAGTGCGGCCGCATAGTCCGCGCCTACGGGTCTCGGGCGGATTCACCAAACGGAACTTCTCCTCCACTGAGGTAAGCCATTCCTCAGCCTCCATGGGTTCATTTGCCACAGTAAACTTTGGTGGTTCCGTGGCTTTAAAGTCCATGTACGACTGGAATCCATCCCTATCAGCACCACCACGGCCTCCTCCCTGCTCAGTGTTGCGTGCGATATTACGCAACTCTCCCAGGAACTGATCAAAGAACTACTCCTGGTTCAGTGGAGGTGGTTGCTGTCGATCTCCCCAGCACCTGATCGAGTTTGCGGCATCTGTACAAATTGAATCAACAATAACCATCAGATGATGTTGTCCAAAGTATCGATATTGAATTTAAGTTACGCTGAATTTATTGAGAGAATAAATTCATCCACAATAACAGGTAACAATAAACTCAATACAGTCTTTTATCAACATCACGGTTATGTCAACGCAATATGTGTACCAAGATTTCGCAACAACGGCAACAAAATGTTGCACAACCGGCATGATGCCGCAATTGACAAATGTGTCGCAATTACCATAAAACCGATCACAATATAAGGCACGAACTAAATTAAGGTCTCGACTGATACAATAAGGTCTCGAAACATTACGGATCCAAGTCTTACATGCTGATGGTCTCACGAATAAAAAGGAAATTACATGATAATAGTGGCACTACACCGCTCAGCTACAAGGGTGTCTCAACTAGATCGAGGTCTACGTGCTAGCATCTAGCTGGAATCTAAACGTGGCATCACAGTCATCTACTCCTGTGAAGTACGAGAAGTGGGGTCTCCATCTTGGTCCTCTCCAACCGGCTTCTTCGCCGCACCCTCTATCCGAAGGTCCTCGTCTGCGTACCCATGGGGTAGTGGTAGGCGTAGTACAAACGGTAGTACTCCTCGTGCCTTGGTGTACTCACACTCCAAGTTCTCAAGCTTCTCCTTGATCTCCTTGTCAATGGCCACGACCCTCTCTCTTGCCAACCCGGGCATCCGAAGATGCATGCTCAAGGATCCATTTGCCTTCCTTCTTCGCTAAGCGTGCGAGAAGACTCGACACCGCTTCTTCATCTTTGCAATCTCCTGTGGCCGCTTGGCTTTCTCCCTTGCTCTTGGACTGACCGGCAAAGCATCCTTCTCATCTATAGCACGCCTCAGCATGCCACGCAGCCTCCTGCGATCCCGAATCAACTGATCTATCTCACCCCTCTAACGAACCACAACTGCCATAGCTCCCTATGCCTTGTCCTCTGAACTAACTGCCATCTGCATCATAGCGAACATAGCACTTATGGCGTCACAAGTGCTATCCCGCTCCTCGTCTCGTCCCCTCCGTAAAGGGTCCACGCCACCCTACTCCCAAGCAAAGGAAAAGGGGGTCGGCGTGGGGAAAGCCGGAAGCCCGGTCCCAACCAACACCTCGGGGTGGTCCACCATCAAACTCCTCAAAGACCAAAACGCAGCATTGTCTGGTTTGCAGCCTCAGGGGATAGCCCATACTCAGTAATATCCCATCCTACCCACACAAAGACCAGCATGCGCAGGGCGGGGACCACAAGGTGAATCCCGGTAACTATTCGCTCCTCACGCCGGGGCTATCTCCCAAGTGTATACAGGTGCCTCTGTGTAGCTGATCTGCTGGAGTACACGCCACAACACTGTGGGCATGCCAAACTTCTTGTCCGCGATAGTGCCACTACTGGAAGCTGGGGTTGGAGCCATCTATAGCAAGATTTAGGAGATAATGTGAGATTGAGAAACAATAGTCTAGTTTTAACCAAATTAGGGCAAGTACTAATTAGGGGAAAAGATGGAAAATGCATGAATGACATGATGTAAAATTTTAACTATGATGCATGAACGTTTCCTATGTATCTCACGGAATAGGAAAGAGATTTCTCTATTCGTATTAATGGTGGCATCCTACGATCCCTCAAAAAGAAAATAAGACGTGACTAGTCGATCTACACGCATTGCGCTGTTAGTGTACCTGCAAAACATTTCAGCCCGCAATATATTCATGCAATGCAAGGAATTAAATTGCATATACCTGCTTCGTCAGGTCCACCCGACGGCATCGCACACCATGCGGAAAAACACATTTTACACCCAGCACACCTGTGTACCCATACACAAGTCTACGGGGGCACTACCCGACCAAGGAGCTCTCAAAAATCATTTTATTTCCCCCCTAGACCGGCGTTTATCCGATCATGCTCTCACAGCTCACACCATTACCTTGGGCGTCGTGGCATTGAACAACCCTTACCTGGGGCGTAGAGGTATTTCGATCCATTCATGACCACTCAAGTGAGTAGCCCCGTACTACGGGGCCGCACGGCAACCAATCACAAATAACAAAATATGATGCAATCACCCATTCCGATTAGCCAAACCACCGACCGTCCTTAATTGGGCATAAAGGGTATGACCAAGGCACTACTAATTTTGCAAATCTTTTACTCACACCACTTAAAAGATTTTTTTTTCGCAAACTTTTCGCAAAAAGATTAGTGATTCATTTTAATTTAAATACAGATCGGACTTGTAATTACCGAACTAAGCTCGATACCGGTGATGAGCCGACCAATTTATAAGAAATCAAGTATAATTCGCAATCACCGAAGCAATCGCTGATCTACACTTGAGTCCATATAAACCCCGGTATTCGGAAATCTCGAGTGATTTCAAACTCATCAACGACACAACAGGATCGTTGAGCTCGGTAGTAAAATCCGCGGTATTTCAAACCAAGTTCGATATATTAAACATCGAGTGCGAGGTATAATTTATTACAAACTCAGGTTTAAGTACGGAGGCGAGTAGTTTCAAAAACCAAATAGTCTTTTAGCGAAAACAAATATAAAGTAGTGCCGGCGAGATAGTCATCCTCAGTAGCGGCATGAGAGAGGGGATATAGAATTGCCTTGCCCCGGCCTTACTCGTCATCAACGAGGAAAGCAGACAAGTCTTACGGTAACCATGGTACACATGCTCACGCAACAACGGGAATAAAACCCCGAGTACAAAATACTCAGCTAGACTTACCCGTCCAAAAACAAAATAAAAGACTCCAAGGATCATGCTAGGCTTTGTCTGGAGTTTAGCTGACTCACATTAATTTCACAAATAAGTTGTTTAGTGCGCCTATGCATGCTACTTGTCTATTTTCCAAGTTAAAAGGGTTACTTATTTAATTACATAACCATAAGTCCTGTATAGTCAAGATTAATCATTGCTCAAGAGAATAAATAACAGCATAAGTAACTTGATCAGAGTTATATCAGCTGCAACATGATAAATAACATATATTGTAATAATTAAGACTACATTGTCGTGGACGCAACCCGGGTTCTCACTGACCAGGAGAGATGGCGATTCAAATCGATTTGCAAACCAGCTGGCGAATACCCTGACACAAACCAGGTCTACTTTGCAAAGGCGGACCCGATCACTCCCGGGGGCGTTACGAGGCGTAAAGTCTCGGTCTGCCGGCTACCCCCCTCCTTCTCGGGCACCCAAGTGAGCGAAACAACGAGTACGACCCCTCGTGCGCATCTTCTTGTGCCCGATTAACCACACCAACCATCACTAAAGGAGGAGTGATAAAGCGAGCAAAGCCGGCCCCTAACATTCCCACGAGCTTCGTGGCTCACGACCCGGCGGAGCCTACTAAATGCCAGGTACGTTCAACTTCCGACCACATTCCGACAAAGTATGAGTCCTTAATCGATCAGATGGAAGGACCACAATTTCCATCCAATCTAACATTTTTATTTAAGCAGGTTCTCAGCAGCAGCTTGACAATCACCCATGTGATTGTTCACAACATTTTCCTCAAGTGACCGGAATCACTGTCTACTGCAATCATGGTACTGAGCATTAACCTAGACCTCTATAAATAGGATGGGGCAACTTTCAACAAGGATCTCAGTGCATCAACGGTTTCAACCATTTCCTATACTTAATGCATGAAACATATAAAAGACTCAAGTCAAATTAATTGGAAGAAGTTTAGGAAAGGGCAGAATGCTCCGGGGCTTGCCTCTCGCAGAACGTAGGCTGGAACGTGCTCGGGGCACTCGAGGCAGGTCGTCGTCGACTCTTCTCCTCCGATGGCTCCTCGGACTGCACTCCCGGATGGTGAAGCTCTCCCGGCCGCTCCTCGATCAGCTCCTCGAACCCTTCCCCGATCCCTGTGATGATGCATATGATGGAGAAAAGATATGATTAATATTACATGAATATCAACTTGCAATAAGTAAAATATGTATGATGGATGAATGCTTCATGATGCAAGCTATTAGTAAGTGCATATCTCTTCGGTAGAAACACAATTAATTCTACACGAGAAACCCTAACAACCTACACCAATCAAACATCTCAACTCACTAATCACCAGAAAATGACAGCTCGACATGCTGTCACTAAAACACTCACACAGGGAGTTCTACAACTCCAAATTCAGTGAACTAGGACTCTATGGAAAGCTAACAAAATTTCCTACAAAACATTCCACATCACCTAGACCTGAATCAAACATTATCAGCCTCGAAATTAAGAAAAACAGAGACTCTGTTTTCTACTCAAACATCACATACAACCTCCATATCTCACAAACCACTCATGCAAACTATCTCAAACTTAACCAGCAGGTAAACCAAGTAATTATCTACCAAATAAATCTATTGGACAAGCCAAAGGATAAATTAAAGCACATAAAATGATAGGCCCTATCAAACACTACACATGCACGCTATAAATATATAAAATGCTAGGAACAAGAAAATGTCAAAACTGCTAAGCTGACCAAACCAAGCTCACTAACAGATCCTATTCATGCTAGGAACACATAATAAAAATACCATCACATATTACCTTCATATAAACATGTATTTCTAGCCTATTTTCCATGCACCACAAATATGATAAATACATAACTACTTCAGAAAATTCTACAAAAATTACCAGAGCATAGTACTGGAATATAACAACTACCATAAAAATTTCATTGCAAGATCATGCATATACAGCTCTACACAAAAATGACAATTTGACACCAAACCTATGCATGAAAATACTTTTGTACTATGAAAAGTGTCAGACAACAGATTTCTGAGTATGAATAGCTTCTAACGCCTATCAAACATAAGCACACCAAGTTTCATATCCAAAACCCTAATATTTATTTTTCTATGAATTTCTAAAGATCACATGGCAAATAGCACATAAATAGAAAATCACATTTCTTCTACAGAACATACTATGCATGACATTTTTCATGGATTCTACTCACAAAAACAAGCATATTTTGTACAGGAAGCATATTTTTATCTTGCACCAATTAAAAGATATGATTTTCCTCAATTTCCATGCATTTATAGCCATAAATAAAACTCTATATAAAAGTTCTCAGAAAATAGGATTTCATAATTTTATACTGTAGCCTATCATCTAACAAGCATGGCAAAATTTGTTTCACACAAAAAGACCTCAAAATGACCAAGTTATGAATTTCTAAAGCATTTCATTCAAAACTGGAAAAACAGAAAAAGGAAAGAAAAAGGAAAATCGGGCGGGGCCCGCGTGTCGGCGACACCGCAGAGGCGAGCACGGCGGCGGGTGCGGCGGATCTTTGCCAGCGATGACCAAATCGCGCAACCGGCTATACCATTCGACTCTACTCGGCGAGAGCGGACACATAGGTGCACTTGGTTCGCGCTAAAACCGACCAAAACGGCGACGGCGGCGGCGGCGGCGGCGGCTCAGCGGCGGGCGGGGCGGCGGCGGCGGACCCGCCGCTCCGGTGCTCGGCGGGACGAACCAAGCCCCGTTCTCGACTCCTCTTGACCTAACTAGGACATGCAAAGCCATTTCAAGCTCAGCGAAGCAACGGCGGCGAAAAGCGAATGCGACGCTGGGCGGCGCTCACGGGCATCGCGTCGGCGACGACGGCGTCCCGGTGAAATGGCGGCCGGATCTACTCAACCACCTAGCTGGAGACCTCAAGCACCTCTAGGCGACTCTAAAACACGAAAAAGAATGACCTAAACTCGATCTACGAGCTCGGGCGTGAGCTTGCCCGGCGGCCATGGCGGACTTCGGCCGTGGCGGCGGCGGCGCGGCAAGTTAGGGTTCGATACCTCGGTCCTCACCTCGATTCGACGCTAGCTTTAGGTAGAGTAGCTCATGGCGGCGCTAGGGATTCAGTTTGGGGTGGATTGGTGCGACGGCGACGGGCGGAACGCGGCGGCGGAGCTTGCGGACGGCGGAGCTCAGCGTGGCGGCGGCGTTTCCGAGCGAGTGGAGTGGGTGGCGGCTCGGGAGTGAGGCTAGGGTTAGGGCGGGGGCGTGGGGCGCGGTTTTAAGGCGCGTGGGTGAGCGGACGCGGCTGCCTGAGCCGTACATCGGCGGCGCGCGCGGTGGCCACGTCGCTCTCATTTGTCGCCGACGACGAGCCGATAAGTCCCCCCCTACTCTGTTTTCTGAGTCAGCCCCGGTTTTTGGCCTGTGCATCGAGATTCGTGTGGAATTTGGAAAAAGTCAAAACATAAACTTTGTAGAGAATTTCATAAGCTACAAAACACTCAATATGAACTTTTTCTAATTCGGCCTAGATTTGGAGATAAAAATTTAAAACAGCAAGGTCAACTCAAACCATTCAAAACAGAGTTTGAATTCAACTCAAATTTGACCCAAAATGTTGGGCACTATTTGAACCATTTCCAAACCTTTTCACAAGAAACTCATAAAAGATCATTTGTTCTACATAAAAAGTACTACATTTCATCTATAGAAACTTTTTGCTAGAAACACTTCTATCAAGCACTTTTGAAAGGAGTTTCAAAATGACTCAAAGAGGTTTGACCTCTAGGGCAGATTTAAAATAAAATTTATAAATTGAAACTCAAGCTCAAACATGGTCCTAAATTATGTCAAAAATACATCTAAGCACAATCTAGGTCCAAAACATCATTATAGCTAAGATTCTATAGTAGCTAGGTCAAGCAAGCATGAAATGAGAGTAAATTCAAAGTGAATGTCACTAGCACATGATTATGCATGAAATGATAATGATGCTATGCAAATGATCATGCTTTCAAGATGCTTAACACCTAGGGTGTTACATGGGGAACGCAATGTAATTGATCCTACCATCATCTAACCTATCCACCCTAACTTCCTATGTACCTTTCGTGTCGTTCCCGTTCTTGTTACGGTACATAGGTCAACACAGAGATTTTCAATGGAATTCCAAGATTTCGCTCTAAACAAGTGCTACTTTGAGGCCTATGACAAGTGATTCTTAGATAAACTCTCTAATGGTCCACTTCCTCAAATTTAGATTCTCTAGGGTGAGGCATTCGATTCCACAACCGCGAAAAAGTCTAGGTCGATTCTATAGCTGCTTTGGAATCTTCTCTTTGTTTTGAGTTCATGGTGAAATCAGCGCCAGCAGTCCCCACTGTCACATCTAGAAACATATATTAACGGTTGGGGAATGCAATGTAATTGATCCTACCATCATCTAACCTGTCCACCCTAACTTCTATGTATCTTTCGTGTCGTTCCCCTTCTTGTTTCGGTAAGTAGGTCAACACAGAGATTTTCGATGGAATTCTAAGATTTCGCTCTAAACAAGTGCTACTTTGAGGTCTATGACAAGTGATTCTTAGATAAACTCTCTAATGGTCCACTTCCTCAAATTTAGGTTCTCTAGGGTGAGGCATTCGATTCCACAACCACGAAAAAGTCTTGGTCGATTCTATAGCTGCATTGGAATCTTCTCTTTGTTTTGAGTTCGCGCTGAAATCAGCACCAGCAGTCCCCACTGTCACATTTAGAAACATATATTAACGGTTGGGGAACGCAATGTAATTGATCCTACCATCATCTAACCTGTCCACCCTAACTTCCTATGTACCTTTCGTGTTGTTCCCCTTCTTGTTTCGGCACGTAGGTCAACACACGAGTAGAATTTCGATGGAATTCCAAGATTTCGCTCTAAACAAGTGCTACTTTGAGGCCTATGACAAGTGATTCTTAGATAAACTCTCTAATGGTCCACTCTCTCAAATTTAGGTTATCTAGGGTGAGGCATTTTATTCCACAGCCCGCAAAAAAAGTCTAGGTCGATTCTATAGCCGCATTGGAATCTTCTCTTTGTTTTGAGTTCGCGCTGAAATCAGCGCCCGGCCGATCAAAGAAATCCGCAATGTCACATCTAGAAACATATATTAACGGTAGGGGAACGCAATGTAATTGATCCTACCATCATCTAACTGTTGATATTTCTTACACGATCCCAATTAGGAAGGCGAAAAAAATATATATGGGATATCTATCTAATCATGTTTGCTTGGATATGGGATTAACCTCATGATCCAACAAAGCGGAGTTAGGCGGTGTTAGTAGTGGGATGTAAACTTAGCATCACTATCCATAGTGGAGTTAATCTCACCAGGATATGTACTCAAGGTATACCACTCATTTCTAGGCATTACCTATACACTAGTCTGTCACCCTAGCAATAACGCTCAAATAAATGCGGGGCATGGTATTTGTTGATTGGCCTTGATAAAAGAATGAACATGATATTTGCAAGCGCCACGGATAGAAATACCAATTGTAGCACTTCAGGGGAGTAATCCGGTATCGTATTTATATTTTACCACGGGGAAGGGAGTCTATGGAAAGTAGAGAGAAAAGGATGTCTAATGATTTATATTGTGATTTATTTATGAGATCCACCTTACGTTTATTGTAATGCAGAGTAGCCATATGCATCTAACATTACTCAACAGGATAAGTCACGGGATAAAGATAAATATATAAATGATAAATACCCAAGTCTAAGATCATCATAAGCCACTAGTATCATACGAGCTATTAACATGTTATAGAAAGAATAGAATGAATATTCCTAAGATACTCCTAATCATATATGTCAAATGAATACTACAATTAGTGCAATACATCTAGCTATCATGGCAAGGTTGGATTACTTCTACACATGGCAAGCATTACCAATAACAACCAAGGACGAAACTTGATCATTATCGTAATAAACTCGACTAGTCCTACATTCGAGAGGGTGGATTCCAAAGGACTCAGGGGTTGTCACTCCCGCGATCTACCACACGGCCGGAACGTAGGGTGCAATGATAGATAAACGTTGTATAAACACCATGTTTACACATTGCTTATCACCCACATAGTGATCATCTATATGGATGCTATACAATTCCATGCATAAAATATAAAGCAATCTTACTAAACTAAACATATAATTGTAGCAAGCATAAACACATATCAATAAGAATATAATAATTATAAAGATCAAAGCCATAACAATTGTATTCTAAATATAAGAGTACTTACAGATCGAATACAAGAGAGAAGTCTCAAGAACGATGATCCTTGCTACTTCTTGACTATCAGGAACTCAAGATGAACTTGATCTTCAACTAGAACTAGCTAGATAGCTAACTACTTCTAGTATGAACTAGGGCTTAGGTCTAGACTTGGCTGGACTAGATGGGTATGAGTTGATGAATGAGTATGATAATGAAATTGTTATCAGCCCTGGGGTCAGCTGGTCTTCTTATATAGTACTTGGCAATGAACGTCAACCCTTGGATCAAACCGACCTTCAACAACGGTGTAGATACAACCTCAAAGTCGGTAGTAAACCGACCTAGAAAGGAGAGGCTGACAGGGGTGGCCCACCTGGCGGCCGGCCTATTTGGCACCGGGGCGGCCGCCAGGTGTCATGCCACCTTGGCATCCCGTCTTTTTCGGTGTCCTCTCGGTATCTTCTAGAATGTTTTAGTCCACTTTTCGGGTTGAGTTACTTCACGTCTTCATACGTCTTGTATATTCTGGAACTTTCTCCATTCTTCTCTGCAAATATCTATCAAGTCCCTAGAAAGTCACAGAATACCAAAACTCATGGAATTATGTTAGTTAGACCCCTAGACTTATGTTTGGTCTTTATCTTGAGCCCTTATTTCATGTTATTTGACTTGTAAAATTATGCTATAACAGGTGTCAACACTAACCTATCCACCCTAATTTCCTATGTACCTTTCGTGTCGTTCCCCTTCTTGTTTCGGTACGTAGGTCAACACAGAGATTTTCGATGGAATTCCAAGATTTCGCTCTAAACAAGTGCTACTTTGAGGCCTATGACAAGTGATTCTTTGATAAACTCTCTAATGGTCCACTTCCTCAAATTTAGGTTCTCTAGGGTGAGGCATTTGTTTCCACAACCGCGAAAAAGTCTAGGTCGATTCTATAGCTCTATTGGAATCTTCTCTTTGTTTTGAGTTCACGGTGAAATCAGCGCCAGCAGTTCCCAATGTCACATCTAGAAACATATATTAACGGTTGGGGAACGCAATGTAATTGATCCTACCATCATCTAACCTATCCACCCTAACTTCCTATGTACCTTTCGTGTCGTTCCCGTTCTTGTTACGGTACGTAGGTCAACACAGAGATTTTCGATGGAATTCCAAGATTTCGCTTTAAACAAGTGCTACTTTGAGGCCTATGACAAGTGATTCTTAGATAAACTCTCTAATGGTCCACATCCTCAAATTTAGGTTCTCTAGGGTGAGGCATTCGATTCCACAACCATTAAAAGTCTAGGTCGATTCTATAGCTGCTTCGGAATCTTCTCTTTGTTTGGAGTTCACGGTGAAATCAGTGCCAGCAGTCCCAACAGTCACATCTAGAAACATATATGAACCGTTGGGGAACGCAATATAATTGATCCTACCATCATCTAACCTGTCCTCCCTAACTTCCTATGTACCTTTCGTGTCTTCCCCTTCTTGTTTCAGTACGTAGGTCAACACAGAGATTTTCGATGGAATTCCAAGATTTCGCTCTAAACAAGTGCTACTTTGAGGCCTATGACAAGTGATTCTTAGATAAACTCTCTAATGGTCCACTTCCTCAAATTTAGGTTCTCTAGGGTGAGGCATTCGATTCCACAACCGCGAAAAAGTCTAGGTCGATTCTATAGCTGCATTGGAGTCTTCTCTTTGTTTTGAGTTCGCGCTGAAATCAGCGCCAGCAGTCCCCACTGTCACATCTAGAAACATATATTAACGGGTGGGGACCGCAATGTAACTGATCCTACCATCATCTAACCTATCCACCCTAACTTCCTATGTACCTTTCGTGTCGTTCCCCTTCTTGTTTCGGTACGTAGGTCAACACAGAGATTTTTGATGTAATTCCAAGATTTCGCTCTAAACAAGTGCTACTTTGAGGCCTATCACAAGTGATTCTTTGATAAACTCTCTAATGGTCCACTTCCTCAAATTTAGGTTCTCTAGGGTGAGGCATTTGTTTCCACAACCGTGAAAAAGTCTAGGTCGATTCTATAGCTCCATTGGAATCTTCTCTTTGTTTTGAGTTCGCGCTGAAATCAGCGCCAGGAGTCCCCAATGTCACATCTAGAAACATATATTAACGGTTGGGGAACGCAATGTAACTGATCCTACCATCATCTAACCTGTCCACCCTAACTTCCTATGTACCTTTCGTGTCGTTCCCCTTCTTGTTTCGGTACGTAGGTCAACACAGAGATTTTTGATGGAATTCCAAGATTTCGCTCTAAACAAGTGCTACTTTGAGGCCTATCACAAGTGATTCTTAGATAAACTCTCTAATGGTCCACTTCTTCAAATTTAGGTTATCTAGGGTGAGGCATTTGATTCGACAACCGCGAAAAAGTCTAGGTCGATTCTATAGCCGCATTGCAAACTTCTCTTTGTTTTGAGTTCGCGCTGAAATTAGCACCAGCAGTCCGCAATGTCAAATCTAGAAACATATATCAACGGTAGGGGAACGCAATGTAATTGATCCTACCATCATCTAACCTATCCACCCTAACTTCCTATGTACCTTTCGTGTCGTTCCCCTTCTTGTTTCGGTACGTAGGTCAACACAGAGATTTTCGATGGAATTCCAAGATTTTGCTCTAAACAAGTGCTACTTTGAGGCCTATGACAAGTGATTCTTTGATAAACTCTCTAATGGTCCACTTCCTCAAATTTAGGTTCTCTAGGGTGAGGCATTTGTTTCCACAACCGTGAAAAAGTCTAGGTCGATTCTATAGCTCCATTGGAATCTTCTCTTTGTTTTGAGTTCACGGTGAAATCAGCGCCCGGCCGATCCCCTAATGTCACATCTAGAAACATATATTAACGGTTGGGGAACGCAATGTAATTGATCCTACCATCATCTAACCTATCCACCTTAACTTCCTATGTACCTTTTCGTGTCGTTCCGTTCTTGTTTTTGGTACGTAGGTCAACACAGAGATTTTCGATGGAATTCCAAGATTTCGCTCTAAACAAGTGCTACTTTGAGGCCTATGACAAGTGATTCTTAGATAAACTCTCTAATGGTCCACTTCCTCAAATTTAGGTTCTCTAGGGTGAGGCATTTGATTCCACAACCGCGAAAAAGTCTAGGTCGATTCTATAGCTGCATTGGAATCTTCTCTTTGTTTTGAGTGAGTTCGCTGAAATCAGCACCAGCCGAGTCCCCAATGTCACATCTAGAAACATATATTAACGGTTGGGGAACGCAATGTAATTGATCCTACCATCATCTAACCTATCCACCCTAACTTCCTATGTACCTTTCGTGTCGTTCCCCTTCTTGTTTTGATGCGTAGGTCAACACGGAGATTTTCGATGGAATTCCAAGATTTCGCTCTAAACAAGTGCTACTTTGAGGCCTATGACAAGTGATTCTTAGATAAACTCTCTAATGGTCCACTTCCTCAAATTTAGGTTATCTAGGGTGAGGCATTTGATTCCACAACCGCGAAAAAAGTCTAGGTCGATTCTATAGCTGCATTGGAAATCTTCTCTTTTTGTTTTGAGTTCACGCTGAAATTAGCACCAGACAGTCCGCAATGTCAAATCTAGAAACATATATCAATGGTTGGGGGAACGCAATGTAATTGATCCTACCATCATCTAACCTATCCACCCTAACTTCCTATGTACCTTTCGTGTCGTTCCCCTTCTTGTTTTTGATGCGTAGGTCAACACGAGAGATTTTTGATGGAATTCCAAGATTTTGCTCTAAACAAGTACTACTTTGAGGCCTATGACAAGTGATTCTTTGATAAACTCTCTAATGGTCCACTTCCTCAAATTTAGGTTCTCTAGGGTGAGGCATTTGTTTCCACAACCGCGAAAAAGTCTAGGTCGATTCTATAGCTCCATTGGAATCTTCTCTTTTTGTTTTGAGTTCACGCTGAAATTAGCACCCTTAATGATCCCGCAATGTCAAATCTAGAAACATATATCAACGGTAGGGGAACGCAATGTAATTGATCCTACCATCATCTAACCTATCCACCCTAACTTCCTATGTACCTTTCGTGTCGTTCCCCTTCTTGTTTCGGTACGTAGGTCAACACAGAGATTTTCGATGGAATTCCAAGATTTCGCTCTAAACAAGTGCTACTTTGAGGCCTATGACAAGTGATTCTTTGATAAACTCTCTAATGGTCCACTTCCTCAAATTTAGGTTCTCTAGGGTGAGGCATTTGTTTCCACAACCGCGAAAAAGTCTAGGTCGATTCTATAGCTCCATTGGAATCTTCTCTTTGTTTTGAGTTCACGGTGAAATCAGCGCCAGCAGTCCCCAATGTCACATCTAGAAACATATATTAACGGTTGGGGAACGCAATGTAATTGATCCTACCATCATCTAACCTATCCACCCTAACTTCCTATGTACCTTTCGTGTCGTTCCCTTTCTTGTTCTGGTACGTAGGTCAACACAAAGATTTTCGATGGAATTCCAAGATTTCGCTCTAAACAAGTGCTACTTTGAGGCCTATGACAAGTGATTCTTAGATAAACTCTCTAATGGTCCACTTCCTCAAATTTAGGTTCTCTAGGGTGAGGCATTTAATTCCACAACCGCGAAAAAGTCTAGGTCGATTCTATACCTGCATTGGAATCTTCTCTTTGTTTTGAGTTCGCGCTGAAATCAGCGCCAGCAGTCCCCAATGTAACATCTAGAAACATATATTAACGGTTGGGGAATGCAATGTAATTGATCCTACCATCATCTAACCTGTCCACCCTAACTTCCTATGTACCTTTCGTGTTGTTCCCCTTCTTGTTTCGGTACGTTGGTCAACACAGAGATTTTCGATGGAATTCCAAGATTTCGCTCTAAACAAGTGCTACTTTGAGGCCTATCACAAGTGATTCTTAGATAAACTCTCTAATGGTCCACTTCTTCAAATTTAGGTTATCTAGGGTGAGGCATTTGATTCCACAACCGCGAAAAAGTTTAGGTCGATTCTATAGCCGGATTGGAATCTTCTCTTTGTTTTGAGTTCGCGCTGAAATTAGCGCCAGCAGTCCGCAATGTCACATCTAGAAACATATATTAACGGTTGGGGAACGCAATGTAATTGATCCTATCATCATCTAACCTATCCACCCTAACTTCCTATGTACCTTTCGTGTCGTTCCCCTTCTTGTTTCGGTACGTAGGTCAACACAGAGATTTTTGATGGAATTCCAAGATTTCGCTCTAAACAAGTGCTACTTTGAGGCCTATGACAAGTGATTCTTTGATAAACTCTCTAATGGTCCACTTTCTCAAATTTAGGTTCTCTAGGGTGAGGCATTTGTTTCCACAACCGCGAAAAAGTCTAGGTCGATTCTATAGCTCCATTGGAATCTTCTCTTTGTTTTGAGTTCACGGTGAAATCAGCGCCCGGGGAGTCCCTAATGTCACATCTAGAAACATATATTAACGGTTGGGGAACGCAATGTAATTGATCCTACCATCATCTAATCTATCCACCTTAACTTCCTATGTACCTTTCGTGTTGTTCCCCTTCTTGTTTTGATGCGTAGGTTAACACAAAAGATTTTCGATGGAATTCCAAGATTTTGCTCTAAACAAGTGCTACTTTGAGGCCTATGACAAGTGATTCTTAGATAAACTCTCTAATGGTCCACTTCCTCAAATTTAGGTTCTCTAGGGTGAGGCATTTGATTCCACAACCGCGAAAAAGTCTAGGTTGATTCTATAGCTGCATTGGAATCTTCTCTTTGTTATGAGTTCACGCAGAAATCAGCGCCAGCTATCCCCAAGGTCACATCTAGAAACATATATTAACGGTTGGGGAATGCAATGTAATTGATCCTACCATCATCTAACCTATCCACCCTAACTTCCTATGTACCTTTCGTGTCGTTCCCCTTCTTGTTTCGGTACGTAGGTCAACACAGAGATTTTCGATGGAATTCCAAGATTTCGCTCTAAACAAGTGCTACTTTGAGGCCTATGACAAGTGATTCTTCGATAAACTATCTAATGGTCCACTTCCTCAAATTTAGGTTCTATAGGGTGAGGCATTTGATTCCACAACCGCGAAAAAGTTTAGGTTGATTCTATAGCCGGATTGGAATATTCTCTTTGTTTTGAGTTCGCGCTGAAATTAGCGCCAGCAGTCCGCAGTGTCACATCTAGAAACATATATTAACGGTTGGGGAACGCAATGTAATTGATCCTACCATCATCTAACCTATCCACCCTAACTTCCTATGTAAGTTCATGTCGTTCCCGTTCTTGTTTCGGTACGTAGGTCAGCACAGAGATTTTCGATGGAATTCCAAGATTTCGCTCAAAACAAGTGGTACTTTGAGGCCTATGACAAGTGATTCTTGGATAAACTCTCTAATGGTCCACTTCCTCAAATTTAGGTTCTCTAGGGTGAGGCATTTGATTCCACAACCGCGAAAAAGTCTAGGTCGATTCTATAGCTGCATTGGAATCTTCTCTTTGTTTTGAGTTCGCGGCTGAAATTAGCGCCGGCCGATCCCCAATGTCACATCTAGAAACATATATTAACGGTTGGGGAACGCAATGTAATTGATCCTACCATCATCTAACCTATCCACCCTAACTTCCTATGTACCTTTCGTGTCGTTCCCTTTCTTGTTCTGGTACGTAGGTCAACACAAAGATTTTCGATGGAATTCCAAGATTTCGCTCTAAACAAGTGTGATTCTTAGATAAACTCTCTAATGGTCCACTTCCTCAAATTTAGATTCTCTAGGGTGAGGCATTTGATACCACAACCGCGAAAAAGTCTAGGTCGGTTCTATAGCTGCATTGGAATCTTCTCTTTGTTTTGAGTTCGCGCTGAAATCAGCACCAGCAGTCCCCAATGTCACATCTAGAAACATATATTAACGGTTGGGGAACGCAATGTAATTGATCCTACCATCATCTAACCTGTCCACCCTAACTTCCTATGTACCTTTCGTGTTGTTCCCCTTCTTGTTTCGGTACGTAGGTTAACACAAAGATTTTCGATGGAATTCCAAGATTTCGCTCTAAACAAGTGCTACTTTGAGGCCTATCACAAGTGATTCTTAGATAAACTCTCTAATTGTCCACTTCTTCAAATTTAGGTTATCTAGGCTGAGGCATTTGATTCCACAACCGCGAAAAGTTTTTAGGTCGATTCTATAGCCGGAATGGAATCTTCTCTTTGTTTTGAGTTCGCGCTGAAATTAGCGCCAACGATCCCCAATGTCACATCTAGAAACATATATTAACGGTTGGGGAATGCAATGTAATTGATCCAACCATTATCTAACCTATCCACCCTAACTTCCTATGTACCTTTCGTGTCGTTCCCCTTCTTGTTTCGGTACGTTGGTCAACACAGAGATTTTCGATGGAATTCTAAGATTTCGCTCTAAACAAGTGCTACTTTGAGGCCTATGTCAAGTGATTCTTTGATAAACTCTCCAATGGTCCACTTCCTCAAATTTAGGTCCTCTAGGGTGAGGCATTTGTTTCCACAACCGTGAAAAAGTCTAGGTCGATTCTATAGCTCCAATGGAATCTTCTCTTTGTTTTGAGTTCACGGTGAAATCAGCGCCAGCAGTCCCTAATGTCACATCTAGAAACATATATTAACGGTTGGGGAACGCAATGTAATTGATCCTACCATCATCTAACCTATCCACCCTAACTTCCTATGTACCTTTCTTGTCGTTCCCGTTCTTGTTTTGGTACGTAGGTCAACACAAAGATTTTCGATGGAATTCCAAGATTTCACTCTAAACAAGTGCTACTTTGAGGCCTATGACAAGTGATTCTTAGATAAACTCTCTAATGGTCCACTTCCTCAAATTTAGGTTCTCTAGGGTGAGGCATTTGATTCCACAACCGCGAAAAAGTCTAGGTCGGTTCTATAGCTGCATTGGAATCTTCTCTTTGTTTTGAGTTCGCGCTGAAATCAGCGCCAGCAGTCCCCAATGTCACATCTAGAAACATATATTAACGGTTGGGGAACGCAATGTAATTGATCCTACCATCATCTAACCTGTCCACCCTAACTTCCTATGTACCTTTCGTGTTGTTCCCCTTCTTGTTTCGGTACGTAGGTTAACACAGAGATTTTCGATGGAATTCCAAGATTTCGCTCTAAACAAGTGCTACTTTGAGGCCTATCACAAGTGATTCTTAGATAAACTCTCTAAGTGTCCACTTCTTCAAATTTAGGTTATCTAGGCTGAGGCATTTGATTCCACAACCGCGAAAAAGTTTTGGTCGATTCTATAGCCGGAATGGAATCTTCTCTTTGTTTTGAGTTCGCGCTGAAATTAGCGCCAACAGTCCGCAATGTCACATCTAGAAACATATATTAACGGTTGGGGAATGCAATGTAATTGATCCAACCATTATCTAACCTATCCACCCTAACTTCCTATGTACCTTTCGTGTCGTTCCCCTTCTTGTTTCGGTACGTTGGTCAACACAGAGATTTTCGATGGAATTCTAAGATTTCGCTCTAAACAAGTGCTACTTTGAGGCCTATGACAAGTGATTCTTTGATAAACTCTCCAATGGTCCACTTCCTCAAATTTAGGTCCTCTAGGGTGAGGCATTTGTTTCCACAACCGTGAAAAAGTCTAGGTCGATTCTATAGCTCCAATGGAATCTTCTCTTTGTTTTGAGTTCACGGTGAAATCAGCGCCCGGCGATCCCCTAATGTCACATCTAGAAACATATATTAACGGTTGGGGAACGCAATGTAATTGATCCTACCATCATCTAACCTATCCACCCTAACTTCCTATGTACCTTTCTTGTCGTTCCCGTTCTTGTTTTGGTACGTAGGTCAACACAAAGATTTTCGATGGAATTCCAAGATTTCACTCTAAACAAGTGCTACTTTGAGGCCTATGACAAGTGATTCTTAGATAAACTCTCTAATGGTCCACTTCCTCAAATTTAGGTTCTCTAGGGTGAGGCATTTGATTCCACAACCGCGAAAAAGTCTAGGTCGGTTCTATAGCTGCATTGGAATCTTCTCTTTGTTTTGAGTTCGCGCTGAAATCAGCGCCAGCAGTCCCCAATGTCACATCTAGAAACATATATTAACGGTTGGGGAACGCAATGTAATTGATCCTACCATCATCTAACCTGTCCACCCTAACTTCCTATGTACCTTTCGTGTTGTTCCCCTTCTTGTTTCGGTACGTAGGTTAACACAGAGATTTTCGATGGAATTCCAAGATTTTGCTCTAAACAAGTGCTACTTTGAGGCCTATCACAAGTGATTCTTAGATAAACTCTCTAACGGTCCACTTCTTCAAATTTAGCTTATCTAGGCTGAGGCATTTGATTCCACAACCGTGAAAAAGTTTAGGTCGATTCTATAGCCGGATTGGAATCTTCTCTTTGTTTTGAGTTTGCGCTGAAATTAGCGCCCGGCGATCCCCAATGTCCCATCTAGAAACATATATTAACGGTTGGGGAACGCAATGTAATTGATCCTACCATCATCTAACCTATCCACCCTAACTTCCTATGTACCTTTCGTGTCGTTCCCCTTCTTGTTTCGGTACGTAGGTCAACACAGAGATTTTCGATGGAATTCCAAGATTTCGATCTAAACAAGTGCTACTTTGAGGCCTATGACAAGTGATTCTTGGATAAACTCTCTAATGGTCCACTTCCTCAAATTTAGGTTCTCTAGGGTGAGGCATTTGATTCCACAACCGCGAAAAAGTCTAGGTCGATTCTATAGCTGCATTGGAATCTTCTCTTTGTTTTGAGTTCGCGCTGAAATCAGCGCCCGGCCGATCCCCCAATGTCACATCTAGAAACATATATTAACGGTTGGGGAACGCAATGTAATTGATCCTACCATCATCTAACCTATCCACCCTAACTTCCTATGTACCTTTTCGTGTCGTTCCCTTTCTTGTTTGATGCACGTAGGTCAACACAAAGATTTTCGATGGAATTCCAAGATTTTCTAAACAAGTGCTAAACAAGTGTGATTCTTAGATAAACTCTCTAATGGTCCACTTCCTCAAATTTAGATTCTCTAGGGTGAGGCATTTGATACCACAACCGCGAAAAAAGTCTAGGTCGGTTCTATAGCTGCATTGGAATCTTCTCTTTGTTTTGAGTTCGTGGTGAAATCAGCGCCGGCAGATCCCCAATGTCACATCTAGAAACATATATTAACGGTTGGGGAACGCAATGTAATTGATCCTACCATCATCTAACCTGTCCACCCTAACTTCCTATGTACCTTTCGTGTTGTTCCCCTTCTTGTTTCGGTACGTAGGTTAACACAGAGATTTTCGATGGAATTCCAAGATTTCGCTCTAAACAAGTGCTACTTTGAGGCCTATCACAAGTGATTCTTAGATAAACTCTCTAATGGTCCACTTCTTCAAATTTAGGTTATCTAGGCTGAGGCATTTGATTCCACAACCGTGAAAAAGTTTAGGTCGATTCTATAGCCGGATTGGAATCTTCTCTTTGTTTTGAGTTCGCGCTGAAATTAGCGCCAGCAGTCCGCAATGTCACATCTAGAAACATATATTAACGGTTGGGGAACGCAATGTAATTGATCCTACCATCATCTAACCTATCCACCCTAACTTCCTATGTACCTTTCGTGTCGTTCCCCTTCTTGTTTCGGTACGTAGGTCAACACAGAGATTTTCGATGGAATTCCAAGATTTCGATCTAAACAAGTGCTACTTTGAGGCCTATGACAAGTGATTCTTGGATAAACTCTCTAATGGTCCACTTCCTCAAATTTAGGTTCTCTAGGGTGAGGCATTTGATTCCACAACCGCGAAAAAGTCTAGGTCGATTCTATAGCTGCATTGGAATCTTCTCTTTGTTTTGAGTTCGCGCTGAAATCAGCGCCAGCAGTCCCCAATGTCACATCTAGAAACATATATTAACGGTTGGGGAACGCAATGTAATTGATCCTACCATCATCTAACCTATCCACCCTAACTTCCTATGTACCTTTCGTGTCGTTCCCCTTCTTGTTTCGGTACGTTGGTCAACACAGAGATTTTCGATGGAATTCCAAGATTTCGCTCTAAACAAGTGCTACTTTGAGGCCTATGACAAGTGATTCTTTGATAAACTCTCTAATGGTCCACTTCCTCAAATTTAGGTTCTCTAGGGTGAGGCATTTGTTTCCACAACCGTGAAAAAGTCTAGGTCAATTCTATAGCTCCATTGGAATCTTCTCTTTGTTTTGAGTTCACGGTGAAATCAGCGCCAGCAGTCCCTAATGTCACATCTAGAAACATATATTAACGGTTGGGGAACGCAATGTAATTGATCCTACCATCATCTAACCTATCCACCCTAACTTCCTATGTACCTTTCGTGTTGTTCCCCTTCTTGTTTCGGTACGTAGGTTAACACAAAGATTTTCGATGGAATTCCAAGATTTCGCTCTAAACAAGTGCTACTTTGAGGCCTATCACAAGTGATTCTTAGATAAACTCTCTAATTGTCCACTTCTTCAAATTTAGGTTATCTAGGCTGAGGCATTTGATTCCACAACCGCGAAAAAGTTTTGGTCGATTCTATAGCCGGAATGGAATCTTCTCTTTGTTTTGAGTTCGCGCTGAAATTAGCGCCAACAGTCCGCAATGTCACATCTAGAAACATATATTAACGGTTGGGGAATGCAATGTAATTGATCCAACCATTATCTAACCTATCCACCCTAACTTCCTATGTACCTTTAGGTGTCGTTCCCCTTCTTGTTTCGATGCGTTGGTCAACAGAGATTTTCGATGGAATTCCAAGATTTCGCTCTAAACAAGTGCTACTTTGAGGCCTATGTCAAGTGATTCTTTGATAAACTCTCCAATGGTCCACTTCCTCAAATTTAGGTCCTCTAGGGTGAGGCATTTGTTTCCACAACCGTGAAAAAGTCTAGGTCGATTCTATAGCTCCAATGGAATCTTCTCTTTGTTTTGAGTTCACGGTGAAATCAGCGCCCGGCCGATCCCTAATGTCACATCTAGAAACATATATTAACGGTTGGGGAGCGCAATGTAATTGATCCTACCATCATCTAACCTATCCACCTAACTTCCTATGTACCTTTCTTGTCGTTCCGTTCTTGTTTTGGTGCGTAGGTCAACACAAAGATTTTCGATGGAATTCCAAGATTTCACTCTAAACAAGTGCTACTTTGAGGCCTATGACAAGTGATTCTTAGATAAACTCTCTAATGGTCCACTTCCTCAAATTTAGGTTCTCTAGGGTGAGGCATTTGATTCCACAACCGCGAAAAAGTCTAGGTCGATTCTATAGCTGCATTGGAATCTTCTCTTTGTTTTGAGTTCGCGCTGAAATCAGCGCCAGTAGTCCCCAATGTCACATCTAGAAACATATATTAACGGTTGGGGAACGCAATGTAATTGATCCTACCATCATCTAACCTATCCACCCTAACTTCCTATGTACCTTTCGTGTTGTTCCCCTTCTTGTTTTGATGCGTAGGTTAACACGAGAGATTTTCGATGGAATTCCAAGATTTCGCTCTAAACAAGTGCTACTTTGAGGCCTATCACAAGTGATTCTTAGATAAACTCTCTAATGGTCCACTTCTTCAAATTTAGGTTATCTAGGGTGAGGCATTTGATTCCACAACCGTGAAAAAGTTTAGGTCGATTCTATAGCGGATTGGAATCTTCTCTTTGTTTTGAGTTTCGCTGAAATTAGCGCCCGGCCGATCCGCAATGTCACATCTAGAAACATATATTAACGGTTGGGGAACGCAATGTAATTGATCCTACCATCATCTAACCTATCCACCCTAACTTCCTATGTACCTTTCATGTCGTTCCCCTTCTTGTTTCGGTACGTAGGTCAACACAGAGATTTTCGATGGAATTCCAAGATTTCGCTCTAAACAAGTGCTACTTTGAGGCCTATGACAAGTGATTCTTTGATAAACTCTCTAATGGTCCACTTCCTCAAATTTAGGTTCTCTAGGGTGGGGCATTTGTTTCCACAACCGCGAAAAAGGCTCGGTCGATTCTATAGCTCCATTGGAATCTTCTCTTTGTTTTGAGTTCACGGTGAAATCAAATCCAGCAGTCCCCAATGTCACATCTAGAAACATATATTAACGGTTGGGGAACGCAATGTAATTGATCCTACCATCATCTAACCTATCCACCCTAACTTCCTATGTACCTTTCGTGTCGTTCCCGTTCTTGTTTTGGTACGTTGGTCAACACAAAGTTTTTCGATGGAATTCCAAGATTTCACTCTAAACAAGTACTACTTTGAGGCCTATGACAAGTGATTCTTAGATAAACTCTCTAATGGTCCACTTCCTCAAATTTAGGTTCTCTAGGGTGAGGCATTTGATTCCACAACCACGAAAAAGTCTAGGTCGATTCTATAGCTGCATTGGAATCTTCTCTTTGTTTTGAGTTCGCTGAAATCAAATCACCGGCAGTCCCCAATGTCACATCTAGAAACATATATTAACGGTTGGGGAACGCATAATGTAATTGATCCTACCATCATCTAACCTGTCCACCCCTAACTTCCTATGTACCTTTTCGTGTTGTTCCCCTTCTTGTTTTGATGCGTAGGTTAACACAGAGATTTTCGATGGAATTCTAAGATTTCGCTCTAAACAAGTGCTACTTTGAGGCCTATCACAAGTGATTCTTAGATAAACTCTCTAAGGGTCCACTTCTTCAAATTTAGGTTCTCTAGGGTGAGGCATTTGATTCCACAAACCGTGAAAAAGTTTAGGTCGATTCTATAGCTGGATTGGAATCTTCTCTTTGTTTTGAGTTCGCGCTGAAATTAGCGCCCAACGATCCCCAATGTCACATCTAGAAACATATATTAACGGTTGGGGAACGCAATGTAATTGATCCTACCATCATCTAACCTATCCACCCTAACTTCCTATGTACCTTTCGTGTCGTTCCCCTTCTTGTTTTGATGCGTAGGTCAACACTGAGAGATTTTTGATGGAATTCCAAGATTTCGATCTAAACAAGTGCTACTTTGAGGCCTATGACAAGTGATTCTTAGATAAACTCTCTAATGGTCCACTTCCTCAAATTTAGGTTCTATAGGGTGAGGCATTTGTTTCCACAACCGCAAAAAAGTCTAGGTCGATTCTATAGCTCCATTGGAATCTTCTCTTTGTTTTGAGTTCACGGTGAAATCAAATCCAGTCGTGATCCCCAATGTCACATCTAGAAACATATATTAACGGTTGGGGAACGCAATGTAATTGATCCTACCATCATCTAACCTATCCACCCTAACTTCCTATGTACCTTTCTTGTCGTTCCGTTCTTGTTTTGGCACGTAGGTCAACACAAAGATTTTCGATGGAATTCCAAGATTTCGCTCTAAACAAGTGCTACTTTGAGGCCTATGACAAGTGATTCTTAGATAAACTCTCTAATGGTCCACTTCCTCAAATTTAGGTTCTCTAGGGTGAGGCATTTGATTCCACAACCGCGAAAAAAGTCTAGGTCGATTCTATAGCTGCATTGGAATCTTCTCTTTGTTTTGAGTTCGCGCTGAATTTAAGCGCCAATAGTCCCCAATGTCACATCTAGAAACATATATTAACGGTTGGGGAACGCAATGTAATTGATCCTACCATCATCTAACCTATCCACCCTAACTTCCTATGTACCTTTTCGTGTCGTTCCCCTTCTTGTTTTGATGCGTAGGTCAACACAGAGATTTTCGATGGAATTCCAAGATTTCGCTCTAAACAAGTGCTACTTTGAGGCCTATGACAAGTGATTCTTAGATAAACTCTCTAATGGTCCACTTCTTCAAATTTAGGTTCTCTAGGGTGAGGCATTTGATTCCACAACCATGAAAAAAGTTTAGGTCGATTCTATAGCTACATTGGAATCTTCTCTTTGTTTTGAGTTTCGCTGAAATTAGCTGTGATCAAAGATCCGCAATGTCACATCTAGAAACATATATTAACGGTTGGGGAACGCAATGTAATTGATCCTACCATCATCTAACCTATCCACCCTAACTTCCTATGTACCTTTCGTGTCGTTCCCCCTTCTTGTTTTGGTGCACGTTAGGTCAACACGAGAGATTTTTTATGGAATTCCAAGATTTCGCTCTAAACAAGTGCTACTTTTGAGGCCTATGACAAGTGATTCTTAGATAAACTCTCTAATGGTCCACTTCCTCAAATTTAGGTTCTCTAGGGTGAGGCATTTGATTTCCACAACCGTAAAAAAAGTCTAGGTCGATTCTATAGCCTAATTGGAATCTTCTCTTTGTTTTGAGTTCACGGTGAAATCAGCGCCAAATGATCCATCCAATGTCACATCTAGAAACATATATCAACGGTAGGGGAACGCAATGTAATTGATCCTACCATCATCTAACCTATCCACCCTAACTTCCTATGTACCTTTCGTGTCGTTCCCTTCTTGTTTGATGCGTAGGTCAACACAAAGATTTTCGATGGAATTCCAAGATTTCGCTCTAAACAAGTGCTACTTTGAGGCCTATGACAAGTGATTCTTAGATAAACTCTTTAATGGTCCACTTCCTCAAATTTAGGTTCTATAGGGTGAGGCATTTGATTCCACAACCGCGAAAAAGTCTAGGTCGATTCTATAGCCGCATTGGAATCTTCTCTTTGTTTTGAGTTCACGCTGAAATTAGCCCGGCCGATCCCCAATGTCAAATCTAGAAACATATATCAACGGTTGGGGAACGCAATGTAATTGATCCTACCATCATCTAACCTATCCACCCTAACTTCCTATGTACCTTTCGTGTCGTTCCCCTTCTTGTTTTGATGCGTAGGTCAACACAAAGATTTTCGATGGAATTCCAAGATTTCGCTCTAAACAAGTGCTACTTTGAGGCCTATGACAAGTGATTCTTAGATAAACTCTCTAATGGTCCACTTCTTCAAATTTAGGTTATCTAGGGTGAGGCATTTGATTCCACAAAAAAAAAAAAAAAGTTTAGGTCGATTCTATAGCCGCATTGGAATCTTCTCTTTGTTTTGAGTTCGCGCTGAAATCAGCGCCCGCCAATCCGCAGATCCCCAATGTCACATCTAGAAACATATATTAACGGTAGGGGAACGCAATGTAATTGATCCTACCATCATCTAACCTATCCACCCCTAACTTCCTATGTACCTTTCGTGTCGTTCCCCTTCTTGTTTTGGTGCGTAGGTCAACACGGAGATTTTTCGATGGAATTCCAAGATTTCGCTCTAAACAAGTGCTACTTTGAGGCCTATGACAAGTGATTCTTAGATAAACTCTCTAATGGTCCACTTCCTCAAATTTAGGTTCTCTAGGGTGAGGCATTTGATTCCACAACCACGAAAAAGTCTAGGTCGATTCTATAGCTCCATTGGAATCTTCTCTTTGTTTTGAGTTCACGGTGAAATCAGCGCAGCAATCAATCCCCAATGTCACATCTAGAAACATATATTAACGGTTGGGGAACGCAATGTAATTGATCCTACCATCATCTAACCTATCCACCCCTAACTTCCTATGTACCTTTCTTGTCGTTCCCCTTCTTGTTTTGATGCGTAGGTCAACACACGGAGATTTTCGATGGAATTCCAAGATTTCGCTCTAAACAAGTGCTACTTTGAGGCCTATGACAAGTGATTCTTAGATAAACTCTCTAATGGTCCACTTCCTCAAATTTAGGTTCTCTAGGGTGAGGCATTTGATTCCACAACCGCGAAAAAAAGTCTAGGTCGATTCTATAGCTGCATTGGAATCTTCTCTTTGTTTTGAGTTCGCTGAAATGTAGCGGCAGTCAACGATCCCCAATGTCACATCTAGAAACATATATTAACGGTTGGGGAACGCAATGTAATTGATCCTACCATCATCTAACCTATCCACCCCTAACTTCCTATGTACCTTTCATGTTGTTCCCCCTTCTTGTTTTGATGCGTAGGTCAACACAGAGATTTTCGATGGAATTCCAAGATTTCGCTCTAAACAAGTGCTACTTTTGAGGCCTATCACAAGTGATTCTTAGATAAACTCTCTAATGGTCCACTTCTTCAAATTTAGGTTATCTAGGGTGAGGCATTTGATTCCACAAATTGAAAAAAGTTTAGGTCGATTCTATAGCTCCATTGGAATCTTCTCTTTGTTTTGAGTTCACGGTGAAATCAGCGCCAACAGTCCCCAATGTCACATCTAGAAACATATATTAACGGTTGGGGAACGCAATGTAATTGATCCTACCATCATCTAACCTATCCACCCCTAACTTCCTATGTACCTTTCGTTATGGTTTTCCCCTTCTTGTTTTGATGCGTAGGTCAACACGGAGATTTTCGATGGAATTCCAAGATTTCGCTCTAAACAAGTGCTACTTTGAGGCCTATGACAAGTGATTCTTTGATAAACTCTCTAATGGTCCACTTCCTCAAATTTAGGTTCTCTAGGGTGAGGCATTTGTTTCCACAACCGCGAAAAAGTCTAGGTCGATTCTATAGCTCCATTGGAATCTTCTCTTTGTTTTGAGTTCGCGGTGAAATTACGCGTGATCCCCAATGTCACATCTAGAAACATATATTAACGGTTTGGGGAACGCAATGTAATTGATCCTACCATCATCTAACCTATCCACCCTAACTTCCTATGTACCTTTCTTGTCGTTCCCCTTCTTGTTTTGAGTGCGTAGGTCAACACAAAGATTTTCGATGGAATTCCAAGATTTTGCTCTAAACAAGTGCTACTTTGAGGCCTATGACAAGTGATTCTTAGATAAACTCTCTAATGGTCCACTTCCTCAAATTTAGGTTCTCTAGGGTGAGCCATTTGATTCCACAACCGCGAAAAAGTCTAGGTTGATTCTATAGCTGCATTGGAATCTTCTCTTTGTTTTGAGTTCGCTGAAATCGCGCCGCCGAAGCCGATCCCCAATGTCACATCTAGAAACATATATTAACGGTTGGGGAACGCAATGTAATTGATCCTACCATCATCTAACCTATCCACCCTAACTTCCTATGTACCTTTCGTGTTGTTCCCCTTCTTGTTTGATGCGTAGGTCAACACGGAGATTTTCGATGGAATTCCAAGATTTTGCTCTAAACAAGTGCTACTTTTGAGGCCTATGACAAGTGATTCTTAGATAAACTCTCTAATGGTCCACTTCTTCAAATTTAGGTTATCTAGGGTGAGGCATTTGATTCCTAACCGCGGAAAAAAGTTTAGGTCGATTCTATAGCTGCATTGGCATCTTCTCTTTGTTTGAGTTCGTAGAAATTAGCGCCAGCCGATCCCAATGTCACATCTAGAAACATATATTAACGGTAGGGAACGCAATGTATTGATCCTACCATCATCTAACCTATCCACCCCTAACTTCCTATGTACCTTTCGTGTCGTTCCCCTTCTTGTTTCGATGCATTAGGTCAACACGGAAGATTTTTGATGGAATTCCAAGATTTCGCTCTAAACAAAGTGTTACTTTGAAGGCCTATGACAAGTGATTCTTAGATAAAC
>JADLZK010013320.1:0-66208 GCA_015847255.1 Hyparrhenia diplandra
AAAAATTGCATTGCAAAGGATAGTTCAGTTCTGTGGAGGCAGTGTGGCTTTGTTTTTGGCATGAATCTGTGTGGTAGATTTGATTGAAAAGCATAAGCTGCCTCATTGATGTTCACGTGCGGGAGTCGATCCCGCTCCACGCTCCGGCTGACATGTGTTTATGGTGAGCCGCGGTGGAGGATAGGCATGTGATGTGGGAGCTCTTGAGGCGATTGGCATGGGGCGCCATGAGCCATGGTTACTGGATTGGCATTTCAATGAAACGATGTGGGGCTATGAGCATTTTCTCTACATGCCAACGACCGGGAGCGCAGATGGTCGCCTCGAGATGTGCCGCCGACCGTGGCCTTACTCGATCTTAGTTTGTTGGTCTCCCTACACTCCTGCGACAATGGAAGAGATGGGAATGCAAATGTGAAGGTTCGTTGATAGGGTCGCGGGTCGGCTACACTAATTGGCGTGACTTGTTTGGTGAAGCTACCTTTGCACCATCCGGTCTCCCGGCCCGTGACGATCATTGTCCATTGCTACTGTGAGATTAAGAAAAGAGAGCCGAAACGCACAAGCACCGGATTTTCCGACACGCAAATTATAGGAAACGCTGAGTCACCGGCTTTGAAATAAAAAAAAGGCATGGTGCCTCGGCTCCGTATAGAGAAGGCTTGGGGAGGTATTATGAAAGTGCACTCCAAACATGTTCGCATAGGTAACCGCTGGGTCATGGCGTAAGGAACATTTTGGGTCAGAATAAGAGAACTTAATGAGTTGCGGCCTGTTGGAATCCATGAAAAATCGATTTGAGTTTCAGCGCATAAGACATCGAGGGGGATGACGGATGGATGAATTATTGTATAGAGAAGAGATGATGTGGCTAGCCGCCCTCAGATTGCCCGCTACGGAAGGGGATCAGATTACCCGCTTACTATAGGCATGTATGGAGAGATCTCAAAAATAAAATCACAAAAGCCGAAAAAATCGATAACGAAAGTGGGTGTGAAGATCCAAAAAGTACTACAAGCCCATGGCGCTTTTGATTTCTTCAAGACACTTTATTCCACAGATGTTACCGCGGGACCCTTCCGTAACTTGTGGACCTAATTGAAAGAAAAGATATCCAAGATATGAATGAAGCATTATGCAAAACCATTTTCAAATGAGGAGATTTCGCATGCATTGTTCCAAATGGGTCCATTGAAAGCCCCTGGGCCCTGATGGATTTCCAAACCCCCTTACCAAAGACATTGAAGCGCCCAGAGCTGGCGTGGATTGCAAAATTTATAAAGAAATTTTTGATGATGGATGTCTCGCCCGGCGATAAATGATAATATTGAATAGTTTTTATTCCTAAAGGTACAACTCCCCGCAGAGCTTAAAGATTTTCGGCCCCATTAGTCTTTTGCAATGTTATTTACAAGATTATATCAAAGTGCCTTGTCAATCATTTTAGGCCGCCTCCCTTGATCGCATTATTTCTAATGAGCAAAGTGCTTTGTGCCGGTAGGATTATCACCATCGACAATGCTTTAATTGCCTTCGAAAGTGTACATGCACCGTGAGGAATTATGGGGAGGAGTTTTCAGGCCGATAAGTTGGATTTATCGAAAGCTCATGGATCTGCTGATTGGGGTTTCTTAAAAAGGTTGTTGGAGAAGCTAGGCTTTCAGACAAGTGGGTTCAAGTGGATCATGATGTGTTTCTACCGCTCGCTACACGCGTCGCTTCAATGGGGTGCCCTCGTATCCCTTCACCCCCAACTCTCGCGCTCTCACCGTTTACAAGGTGATCCACTTTCGCGTGATTCTTCCTCCTAGTTGCCAGTGGCTGTCATCTTTGCCAAAAGAATTTGAAGGTCAAAGGCAGATTGAGGGTCTCAAAGTTTGTAGAAGAGCACCACGCACTAGCACACCTCGCTGTTGTGCGATGATTGCCTTCTATTCTTCCGCAGTAAATCATGAACAAGTTGCCGCTGTGAAGCACTCGCTATCGCATTTTTGAGAAGTGTAATGTGCCAACAAATCGCCTCCCCAGTAAATGTTCCATCCTTGGCGAATGAATCTAGACCAAGTGATATTAGAAATGAAATTCCAGAAATTCATGCCCAAAGTTCAAAAGAGTCGAAGCTTGAGGCCAAATATCGGTTTGCCTATACTTCCCATGGCCGACTAAAAAGAGTGAGTTTTTCGCCGTAAGGCAAAGAGAGATTTAAAAGAATGACAGCTTTGGGGAGAAGGACCCTGCCACCGCAAAGAAAAGAGATTCTCATCAAATCAGCCGCAGTACGCCCCAACCGTAATTATGTCATGAGTGTGTTCAAACCGCCGCTACTATATGTGATGATGAGCCACGCGCACATCGCAGCTTATTGGTGGGGATCTCTAACGGTCAAGGAAAGTTCGGGTGCCATGGGGAGAAAATGATTATGCCCAAAGGTTTTGGTGGTATGGATTCAGGGATCTTAGGTTGGTGAATCAAGCACTACTTGCCAAGCGAAGCACGGCTCCTATTTACCTTCCCCGGATGTTTTATGTGCCAAAGTCTTGGCGGTAAAAATACTTCCTCGCGGGTACTTGTTTGATAATCGCATCACCGGAGATGCGCCACCGACATGGAGGGGATTGAGCATGGTCTAGAATTGCTAAAGAAGGGTGTCGCGGTACGAGTAGGAGATGGAAAGAAGATAATGATATGGCGCGGATAATTGATTCCTAGACCACATGGCATGAGGCGGGTTACAGGTATACGAAGCTTGCGCGCATCGCATGATGAGGTCTCACCATTGATGATCAATCCGTTCATGGATGAAACCTTGTCACGAGATATTTTTATACTTGTGATGTTGAGGAAATTTTAAAAGATTAAACTCCCCGGCCATGAAAACCAAATAATCGTGTTGTTTGAATTTTGAGAAATCGGCCTCTTCTCGCCAGTGCCTACGACCGCTATGACTTCAACATGGTGAGGGTGCCATTCAACACCGCCGATGGTAGAAGAGTTTGGAAAGCCATTTGGTCGCAAGACGGTTCCCGGTAAAGGTCAAGGTATTTGTTTGGAAAGTTGCAAATACGGTATACCAACCCGCAAACAAAATGCTACCGGGCCACTTAGAACAAATGTGAGTTCCGTGGAGTTGTGTGGATTCGATAGAGAGGGACCGCTTTTCATGCTTGTCTCCAATGCCCGCGATGCCGCGGGCTCTTCGAGAGGCTATGAGAGAGCAATCGGTGCCGCCACGAGGAGGTCTTGTGGAACCCGGACCGATTGGCCGCCCTAGTTCTCAATCGGCATCATGCAGAGGTGGTCCGCCAACTTCATGATGCTCATCCTGGGCGCGCTTGGGAGTGTACGAATAAACAATACCTTGAAGGGGGCCAAAAATTTCATTGAAGGTTCACCATGTTTACACGCTACATGGACTCCGCCAGGGCAAAGAGTACCCCGACAGCAAAGGGAAACGATGTGCTCTTCTAGGGGCAAACGGACGCATGTGAAGATACAATGTGTGAATGAGAGATGGTTGCCGCCGACGCCAGGCACTTTCAAAAATCAACGGGATGGGGCATTCATTCCTTAGCTTTGGGAAGGCTGCTCCGGGTGTGTGGTTATTAGAGATCATAATGGACTTGTTCAACCGGCCGCTTACGACTTCAACACATTGCGGATGCTGAAGAAGCCGGAGTATATAGCCCATTGGCCGAGAGGGTATTCGCTTGCTGCACGCCGCAAAATGTTCCTATGGTGTTGAGACCGACGGCGCAGCTTTAGCCAGTGCGTGAAGGTGAGGTGGAAGATGTTATTTCCCCGGCGCCATCCGTGATGTGCTGGTGGACGTGCGGACGCAGCCGCTGTACCGGAGGTCATCAAGATCGAGATACAAAAATAGTTTTGCTCATGAATTGGCACATTATGCTATTAGTTCAGGTTAAGTCAAGTCTTTTTTTCTCGCTTTCCCTAGAGTTTGTTTCAACTCTTGCTTGTGTATGATATTACTTAATTTTTTAATATAGTTCTTTTTTCAAAAAAAGTATGGACTAAAACGGATCCCAACCAAGCAATGCAATGATTTCCGCTGAACATTTAGGCATATTACGTGATATATTAACCCATAAAAACGACATCATGTATGCGCGCATCAACATCATCATAGGCATAGAGAAACTCAACATGCTACCGCGAACTTTCATCATAAGCACTTTCAAATTCCAACAACAAAGAAGCAAAAGCATGGGCAAAGTGTTCGGATTATACTTGGTGAGGCCGCCGTACCGCGCCGCATTAAAACAGATCCGCTGATCCAGCGCCGGTGGCGCCAACCGCCAGGTCGGAAGGGAGCAACAAGCGCCGCAGGAGCCGCCCCCGTAACCTGACGCCTCGCCTACCCCGCAGGTACGCTTTTGACGGATGGAGTTCCCGAGGGCCTCGCTACCGGAGTCCCCGGTGGCGCAAGCAGGGAGCTCGCCCGAGATGCGCAGACTTCGCAACAAGAACAAGGACGTGAGAGAGGGTGGGCGCTGGCCGGGTGGGGGATGACAGAGGAGGTTGTCTTATTTATAGAGGCAGCTAGGGCTTAACACCGCACGTGACATATACCCTCTTGCCCTTTGGCTAGGGCTTAACACCGCAAGCAGTGCATTTACCCTTTTAGCCCCCGCTAGGGCTTACACCGCCGCAGATAGGTTTACCCCATATGCCCTTTTGGCGACCGCTGCCCCGGCCATGCAGCTGTTGTGACCGGCAATGTGCCGCAAAAGGCATCTTGTTGTCCGCGGTCTCAAGACGGGGCGGCGGGCGAAGCCGCGTGCTCCCCCATGTTCCTCACTCCTCACGAGAGCACCAACTAACTCACTATTTGCTAAGAATTTCTATCACTGAGGTATTCATGTGCAGATAATCCCACTCCACTCAACCATAAATGTGTGAGTTTTGGAGTTTTTCTTTGATTAATTACTAGTTAACTAATGGGCTAAGCCCACTAATCTAACAATTTCATCATGGCTCTACGCATTGCTTTTTCCCGGACATGTGGGCCATCGAGGTAGGGCCGCTACCCTCTCGGTCCCTGTGATGTTTGTCTCAGAAAACCGCTTCTTTCTTACAAAACACGCTTCCTGACGCACACACGAAAGAAACGGAGGGAGTAGTGAGTTGCATGCATGATTTCATGATTGAGAGGAGAAACAGTTGCGATGGCTTTTCCAACATGACTAGTCAAAGTGACCTGTGTACGTTAACGTGCTGTTGTTTAGATTCATCCATCGATCGGTTCCTGTCGAGATACACATGCATGGAACCTCCTACCTTATCCAAGACAATTTTTCCGATTTTTCTCTTGTTATGTTTACTACTAGCAAATATGACATTGTGTTACGTAGAATGTAATATGTGTTGGAATATGTGTGAATCATATATCATATTTTGTACGATTACTAGACACGAGTTTTTTTCTTGAATTATATGCATATATGACCATATGGGCCATGAATATTCAGATGGCGCGAGGGGCAATCGACGACTTTTTGAGAGACCTACTGATCCGGTGCAAGTAAGCACTGTTGTGGACAAGTTACGAAAGTGACACAATAGTGGCAAAGAGGCAACCAAAAAAAGACAACGTAAAACTAGAACAGTAAGAGCAGACCACCCGGCGAGTTAGGATTTGACGGACCATCTTCATTCCACCCAAAACGAGGCAAGATGGATGTCAAACATGTGGGTCTGATCCTTCATCTTTTCCAAACATGTGGGGTGGAGATCATTAAGATCCGACCAAAAGTTCCTTCCTCTTTGCACACACCCAAATACGCAATAACAAATTAGCTAGGAGTACCCGTATATCAGCATGCTGCACGCAGGAGCTGCCCGAATGGATCTGTAGGATGCCTTCATCGATCCTCACGAAGCATCCTCCCGGCCCGAAGAAAGCAGATGAGCATCGATCGCATGGGATCGACGATCGAGCAGCGCACCTTCCCTTCATGATTGCCCTCCGATCGATCCGACAGGACAGTGCCTTCGCATGCCTGCCGACGACGATCGACTGCCGTTGGCGACCGACCGACGGCGACAGCCTAGCTAACAGCGTTCACATGTGGGGCCGGCCGGCCGGACTCCGTGCACGAGCGGCGGCACCGGCACGGCACGACACGACGGTGATGGGGTCCATTGCTAGCTTCGGCCCAGATCTTGGCACTGCGCCTTTCGTTGATGGCGGCAGGTCATGAGGAACCAGCCAGCCAGCCACCTTACGACCTACCGCTGGACTTCGCCGTTTTTACTTTAACTTCATCTCAATTCATCCGTTTTATCCAAAATATTTACGCAAATCATAAAGAAAAATAATCAATATTCAAGATTTTTTATGGATAAAATAAGTTATAAAAAAATAAATTATATTTGTGTAAAAATTTGAATAAGACTAAACATCTAATAAGATGGCAACGGAAATCAAGGTGACAAAGTTAGTGGACGGAGGAATACGCTTTGCAACAGGCAACACAGGGAATCCATGAGTCGCTGTCGATCGATGCGCTGATCCATGCATCGTGTGCGCTTAGATCATCAAAATTTGCGTAAAAAAAACTGAATATGTCACATCCGATTAATCAGAAGACGCTTCGTTTGTCAAGTGATAAATATTATCCTACCATGGGCGTAAAAGTAGGCTCAAAAGAATCGCCTCGCAACGCATATCTAAACCGGGTGGCAATTAGTTTATTTTTTACCTACATTTAAGACTCGATACATGTGCCGGTATTGTGACTTGACGAGGAATCTTCTTTTTGTATAGTGAAATTTAGTGCAAAATTTGGGGCTGAATCGTTCGTTCATCGCACACGCACAGGTACAGGTGTTACTGGCAGCAGGATTCCTGCTGCGTACAGTACGTGCTGCAACCGTTTGTGTTTCAAATCGTCACTGTGCATTGCAATGCATGGTCACGTTCACACGGACGCACTTGCAGTGGATCCATCGCAACAGTTGTCTTTCATCATCAATGTACTACACCCAGCCGTAGCTAGAGGCCACACACTACTCCCTCGTCCCATTGACCCCGGATTTCGTGTCGTTTTATTCGACGCCACCTTATTCAAATTTTCTACAAATATAAATTTATTTTCATACTTAATTTATTTTATCGACGAAGATAATTGAATATTGATTAATTTATTTTATAATTTATATAAATATTTTGAATAAAACGGATGGCCAAACATAAATTTTAAAAGTCAACAAGATCTAACCCTATGACAGTGAAAGGAGTAGAGATAGCTACTGTAGACGCTGGCTTTTTAGCTCCTGTAGCCAGTACTGTTGGCATTCAACAGTCATGGAGCATGCAGCAGTACAGAACGCACGCACGCAGTACAGTACAGTCCACACTGTGATCCACACTGATGATTGCAACAGGAACGTCCTCAACCACACTGTGATCGATCGATCGCCGTCTCATGTACTCCCTCGGTCCTGAGTCCCCTCTGGCCGTTCGTTTATATGCATCGTCCGAAAGCGTGGTTTACGAGAGAAAACGCGTTTATGAGAAAACGCTTTTCTAGACATAAATATTTAGAGACAGAAAGAGTACAGCTATAGAAAGCGCCGTTTATAAGAGAAACGCTGCTTATGAGAGAAAAAACGTTTTGAGACAAACATTTGTGAGACATGGAGTGAGTACAGCTACAGAGATGCTTTGTGTCACGGACCGACAACAGTTAGCAGTGACTCGTATATACGACGCTCATGTGGGAGGAGCACTTGAATTGGCGATAGATCGATCAATGGCATCTTTTGCCCCCCACCACCGAGTTGGTTACAGACAGACACATCACATCATTTGCAAAATTATTGGGAAAGCGACATGTCATGAACAAACATAAGTACGGACGGAGAAGTAATGCTTGCTTGCTTGCTCGATGTAACCAGTAGTACGAGTTGAGTTTCATAGCAGTTCCTTTGGGTTGGGGTCTCTCATTCATTTTACAAAGCAAAACGAGTTTGCTGGCTGGCTGCTGACCCACCCGCACCAAGAGAAAACAGAGAGATTGGAACAGAGGAGCAGTGAGAGAAATCACTAACTACTAGCGTCGGCATCCGTTCTTATCTATTGCTCGATCCCAACCAAGATAAGGAAGGATAACACAACTGGAAACTACTAATCTGAGGTCAGAAACTCATCATAATCCGGTCGCCGCCGCAGGTTGATGGGGTATCCTTTCAGGTCCGGGTGGTGGGGAAGAAGACAATCCTGTCCTCCTCAGCTTCTTCCCAGCTGCATATGCCATTGTCAAGCAGGAGGCACAATTCAATTCAATCAGAGCGAGTGAGCATGCAATCAGGTTTATTTCGAGCACACAGGGCGAGCTGAATCCATCCAGCCAGCCTCATTCTCTGATAATATCTAATCTACACCCTATCTATGGGGTGTAGGATATGAGTGCACGGAATGCAGAGATTGATAAGGATGGGTTACCTAAAGCGCGTTACGAGATGGTGGAGGAAAACGGCAACCACCACTGGCAAGCTCGTAGCCTGGGCACAGGCGAGGTCCGCCACCAAAGGGAGTGAACAGACTTGCCCCCCTTCCGCGTTCTGGAGCTTAACCTTGCTCTGCACATGCAATGGGAGCCATGAATTCATCTGCTTGTCTCTATAGAAATCATTTCTTGTAAATGCAACTCAGTGCACCAAATATCTTGGCTTCGATGATGATTAAGCCATACGTAACAGAAAGTTGTGCTTCTTTAGATTCAGGAAGGAATAGAGTGATCCAAGGCAAGCACATAACAGAGAAGATATGTAGAACAGCATAGCAATATTCTTGGGCCTTACAGGTACCTGCCATCTCCAAGGGTCAAGGTCCGAGCATTCTCGTAGTGTTCGAGGTTAAGGTGCACAGCTCGGAACGAAGCTTAATATTTTGCAGCCCTTTGGAATAACGTAACCTAATGAACAAAACAGAATCTTGTAAACAAATGAATGAATGAATATCTCAGCTGGTAAAAACTTGAGAGACTTAAGACAATTTCCAAAGAACTAACCTTTATAGGGAATATCAGTGTTTGCCCGCCTGAACACCCCGCCAATTGTTAGCCACGCGCAGTGTTTCACTTATCACCTGAAACAATGAGATCAAAACCAACTGTGCTCAAATGTTCTTTCAAGAGAGATATTTATTGCAAAAAATGAAACTGATAGATGGCATTTTTCCTTTTTCCCATGATAAAGCAAGAAGGCAATTTCAAGAAATAAAACAAGTACTCCAGACTACTTACACACTGTGTAAATGGCATCGACTTGTAATCGCTCCATTCCAGAGGTTGATCTTTGCCTTTTATGCCTCTGATATTGTCATGCTCTTCCTGTAAAACAAATTCAGCAAATATCTGGGATAAATTTCACATGCCCTGAAGCAGAAAAAGCATTTGGCCACAACACACACAATTATGTAACTTAAAACACTGGAAATAAATAGCAGATTCCATAAGGTGGCTTCAAATTCAGACCCAGTCCCACTATGATGTTGCTACTATTCTCACTTTCTGCTGTTCATTGATAGCCTTGGCATACTTTTCCAAGTTCAGAGGTGGATGAGAAGGAATAAAGCGCTTTTATTTATGCACAAATGAGAAAAGATAGCCCAGGAATAATTCAGTACTAGCAGTTGTTTGTGTAGAAGATTCATTCTTGACAATAGTAAGGTATAAGGAAATAGGCAACATCACATCAGCACCTATTGCAGGATGCTTATAGAGAATCAAGCAAATTGGGTGTAGTAGCAACAACTTTGCAATAAAACAAGTCTGACAGACGAACTAAAAAATTGTACTAGAATTCTACCTAAAACAGAAGCTGGGCGGCCACCAGATTTTCTTTTTGATAAGAAAGACTACCCAGTGTTGATGTATGACAGGTTGAGGTAGTAATCTACCTAAACTATAATATCATATTACGAAATCAGTTGACGATTCCTCCCCAATGTCCAAGCCAATTCAACTGTTGGCAGTCCCTACCACGCCACACGCACAAGAGAATTGTGCTACTACCATACCACCCAACATTCCAGATATCCAAGACAGAATTTCTAATTGCCAAACAAATCTCGGATTTCTAATTGCCAAACAAATCTGCCTGCCATGATTGATGATTCTTGGTGCTATATACCTTGAGCTGCGCCAGTGCAGCGGGTGTCTCGGTGAGGAACTTGACGGCGAGCGTCATGAGCACGGAGGTGGTCTCGTAGCCAGCCACCAGCAGAGACAGGCAGAAATCCACCATCTCCTCCACGGAGAAGCTCCCACCCTCTGCTTCCAGAAGCTCCTCCACCATGTCCTTCTTCTCCTCCTTCTCCTCATCCTCATCCTCCCCATTTCTGCTGGCGCCGCTGGTCTCCGCCTTCGTCCATCCTCCTTCCTTATCACCTCCCGAAGAGCTCCGGCCACCTTCTTCCCGCCTGAATCAAACGCATCTTTATATCAATTCGTCACAATCACAAGGCGAATGCAATAGAATGTAATACTAGCTTAGAGGAGGGGGGAAATGGGGAGAAGATCCGATCGAAGAACCTTTTTGAGGGCCTGGCCGTAGGCGGTGAAAGGGAGGAGGTAGGCGAAGGGGAAGGGATGGAGAAGAAGCCGTCGATGAGCTTGACGTACTCACGGCGGACGCTTCCGGTCCATGGCCCCGGCTCGATGCTGACAAGCTGCCAGACGGGTGAGGTTGAAGGTGATCTTCTTGGCCTCATCGAGGAGGCGGACGGCGGGGGCACCGGGAGTAGTACGGCCCCAGTCCCGCATGGTGGCGAGGACGAGTCGGTCGGATGTGCGCCAGCAGCGGTGGCGAGGCCGGGCGTCCGAGTCGGGTGAGCGTGAGCGAGTGGAGGCGCTTGTGCGCGGGGCCGGAGGTGAGAGCAGCGAGCGCGGGCCCAGCAGCGTGGCGATGGAGGACGGTAGCTGCAGCTGACGGCGCGGCCCCGGCGGCGGCGAGCAGGAGGCGGTTGAAGGCCGGGGTCGGCGGAGAAGACGGTGCGCTCGCCGAAGACGTGGGTGGTGAACACCCCGCTGCCGTGCCGCGCCACGCGCTCGTCGATGAACGGCTCCTGGTCCGGCGTCTTGTACGCCGCGATGAGGCGCAGCGTCTCCCCGATGAGCGGGAGACCTGGTGCTGCCCGGCGGCAGACGCGGCGCCGGCGCCGACCGACGACGACGCCGCTCGCCGGCCAGAGCAGCAGCCACACCAGCGCTAGCACGGCGGTCGCCGTCGCCGCGGCCAGGAGGAAGAGCGGCGGCGGCTCCAGCCGGCCATGGCCCTGGCCTTGGGTTGGGTGCGGGTGGAGTGGAGCTCGCGCGCGTGTCGGGGGAGCGACTGAGATTGAGGTGCCAGAGATGGATGGAGAGGAGATTCTTTCACACCACCAGCCAGAGAGGATGTTGGTGTTGGTGGGGGGTATTTATTTATATTTATATAGTATTTATATAGCTTTGTCTAGATGGCTCATAATAGTGAAATTTTGATATATTTATGATCCTAATACCAAACCAAATTTATATAGCTTTATTTATATATATTTTTTGATATATTTATATAGCTATATATATATATTTATGATCCCAATCCCAAAACCAAATTTTATTTATTTATATAGCTTTTGTCTAGATGGCCCATAATAAATTTTGGCGATTTTATTTTCACATGAAAATATACCACATTGATTGCCCGTCAAAAATTTTGCTATGGCAAGGATTTGGTAACTCGTGATTTTTGGCTAGTATTTGGTTGGCTATTAAAACATGCAAACTTTCGTAGTATTTGGTTTGCCAATTTTTTTGGTAATTTTTTGTTGAACCATTGGTTTGTCAAATCGTTGGTATAACAAATTTTGGTAGCCAACCAATCAGGTCCATAGTTCCTCCATTCAAAAAAAATCTATCTAAACCTACTAATAAAGCCGGAAAAATCTGCGCCCCCACCTCTTTTTTTCACCTCCTTTTTCTCGCGTCCGTTTTCCGGCCTTAATTGGGCTTTACCGCCCCGTCGTGTCGCTGCACCCGCGCACGCCATGCTGCAAGGGCCGAGCGCCGATCGAGCCACAAGGCCCGTCGTGCCATGCATGAGCAATAGTCCTTCGTCATAGACTTGGTCTACGATGGATCGCACACATATCTCGCCACCGGTTGACAACCCATGCATGGACCAAGTTTTTGTAGCATGTGGACGCACACTATGCAATATATAACCCCTCCACTTCTGCTAAGTAAAACCATTATTCGCTGAGTCATAGAGAGCTTATCTGTTAATTCCTAAAAGGTCGTTGCCTAATAGCGATGATATTATAAGATTGTGTCATGGATCCATGATGAAGCTTGATTAGAACTATAGTAATAAATTAATTTAATAATGTATGAGTGATTTTTAACTTAGAGCAAATCCAACAGTTTGGCATTTGGAGTTGGTATTCTCAAATTTTGCCAAAAAAAAAACTCCAAAAACTCTCTCCAAAGCTTTTGACATTTGGAGTTGACAAATTAGTGAGCGCTAAGCAAATCATGCCCCTCAGGGCGACAAAATGCGCTGCTCTATGACGCTTTGGCATTCGGGCAAGATCCGCATGTATTAGAAGAGGTAGAAGAGCATAAACATAATTTTATTTCAGGGTTTCCGATGTAAGTTAGATCTAAGTTTGAAAAACTAAATTATGTCAAACCGTTGGAGATGAGCTCTTTTTTGATTTGGTATTTGGATTTAGGAGTTGGCAAACAAAGGCAATTGTCAAACAAAAAATGGGGATTGTTTGGAGTTGCTCTCCGCGATAAACCATCAACGAAACATCCAATTATACATCTTGGTGCAATGTAACGCGGCATCCTGTGAAGACACATGGACAAATTTATATGTATATGTAAGAATAATTGTACATCCTGCAAAATGCGACGGGCATGTTTTGCTAGTAATAATAATATACAACTATGAGTTAGTGTATGGGTCAAAGTGGTTAATGATTAATCAAGTTTTTATTGAAGGTCTAAGTTTTTTTAAAAAAAAATGCATTTAATACTTGATCAAGTGTTAATGTCTCGAACCAATTTGACCTATAAATAGGCAAACTTAATACTGTGCTAGAATATCCTTTGTATACGGAGGGAGTATATAGGTTTGCTCAAGAAGAATAATTTTCCGAGTTTAATATTGAGTTGTGGGGAGATGAGATGGATCATGGATAAAGTTTGTAGAATAAATAATGCTTGTTTACTTTGGTCCAAAAGGCAATGTGTGGCACGGCATGGGGAGGCAGTGGCCATGCTGGTGAAAAAGGGTCGAGGAATGTTTTCTTATTTTGCCTTTTTAGAAAAAGAAAACCCCAAAACCATGTGAGGGGTATTATTATTTTAGTAGTGTGATGAGAAGGATAGAGAAACGGGGCCCACTTGAATCCTCTTTTCCAAGCCTGATTTTTGCCGTGCAACTGTAGATTCATGCTGCTGCCCTTCTTTCTTCTTTTTTAGAAAAACAACTTAAAAAAAATCATCCTTATGAGTGTTCCTGACACATTAGTCGCTTGCTCCCTTGCATAACACACGGTGTGTATACGATGGTTTATAAAGATTTGATTAATAAAATCTATGTAAATTTATATATTTTAGTAGAGTGAGAGGGCACTGTGTTAGTTCATTTTAATGGCAAACATTTTCACAATTGTGACAAGATAACACGAGATACGTACGGTAAATGAAAAGATAGAGAATTTTTCCCAGTTTCCATGCCTGACAAGAAGCCTAACAGCTCATCAGCAATCAGCATGAAAGGCGTCGATGAGCAGAAAATCTTCACGCCCAGCTCCTGAAGCCCCATCAGCGTTCAGCTTTGCCAACGTGCCCTCTGCCCACTTTCCGACAACAGCCAGCCGGTTATCATTTTTCAGTGCTAGATCAGCTTGAACGCATCACGCATGCAGCCACATAAACCAAGTGTTCTTTCCTTCCTTCCTCTCTCCATTTATTTCATTCTATATAATAAATATACTCGCATATCTGATGTATTAATAAATAAATTATTGTCTACTTAATCACGAAATATCTCTATGTACAGAGTATCTCTCTATCTATCTATCTAGTGTCACATATCTTTTCACTATCGAATCCGTGAGTCAAAGCTCGGCCACCCCATTGGGCACGTCACCCAATTTTTATCACCGTTCGATCCCAAGCACAGTTGTCATCGGGCCTTCAATCAGGCAAGCCCCCATGGGTAGCGCCGCGTTGCTTCGAGAGTGTTGGTATGTCCTCGCGACTTCCGCCCAGTTGAGTTGGCGGCGTTTCCTCTTCCTCCATCTCACCCACGTCAATGTCAGCACTCAGCAACAGCACTCATCTTGTCCTTCCTCGCCCTCCACTCGTTACAACAACAAGGAGTGAGGATGGGGAGCGGGCCGCTGGGCTGGGCTGTAGTAGGCGTGAGGGGCTAACCGTGGCTGTGGAGCGAGGCTAGCACGTCCCCACGGTGCAAGGTCGAGCGTGATATGAGCGGGCGCAGGAGCTGCTCGAGGTCTCTGGTTTCCATTGCACATACCTACTGCCGTGGTCGGATGTCGCGTGACCACAATCACAAAGAATCGACATTAATGAATTCTCCTAATGGCCTAGCTCGAGACAATGACACAAGTTTATATCGTTCGGCGAAATCAAGCTCCCTAGTCCAGGTGATCACTATCCTATTTCAAATGCCATACCGGGCCAGTACAAGAAGATCGAAGAGGGAGAAGGCCTCAAGTTCCTATGATTGGAGGCAAGTGGCAACATGTGGGTGAGTGGAGATGCCGGTTTCGAAAAAGGGTTCGTTGTTCCTCCTTCTTTTTCCACCGGAGATCCCGCCCCTCCTTTTTATAGTGACAAGGGGAGTGTGACATGTGAGTCGGTTGGAGGCGTAGAGTAGATAGAGTGAGGGGCTAGTGGAGCGCGTGGTGGTGGTGAAAGAGCTCTTCGAACGCAGCTCGTTGATTGGTCGGGAGCCTTTGAGCTCTCGGTAGTTTAGATGCTGAAATCGGTCGTCGGCCGCGACGCTGCGACTCCCGGTCCGGGCGAGGTCAGCGCCCCCCGCCTTTAATCGTAGTTGGAAGCCGTCTTTCGCAAGATGGGAGGAGCGCCATGCCACGACCCCCGAGATGCGCAGGTGTACCGCTGGGGGACCGAGGTAGAGTTGTTGACGCGACGGGGTACGGGGAGCTCCTCGACGGCTTCTTGGTCGGGCAGGGTGGCTTCGAGTCTTGCAGCCTTGCGTTGAAATGATCGCTGCACGCCGCTAATCGAGGTTTGGGCGCGGCAGCGCCGCGCCGCCCCTAATCGTGGTGGGAATCGATCCCGGCCTTTACAGGACGCCTCATACCATGGATGCGACATGCATACGCCGATCGTGACTTGGAGAGTACCGGATGACGCCGCTGGAGCCGATGGGGTATGGCGGCAGGATGAGGAGACCCTCCCTGCTGAAGGCGCGTGTCTACAAAGACTGCCGTGAGTGGTTGGCCAACTCCGCATCGGGGTGTGCTTCGCTGAAGACTTTGATGAGCTTTCCGCCGCTGGATTTGTTGAGCCGAGCTCGAGCGACGGAAGAGGTCCTCGTGAGAACGCCCATCACGAATGGGAGAGCTCACTTTGGGAGAGCTCGTCGAGGCGAGAATAGGTCCCTCGGCATGGAGAGCTCGTGATAATGACGCTTCTAATTAAGGTGGGAGAGCTCGGCACCATGGGCTGAGCTTCTTCTTGAGGGTAGTGACCTTTGGCGCTGACCGACAATTTTAGGCTGTATTAGCTTGTCGACGCTGAGCGGGAGCTCATCGCTAGGTGTCCTGAATATCGACCCCCACAGTAGGCTCCTCGAGCGCCCGGGAGAGACGGGCCCTCCCAGATGCCGGGTCCAATGGTGGCCTTTAAGGCGGGTAGTCTTAAGTTGGGGAGTGTTTGGCGGCCAGATGCGAAGACCCGCCGGTGTAGCTTTCGCAGGCCCGCGGAGAGCCGCGGAGCACTCACGAGGCTTTTTAGAATTGTCGGGCTCATCGACCGCTGTTCTTCGTGGGCGAAGGCGGTGAGCTCGAACCCACCTAGCTTTGTTGGCCGAGATCGAGCGCCAATGAGTCCGCCACGGATAGTCCGTGTGAGGCCCGAGCTTGTTAACTCGCTCGAACGACGGCTAGGTGGATCTACCTCGCATTCGAGGGGCTCGACTTCCGTGGTTCTCGAGTCCCCTGGGCTGCCCGGAGGTGAGGTGCTTCCTCCGCAAGAGGCCAGCCGAGTCGCTCAGAGCCCTCGACACCCTGACGCACGCTAGCGAAGCCCCGCCCCTTTCGAGAGCTCGTGGCGTACTATCGATGCCGCTTCCGCAAGGTGCTCCCAGCTCTACCGCTTTCGGCGCCTCAAGGAGCTCTCGACCGAAGCTTGACCTTTCGAATCCCTCGCGCACTCGAAGCTCGCGCCACGAAGCCCCGCGCTGTGAACCCGGGCGTTGACCGCTAAGGCCGGCTCTCAACGCTTTGCCTTTGGCCCGGTGCCGCTTGCCCCTAATCGGGTTGATGCCGCCTTCTTGGTGTGGGGGTCCATGCCGTGGTGTGGAGGTGTGGTACCGGTCAAGTACCCGCAGCCTGTAGGCGGAGCCGTTGGAGCGACGGGTACGACAGGTGATCGAATGACTTTTCCGCTCTCGTAATCTCCCGATGGGCTAGCATTGGATTCGGCAAGGAGTGGTTGGTTGTGTCGAGAGTTGGCGCCAACTCGCACTCGCGGGACCGCCGGGCGTAGCTCTTCGTAGCTCATGGGCTTGTCTGGGTAGCCCAGCGCCCGAAGTTGTGGAAGAGGCCCGCAGAGTTCGAGGAAGCTTTGGGTGAAGGTGAACTTGTCTGAGGTGGATCGAGGGGTTTATGTCGGGTGAGCTCTTCTAGAGAGCTTACGTACCGTTCCCCGCAGGGGAGCTCATCTTCAAGGACTCTCACGGTTTGAGGTCCGCCTTTGGGGTCGCGGTTCGCGGGGTTTCCGGGTATGATCGCCCCAAACATCGACCCTCTACGGTAGGCCCCGAGCCGCCGAAGAGAGCGAAGCTCTTCGAAGCGCCAGAATCTAACCGACCCGCGGGTCGCTGCGAGGGCCACGTGGGTCATTCCCGCTTATGCGTCGGGTTTCCCCGAACCCGAAGCGCCGCCGCCCCGCTGGGCGTCGTGGCCACGCGGGCGCCGTGCGCCTTTGGCGATTGGTCGCAATTATGACGAAGCTTTCGCGCGCCGCTCTTTGGCGCGCAGCTCGCTGGATCGTGGCATCATGGGTGGAGATCGGGGAACTCGCCGCGCCCCTCGTGGTGGGAGGCGAACCGCCGCCGCCTCGCCATAAACTCCGAGTGACTTGGGTCGCGAGCCGGCGCTCGCCTTCTTCCCTCCCCGCCCTTCTTTTCTCCTCCTCGCAGCCCCTCTTGCCATAGGGATGGAGGGTGAGGGGTCATCGACACCGGAGGTCCGGGGACGCCGCCATCGGCAGAGGCGGCTCGCTTCTCCCGCAGACACCCGCGCCGCTGCCGCCGACCCCGCAGACCGCCCCGGGGCGATGCCTCCCTCCCGCCTCCGGGCGCCGCTCTCCTCCCCGCCTCGGAGAGGCGACGATTGCCGAAGCTCGCCGCCTCGCCCGGCGCCGAGGTCAAGGGGACGCGAGGGCTGCGCCATCGACAACCGAGCAGAGCTCGCGACGCGGGCAGATCCAGCGGTGAGAACGCCGACCGGCCTCGCGGCGCAGTGAGCGCCCATCCTCCCCGTCCAACCTTCGGGTCGGCATTCGCTCGCCGACCTTCTTGTGCTTTCTTCGCAGCTCGCCTAGAAGAGGCGTGGATCACCGCGGAGCGTTCTCGGTGGTGGCCGCCCTGCGGGCGCCCTCGGGCGGGCGGACGTCTCCCGCGATGGCGCTGCCGGCGACCGGGCGCCACTCGACGGGAGTCCGGGTTCTCGGACGGGATTCCCTCGGCGACTCTTTGCCGACGATATCGAGGAGTTTGAGGCCACCGCGAGGAAGTGGTGGCGAACGCCGACGCCGGTGCCTCCTTGGCGAGGAGTAGCTTGTTGGGCCCCGAGGGGCGGCGCGGCTTCGGGTTAGTCCCGGCGAGGTTCGCCACAATTGCCGGCCGACAAGGACCGCAAGACGCCCGACCGCCAGGCTCGTGGAGCTTGGCGCAGCCTCAGGGTGTCGCCGCTGCCGCGAAGCTACTGTGAAGCTAGGACCTCCTCGTGCCCTTTGCTCTTGTAGCCTCCCTACTTGGTTCATGTACTTGTACCCATATGTATATATGTGTCCATGAACGATGAAGGCGTAGGATGCAGTTTCACCTTTGGGATGCCCCTTGTTATTTCGAAAGCGCTCGCGATCCATTTCGGCCTTGTGTCGACGCAGGTCTTGGTCGAGTTAGTCGCGGAGGTCCCGAAGCTCGTTGGGCGAGGTGCCCGTGCTTGACGCCGCGGATGGGCAGATGAGACAATCCCCGCCAATAGTGTTCCCGGAAGTTCGCGGGACACCGCCGCGGACGGGCTTGCCTTTAGTTCGCCGCCCTTCGCCATTTGACTCGCACGTGGCAGCCCCCGTTCTCCCTTTGCTTAGATTTCGTCCGAGGTGCTTGATCATCCTCATCGGTGCGCCTCGAAGGCATTCCGGTGGTGGCGCCCGAGGTTCTCGCTGTGAACGCAGGTTCAGGTGGAGGCTTTATTATAGGTTATCGCTGTTTGTTTTTCCCATTACCGCGAGGCCGTAAAGGGGGTGAGCTCGGCTCGATTTTTTGCCTCGTCGGCCGGGTCGTCGGTGCTCCGTGAACCGATAGCGGTAGTTCAGTGAGGTCAAGCGCGAGCCGCTCGATGTGGTCGCCGGTGGACGACCTCGGTTCCAAAGGCTTAACCTTTACGGTTCCCGAGCTCGTCGGGGGAGCTTGAGGACTAGAGTCCCCTCATCGTAGAGGATAACCTAAGGGGCCGCTCTTCCGCCCCTTTGGCAACCCGAACGCGCTAGGCTTTTGCCCCCGAGCTCGCCGTGAGCCCGGGCGCAGAGCCGCCGATGCTGCCCGCTTTAGCGCCCGCCGAAAAAGTTCCCCAGGCGGCCGCCGAACCCCCGCGGGGCCCGGCCTTCAACCCAGATGTGTCACGCTGGTAAGAGCCCGAGCTCTCCGGCCATTCGACCAGCTCAGAGGTGGTCGTCCCCGCATCAAGAGCCAGTTGTCGCGATCCGGATGTTGGAGAATTACCGCCGGGCGGTCGCGGTTACCGCTCGCGCTGCCTCCTTTGGCGCCACACGCATTCATGCCCCGGGCTCGGGCCGTTATTGGACGGCCCCGGATGAGGCTTGGCCTTGTTGGCTCGCTCGCTCAATCGGCCGTGGATCACCGGTTTTGAGGGCTCGACCGCGACTTCCGCCCGCACATCACATATGGGCCCCGAGCTCTCTCGCCAGAGCTTGGGGCATCGATGCCACTTCGCGGAGCGGTCCCTTCCACGCCAGCGCCTTCGGGCGGCGCCCGTGAGCTCTCGTCTTGAGCTTGCCTTCGACCTCGGGCACCGTGAGCCGCTGATGCGAAGCTTGCCCTCTTTCCTCGACGCCGCGCGTCGGGCCGCTACGCCGAGCTCGGGATTTTTCGCCGCGGGTAAAAACAGACCGCTGGGATCTTACCGCTAAGATTTTTACCGCTAGGGGAAGAGTCAGCCTGCATTAAGATGGCGTTGGTTGGCCTTCGCCGGTGTTGCGCCGCGCGATCTCGCGGAGTCGGGTTATTACGCGGCGGGTGTGGTGCGTGGCGGCCCTCCCCGTATGGCTTCCGGGCCGCCGCTTCGCCGTGGCGGAGCCCTATAAATGGCAGAGATCGAGGGGTGGGCTCACCTTCGCTATCCGCCTTCCTTCGCGCAGTTCAGAGGAGAGAAATCCAAGCGCCGGTGATCGTACATAGATTCAATCCTCCACCTCCCTAGTATCGCAAGGTTTGGCCAGCCTTCTTCGCCAGTGGATGGGCTCTGGCAACGTCACCGCGATGGAGGATTTGATCGAAGGGTGCGGCTCGTCTGGCTGCCGCTCCATGACGCGAGGCAAAGGAGTGGATCATCCCGGCGGCGACGCACGCGGAGCCCGATCCGGCTACATCGCCTCGCTCGCCGCGCTCCATGAGCTGGTTGGGCATGCCCGCCGACGACTTCTTTTGGCGGATGATCACGTATTGAGGGCGCCGAGCCCAACACCGACGCCAATGGAGTGCTGCTCCTCTCGACCTTTGCTATAGATTTCGCGAGGGCCGGTTGGGAATTTCCCCCAACCGGGAGCTCTTTAAGCACTACATCTTCGCTAAGATCCGCCTGCCGCCAAGGGTGGCGGACCGCCCTCGATCGCTCGCTAAGCCGCTGAGCTGCTGGGGAAGGTCCGTGAGACCTTTCCCGCGTGGACGACTTCCCAACGGCGAACGCCGCGGAGGGAGGAGTGGTTCTACCTGAAGAACGACGGCTCTCTTCCTCCGCCAGCGTACACCCGCCGCACTTTCAAGAGGGGAGCGAAGCTATGGCGCTGAGAACCCTGCCGGGCGCTGGCAGCGGAGCGGGCGGCGCCGCGGGTTAAGATCTGGGCAGGCCGCCGACGCCGTGCTGACGGTGAACCACATCATCGGTGACCTCGCTCCGAGGGGCGGTGGTGCCGCTCAGCCGCCGAGCCCTCCGTGATGTGGGAGATGACGGGGACAAGGCCCCCCGCTCGAGGGTACCGCTAACACCCGCAATCTCGATGACGCACTCGTGTTTAGTTCTACCCGAGCCGTGACCGTGACTGTGGACGCAGGGGGCCGGGAGCCCCGGCTTTCCCTAACGCTGCGATCGCCTGGCTGCGGTAAGTGCTCTTCTTTATTCGAGCTTCCCCACTTCGCCACGCGGCGTGTTTTTGCCTCGACGAAGCTCGCGCTTTCAGTTGGGAGTGATACGCCTTTCGGGTCTCAGCCTCTCTCGACGCAGGTCTGGGCGCCTATCGTGCTCAAAGACATGCTCGTAGAGCCGGGAGGTGGGCTCGCTGAGCGGAGGCGGCGAAAAGCGGCCGAGGAGTCCGGAGTCTGGCCGCCGGAGAGCCCTCGCCGCTATTCGCCCACTCGCCGAGGGGTCGGGTCCCGCCGAGCCCGACGTAGCCTCGAACGCCGGTGGTGGCGCTGGGTACCGACGCCGCTCCGCTGCTACCGCCCGCATCGGCGTGTCCACTCACGCACCGGTCGACTTTCTCCTGGCCGGCGGCGAAAGTACTGCTGCGCATCCCGAAAAAGAGGAAGTTGAAGAGGGTGGCCCTTAGGTGAGCTCTTTCGCTCAAGGCGGTCGTGGTCGATGCTGGTATTCGGGTTGTGTTCATCGAGCTCTCCTCCGTGCTCGTGGCGGCGGGAGATTACCCGAAAGCGTCTCGAGGACTGAGGGGTCTCACCGCAGCGCGCGAGCCTCGGGCCTGCCGCGAAGCACGCATGGCGCCGGGCCGATGTCGAAGCCTTCTACGGGGCGGGAGGCTCCGTGGGAGCGCTGGGCCGAGGGCCCGCGCTGGGCCGGGTCGGCTCTCTTTGGGGAGGTCGCTGCCGAGTCATACCGGGCGGTGATGGCGATGGCGGAGGGCGATGAGGCGGTCGCAAGGGCGGTCCGCTCGAGGCGGAGGAGGAGGTTCCCGCGAGGACGCCGTTGGTATTTATTAAGTGCAAAAAATAATATAAAGGATTCCGCAGTTTACGTAACATATACCATTGTAGCTTTTTACCCGAGTATTCCGTAGTATCGTTATTTATATTTTCCACAGTGGAAGCAAGGGTAAAGACTATGATAAATTACCATCATGTATCTACTAACTTATTATACCAACTAAACTAAAGTGAGGGGTAAATGATATTTGATAAGATAATTAATGGCACATAACCCGGAGAATATTATAATATAGAATAGATAGCTAGGTCGAGAGGACAACGGAGAGATCTAGGTTCCTCAGATTCTTCTCTAGTACTTTGGTTCTATGATAACCAAGCATGAAAAGGTATAGCGATCATATAAGAGCACTTCGACATCGTAACACTAGCCGCGGAAAGGGATGAGAAGGGGGCTAGGAAGTCCGACCACGGTCCTACAACACCAACCTAACGTGGTGGAATACGCCGGCCGCCGATGATCGCCACTACCGGGCTACCACAACTATCCGTGGACCGGGTGCAATCTAAGGTAACCTCTAGTCTAGACACCACGCCTACACTATTAATTACTACTCTAGTCACAATTTATAACTACAAAGACTCGATGCGAGCTTAAGATCCCATGCAAAATATATAACAACTATATTCTAATCAATAAATGAAAGGCATAAAAGTAACTAGAGAAGATAAATATATTAAAGCATAAGTCTTACAATGAAAAGATACAAAGACATACCAAATAAGACTTCTCCGTAACCCGAACGCAATTCCGCCTCTCCCTAACTCTCTACTAGATCTATTCTATTACATTGTAGCCCGTTTTAATCTAATTCTCCAAAGGCCGTGCCTCCATCCGATGAGATATGAAATTGATGTATGAGATGATCCGAGATGGGGGTCTAGGGTCTATATATATGGGTCTTCTTATGTCCCTTCAGCTTCAGCAGCGATGTGGTACTAATCTTTGATTCATTCGCGGCTTCTACCGACGCCTCTGGATCAAACCGACATTAAACAACCGGTTTAGATTAAGGCCTTAGAGGCGTGGAGGAAGGTTCCGAGACAGGGCTTGCTTGGTGGTTATAGGGGCCGATCGCCCCATTATTGCCGACGGCCTGTGGGAGTTCCCCCCGGGTCCCGGGCTGCGGCGCCGGGCTTCCGGAGTCTTCTAGATGATGTTTTCTTCGTGTCAAGTTTGGTCCACGCCGGGATTAATCATTAGTATAAACCCCTAATAAGGTTATCTAATTATATTTTAGTCCTTTCCATGTTTAGTTGACAATTAAAAGTATACGCTAACATGTGTCAACAAACTCCCCCACACTTAGGCTTTTACCGCCCCCGATAAAAGGATGGTCTAACTTTAATGTAACCAGAGAGACAAAGAATGGATCATAATTATACTCCATGGTCATACCTCGCACTTTGGGATATCCGAGCATGAAATGGTTAGAAACAGATCACCTTAAATTCTAAACCAAGTCACTTGGAGAGATTTTGCATAAGTTTTGAAAAGAAAACATAGCTCTACTTACTCCTTTGTGACATTCTCAAGTCTCTCAAAATATATTATATCCTCACAGTTCATTTATTATATCATATGTGGAGCTCAAGAACATGTAGCACACTTTACCTTGTATTTATTGCCGAAGTAAATCGGGGGATCCATGGAGATAGATGTCATAAGTCATAGATCAAGATGTGCATGTGAATCAAGATTATTATTACCACCGCTTCTAGTTGAAAATCTTCTATCTCCCTTTTTTCAAAGATTTATATTTATTTATTTTTCAAGCGAGGTAAACTATTTAGTGGGAGAGGTGGGTTCTACTCACCCTGACACATGTCCATTTTACTCTCAATTATTAGAGAAGTGGGCCCTATTTCACCCCTGACACTTGTCCATTATTCTTCTTTTATTTTTTGCCTTTTTCTTTTCTTAGAGGGGGGGTTCTTTCTCGGACCCGTAGAACACTTGCTCATTTTCTCCTCTCTCTCTTTTTTCTCCACTCTTAGAATTTTGAACATTTGGCTTTTTTCATAGCTGTACCTTTTTCAACAATTAAAATTATGGGAGATAGAGATTAAAACTTTTAGAGCATGGATTTTTTAGTGAAAGCAAAGGTAATGATCTTGATCTTAGACTTTAGACAAATTTCAACATGGGTCGTGGTTTGACAAAGCTCAACACAAGAAAGCAACAATTAATTAGATATATCTTTAATGATTGCTACGCTCTATTAGGATGTATCATTGATCACAAAGGAGAAGCATAACTAATGATTAATATTTTGAAATAAATAACTCTCCAAAGACAAGATAAAAGAAAGAGGATCTCATTATTCTAACTTTATTATTTCTCATGTTTTAAGCAATTAAAGCATCCCAACACGTGATGTATATGTAGGAATTTAATCATGCAAAACTTTGTTCATGGGTTAACAAGACATCTTTTTCATATAGGAAAAACATACCTTAACGTAAAAGACTTATTTTAATTCGTAACGGAAAGTAATTTATGAAAATTGACAAGTTTTAGGAAGCAAAACCGAGCAAGTGGATCTAAACGGGCCTACGCGGGACTGTGCAGGGTCGGTCGGCCCGGTATATGGGCCGGTCGGCTCCCACTCGACCGCGTCGGGCGCGGGTTCGTCGGGTGAAGTCGATGGTTCCGCCTTTGGTTCCAATTTCTTGATTTTCGCCGCGAAAGTTTCTCGTTTTGTCGCCGGTGATCTCCCCACACTTATTTTCTCGTTTATCTTGCATACAAAGCATGGTGGAGACAAAAAACATATCCGTAAATATATGGAGAATAATTGACTCAACTTGTGGATGACCTCCATAAGAGCACACTTTATTATATAATTCGAATCCTAATATTTAATAGTAAACTAGTTTTGACTAAACCAAACTAAACAAATTAATCGAACTAACTTTTTATAACTCACACGTTTAAGACTCATTGACTCAGTATAATAACTAGCTAATATTAAAAAGGTAAAGTAGCAATACTTATCGGATAACGGGGGTGCTCTTCCCCAAACCGATCTTGAAGTAGTCCTTTTCGCTCGCCCTTGAACTCGTCACCAAGGGTTCTCCCTTAAATGTTCTCCCCGCAAATATTAATTCCGCGATATACCCAAGGAACAAATTTAGAACATATTGTGAGCCTTCATGTGCTCACGATTTTTTGGATTTTTTCAGAAAAGCTGGACCTTCATGTGTCCACATATATATATATATATATATATATATATATATATATATATATATATATATATATATATATATATATATATATATATATTTAAGAATTTTCCCATGCAAAAGGGATGATGATGCAAAAACATATGAATGCAATATTTTTTGATTTTTATTTTTATGCCGCCACAACAAGGAGTACTTACATGGGACTTTAAGAAACCGACATGTAAATGCAAAGAAACATATTTTTATGATTTTTTTATGCAGGTGTAGGAAAGTAAATATGCTAAAGGAAATATGTTAATTTAAATATGCCGTGCGTAAAAATAAACATGTAGATAAATACCGAAGTTACCTCTCTACGAATTTTGAGTACTTACTCCCATGGCGCAAGGCCATCGATGGCATCTCGCTGGAATGTCGGTTCAAATGGTGCCTTCAATGATCTCGACGAGTGGGCGAGATGAGGTGGCCGGATGGAGATGGTGTTTGCTCGCTGATGACGCTGGTAGTGGTAAGTCTTCCGGCTGTGTACTCTTGACGCCCTTCAAGAGAGGTGATGCTTTTTTTTTTCCATGTCGCTTCTTCGCAGGAGACCTTTCTTGGAGTGGCAGTGCCGAAAGTGTTCTGGGCTTGGTCGGGCCGGTTTAACTTTTAATCTTTCTTAATGTCTTCCTTGTTCGTCAACCCGCTCCAACCGGGTCTTGTGATTTTTAGCCAAAGCCTCCGCCTTGTTCTTCTTGGGTCTTGTGGTGAGGTAGGTAATAGTGGTGGTGTAAGGCCCTCTTGATGGAGTATGGGGATGAATGTTGACCCATTACTCTTGTCAAGTGGTCTACACCTCCGCCATGTCGCGGCTCACTTTGATCTTCCTTGGTCACTCCTCGCGCATCATCCGATCTTTAATAGCCACTTGGTGATGGCGCTGTCCATGTTCTTCGCCGATTCGCCTACTTGAAGGAAGATTGGATGGTAAAACCGCAAATGGCCTTGTTTAGTGTGCATATTTGTAGGTTGGGGACTTCCACTTGTAGGAATTGGGGAAGTAAGACTTCTCCTCTTATTACGAAAAGTGAGTCCCGCTTGCAAAGACAAGGTAGAGATCATGCATGGGCTCTATTGGTGGGAAAACACCATCGTAACTAAAATTTTATTTACTTCTACTCTAACCTTGTGAGCACATTGAACAAGATAAAGATAATGTATAAGTTCATTTATGACAAGGGTGGTAAGATCGAAGGTAAATCTAATATGTAAATATTTTTAGCAAAAATAATGAGCTTAACAAGAAAGTGATGCTAGAAACAGTTTTAAAAAGCTAACATGTCGAAGTTAACAAGATTGAATCATGTGAAACTATAACTCTAGCATGTTTGACTTTTCATTTATGAGAATGCCATAGTAAAGAGGAATTAACGACAACTTACCTCAAGGTGTTACCTTTATTATTGGAATATGATGGCGCTTATTACACCTTGTGGTGGTCCTTTCTTCTTCTTGAGTGGGCATGTGGAGTGACAGTGCATGTCAGAGGAAGAGGATGGCTTAATTATCTTCAATGGAATTGGCCTCCTCCTTGATACTTCCATCACCCATGAATTCCTCCCTTCGAAAGTGAGTGATTCTGATTGTGGATTTTGTCTTGTGTCACTCTTTGTCTTTTTTTTCGCATGTAGCCCAAAGTTCGATAATGGGGTTGCACTCCCCTGCCGGATCTTGACAATCTTTTAGAGATGTAGACGTGAGGTAGATCAGGATGGTGTGGTAGGTTCATGCTAAACCGCACATCATGATTCTTTCCCGTGAGATATTAGTGGATGTATACCAAGGATTGCAACTATTTGAAGAACATGTTGTTGTCCAAAAGGTTGATATAAACTCATCTATGCTAACAAAAAAGATGGTTCTTTTGATTACTTTAGCACATATATTGTTTATTATTATTTTTAATAAATTATGTTCTTAGCTGCACTCTAGCATGGATCAAGGCAAATGTAACTTTTAGCAAAAAAGACAAAATAAATGATGTGATACTTACGCATCTTTCTTCTATGAGGAACGATCCGGTCTTCCTTCTAAGCAGAAAGTTATTGGAGTTCATCATACGCCTTGCCTCACCTCTATGGTGAGTTCATCTCTTGACTTACCCGCATTGAATATGATAGTTTTCTGCAAGGGTTAGTCAAAATAATCAAGTATCTACTAGAGCATACTTGGTTCAAAATCAACCTAGACACCACGCCTAATTTGATTTAGGAAAGCAATTTAACTAGCATTAAAAAGCCTTTGAAAGCACGATCAACACTCCTAAACTAGGCACCCCTCGCTTCATTTAAGAGATGTATGAAAAATACTTCCAAACTAGAGCATACTATAAATGCATAACCGTGGCATGAAAGCATCATAGAGATTTACTTAAATAGAGATGAAAGAGCATGATCATGGTGAGGATAATATTTATTATTATTTTTATTTTATTTTATATGCAAAACGACATGATGGGTGATTGCAAGGAATTAAACATGCAATGGATCTACGCATGAAAAAAAAACATAAACTAAGTGGAGTGAATGCATGGATTATTCAAAGTAAACATGCATGCAATGCAACAATTGAAAAGATAACTACTCATAAATTAAAGTCCATGAGCAAGACTTTTCACCTTTGATCATACTTACCATGACTCACTAATAGAGTTTGTGAGTTGTGCGCCTTCTACTTTCGCCACTTGAGATGTGCTTTGAATTTTGTGACGGGCGCCACCTTTTCTTCAATCTACACATGGTTAGAATAATATATATAAATAAATGTACCTAAGCCGGATGGCGTGGCTCTTGTGTTGATGGATCTTGGCCGCTCAAACTCCCCCGTTTCTCCTTTTCTTGTGGAAGCTTGCCTAAGGTCGCGACGGCATCAAATGTCCCCGCCTATTCCACACTCAAATGTAACAAGGGTAATCCTACTAAAGCTAATTGATACACTAAATTAGCAGATATCAAGATCATTATCAGAATCTTTACGCCAATTGCTTCCCAAGAACGGCCAAAAAGCTTGTTGGTATTTATTAAGTGCAAAAAATAATATAAAGGATTCCGCAGCGCATTGCAAACATATACCATTGTAGCTTTTACCCTGAGTATTCCGTAGTATCGCTATTTATATTTTCCACAGTGGAAGCAAGGGTAAAGACTATGATAAATTACCATCATGTATCTACTAACTTATTATACCAACTAAAACTAAAGTGAGGGGGTAAATGATATTTGATAAGATAATTAATGGCACATAACCCGAGAATATTATAATATAGAATAGATAGCTAGGTCGAGAGGACAACTGAGAGATCTAGGTTCCTCGTGATTCTTCTCTAGTACTTTGGTTCTATGATAACCGAAGCATGAAAAGGTATAGCGATCATATAAGAGCACTTCGACACGTAACACTAGCCGCTGAAAGGGATGAGAAGGGGGCTAGGAAGTCCGACCACGGTCCTACAACACCAACCGAACGTGGTGGAATACGCCGCCGCCGATCGCTACTACCGGCTACCACAACTATCCGTGGGACTGGGTGCAATCTAAGGTAACCTCTAGTCTAGACACCACGCCTACACTATTAATTACTACTCTAGTCACAATTTATAACTACAAAGACTCGATGCGCAGCTTAAGATCCTATGCAAATATATAACAACTATATTCTAATCAATAAATGAAAGGCATAAAAGTAACTAGAGAAGATAAATATATTAAAGCATAAGTCTTACAATGAAAAGATACAAAGACATACCAAACGCTGAAGACTTTCTCCGTAACTGTAACGCACCCGGCCTCCCTAACTCTCTACTAGATCTATTCTATTACATTGTAGTCGTTTAATCTAATTCTCCAAAGCGCCGCGGCTCCATCCGGGATGAGATATGAAATTGATGTATGAGATGATCCGAGATGGGGGTCTAGGGTCTATATATATGGGTCTTCTTATGTCCCTTTAGCTTCAAAGAAGCGATGTGGTACTAATCTTTTGATTCATCTCGCAGTTTCTACCGATGTTCTCGGATCAAACCGACGCTAAAACAACCGTTTAGATTAAGGCCTTAGAGGCGTGTGGAGGAAGGTTCCGAGATGTGGCTTGCTTGGTGGTTAGGGGCCGATCGGGCCCCATTATTAAGCCGACGCCCGGGGAGTTCCCCGGGTCCCGGGCTGCGGCGCCGTGGCTTCGAGTCTTCTAGATGATGTTTCTTCGTGTCAAGTTTGGTCCACGCCGATTAATCCGAGCCTTCTAGAGTCTTTCGAGTTGATTGCGCTATGCCACAGAGTCGATAGCTCGCTAACTCGCCGCTTTTTCTCATAAGTCCTCGCAGAAATCACAACTTTACCAAAACTCATGGAAATCATTAGTATAAACCCCTAATAAGGTTATCTAATTATATTTTTAGTCCTTTCCATGTTTAGTTGACAATTAAAAGTATACGCTAACATGTGTCAACAGACTTTGAGGGGGCGTTGGCTCAACGCCACCGACGGTGCCGGTGCCGCTTCGACGACGGTGATGATGGACGCCGACGGGCGATGGTGTGGTGCGGTGTCACAAGGGGCGAAGCGCCCCTCCAGCGCGACGTTTGCCTTCCCGCGACTTGCGCCCCGATGACGCCGCGAACCGCTTCCCGCCGGAGGGGCCGGCGTATGCTCTACCACCCGTGTTTGGACTAGAGGTGGTATTCACTGCCTTCTATGCCTCGCAGGTCGCGGTGCTCACGCTGCTTTTAAAACCTTCGCGAGTGCAGGACTCCTTCTTCGGGCTGGCAAACTACCGACGCTGCTGCTGGAGAGGCCGGTCCGGTGAGCAAGCCGACGACGGCGCGGCGCGGATATGCGCGTGGAGGAGATTGACGGACTCCAAAGACCATATTCGAAGCGCCGGTGGAGGAGGTCACGGAGTATGCTCGGAGTGGAAGACCGTTCCTCGCGGAGGCCAGGAGAGGACGGGGGTCGTGGCCGCTGCGAAAAGGCCCGAGGGAGAAGGAGCGCCGAAGCCGCCATAGGCCGCAGAATGCGGAGAAGATGCAGAGGAATCGACTCTCCACGGGATGCTCGAGAAGAAGGAGCTTGAGCGCTCGAGGCTCGAGCTCGCAACGGTGACCCTCGTGGGCGACATGGATGAGCCTGGGCGAACAGCCAACTTGCCGCGACGCCGAAGCTCGCGGGGTGAGCGCCGCCTTTTCTCGTAGTTTTTCCTTTTTCCTTTTATTCGGGCCGAGCCTCGAGCCGGGCTGCCGAGTTCACATCTACTATCGTGAGGTCTGCCGCGTGCGAATTACCGCGCCGGAGGCGAGAGGATCCGCTCGACACCGAATTATGAGTTCTCGTATAACGAGCGTGAGCTTACGGCGAAGCTTCGGAGTAAGCGGGGGCCGCTCTTCTTCATGTTTTCGGCTGGTGACTGCGGTTCACCCCCTTTACTTCTCCGGCAGCTCGAAGGAGGGGACCCCGATGGCGGAGGGGGAGGCCGAGGACAAGAGGCGACTCGCCAGCCTCGAAGTCTACCCTTGAGTAAGCTCAGCCAAGGCCGCAGAAAGGAGGCGGACCTCAAGCAGCGCGACCTCGAAAGCACCGACGCCGCAAGGCGCCAAGGCTCTCCCTGAATGCGCCGCTGGCGGCCGGAGGAGGCCGAGAGCTCAAGCGCCGCTATTGACCCTCGCCACCACGGTCGGGACGCCGCGACATCCTCGGGTGGGAGACGCTGTGGACTTGACCGCTGGTGTCCGCTGCTCGCTACATTGCAGGTGGCGGAGGACGCGGACGCCACGCACTGCATACAAGGCGGCTACCGCCGCCTTCTCCCACTACCCCGATTTTCGAGGTCGGCCTCGCATGCACGGGTGGGGCTCCTCAGACGCATCGACGCCGATCATCGAAGCGAAGTCCGCTGCCGCCGATGGCCGCCACCTGCGAGCTATCCGCCGAAGCTCGTGATGGCCGGCGAGCTCGAGGTCTTCGCGCATCCTCGCTGGTGAGGATGGAGCGGATGAGGAATCCACCCGAGGAGGAGGCCGCAGACGACGTCCTCGCAGCCGGCGCCGCAGACGTGATCCCCCCGCGGAAGGATAGAGATTCGAGGCTTGGCCTCTTAGTGAATCGTTAGTCCGCCGCCGAGGCGAAGCTGTAGAGACTCGTGCGGGGTTATGGTTTAGCCGACGCTTGTGCTTCTCCGCCTCTTTTCGCCGCGGCCCCATTCGACTTTTTCGTATGAGCTCGCTGCTCCTCGTAGTCGGACGACGCGGGTTCTTCCCTCGCCGCCGGGCCCTAAGGCTCCCCGGCGCGGTGGCCATGCTTTCTCGTGACTGCAGCTCGCAGCTAGCCGCTTCGGGCATTGCTTGTGTTGAGGGGAGAGGTGCGAAGTTCGCGGAGTTTGAGCTCGCCGCCCAGCCTCAGATAGCTGTACTTTCGCGGAAGAACCGTTTGTGAAGATCATGGGGCGCGGTGCCCCCGACTCTCTATGGCCCTCGAAAGCAAGGACCGCCTCGCCGCCGAGGGTCACTGCTGCTCATTAAACCGCTAACGGCGAAAAATGAGCTCAATGTTGCACGATCGATGCAATCCGGACATTTTCTTAACACGCCTTTAGGGGTACAGCGCTCGCTTAGAGATCCTAAGAGGAATCGGGCGTAGCCGCCGCCGCTGCTGATCTCGCTACCGCTTGTCTCGCCTTCGGGTTGGGGCCCCTGCTAGGCGGAGGTCGAGGTCGATGACCGGCTCGTATGCTATGCGCCCTCCGCCTTCGGGTCGCCGCTCACCGATGTTGAGGCGACCGAAGGCCAGATCGCAGCCAAGGCTTTCCTCCTCCTCCGCCGGTGAACCGCGAAGCCGGTGGCTTGGAGGTGGGTTCGCAGCGCTCTTGGCGATCCCGCTCTCCGGCGGGGAGTAGAGACCTCTTGGCGTGCTACTTCTCGCCGCGACCGAAGGCGTTTCGATGATGAGCCGCCGTTTGTTCTCACGGGGGGACGCCAGTGGCGCGCTACGTCCCTAGATATATACCGGAAAGTTAAGGACCTATGCGCCGCCGACAGCGACGCCGCTGCGGCGCACGCATTCGACGGACGCGTTCTGCGCGGCTTGTATAGCCCCTGACGCAGGAGGTTGTATATTTCGGTGGGCCGCCCACGCGGCGCCCGGCCGGGCGAGCTTGAGCTCGGCGGGGCCACGGAGGCCTCCACGCTGAGTAGCGCAGCCGGGCCCCGCTTTGGGTCGGAGGGTGGCGCTGGGCGTGACGCCGCACCGCCGGGTGGCGGGCGCGAAGTCGGGCGGGGCTGAGGTTCCAGACGGTCGCCGCCCGCTTCCTTGGTTCCCCTACGGGCGCGGCACCTTGAGGACCCTCGGATGCTCCAAACGCCACGTATTTAAGGGGCTTACGCGACGGCAGGTGACGAGGGGAGGCCTTCCCCGGCCCCAAACCGTAATGGGGTACCGAGGCCGATGATAGAACGGGCCAAGAATCCGCCTCGCGACGGCGGCTGAAGCCGTCGGGGTGTCGGGATGCCAACGGGAACCCGAGAAGTGGCGTCGGGCGGACGCCACCAAAACGAGGCGATGCCACCCCACGGCGGGAGGCAGGGGCGCTGTCCTCAAGCCCCAGCGGCGGGACGGCGGAGGAGGACATGTCGCAGTTCTTTCGGCCGTGGCCAACCAACCTCGTGGAGCCGAATCGAGGATCGTGGGGCCGGGAAGCGAGGCTAAGAGAAGAGCCATCGAGTGGTGGAATCACACTAGCGCTCGCCTCGGGCGCCAACTGCCGTGGTCGGGATGTCGCTGCGGTGACCACAATCACAAGAATCGACCGCTAACGTGTTCTCCTAATGGCCTAGCTCGAGACAATGACACAAGTTTATACCGGGTTCGGGCGAAATCAAGCTCCCTAGTCCAAAGGTGATCACTATCCGAGCTCAAATGCTCATACCGGGCTAGTACAAGCAAGATCGAGAGAGGGAGAAGGTCCCAAGTCTCTATGATTGAGGCAAGTGCCAATATGTGGGTGAGTGAGGATGCCGGGGTTTCGAAAAATGTGGGTTCGTTGTTCCTCCTTCTTTCTTTTTCCACCGGAGATCCCCGCCTCCTTTTTTATAGTGACAAGGGGAGCAGTGATGTGAGCTTTCCGAAAGGAGGGGCAGAGTAGATAGAGTGAGGGGCTATGGAGCCGGGCGGTAGGTGAAAGAGCTCTTCAACCAGCTCGTTGATTGGTCGGGAGCTTTTGGAGCTCTCGGTAGTTTAGGATGCTGAAATCGTCGCAGCCGCTGCACGCGGACTCCCGTCCGGTGGAGGTCAGCGCCGCCCCGCCTTTAATCGTGAGTTGGAAGCCGCTCTCTTCGTATGGGGAGGAGCCGCCATGCCGCCGACGCCGATGCGCCGTGTGTACCCGCTGGGGGACTGTAGTAGAGTTGTTGGACGCGACGTGGTACACGAGGGAGCTCCCTCGACGAAGCTCTTTTGGTCGGGCAGGGTCTTCTTCGGCTCTTCTTTGCAGCCTTGGGTGCTGAAATTGATCGCCGCTGCACGCCAATCGAGGTTTGGCGGTGGGCGCGCCGCTACTGTCCCTAATCGTGGTAGGAATCGATCCCGCCGGGCGCGGCGCCACTCATTATACCATGGATGGGACATGCATACGCCGATCGCATTTCTGGAGGGTACCGTGATGACGCCGTTGGAGCCGAGCGGGGTATGGCGGTGATGGGAGGAGACCCTCCCTCGCTAGCTGTAGCGAGCGCGTGTCTACAGTACCTGCCGTGGAGTGGTTGGCCAATCCGCACCGGCAGGCTTCGCAAGGCGAAGACGTGGCGAGCTTCTTCCGCCGCCACCGGATTTGTTGAGCTCGAGCTCGAGCGCAGACGGGAAGAGGTCCCGTGAGAACGTCCGCCACGCCAATGGGGAGAGCTCACTTTGGGAGAGCTCGGTCGCACTGCTGTGGAGCTCAGATACGACGCCGTAACTGGGGAGCTCACCACGGGCCGAGCTCTTCGGAGGGTAGTGACCCTTTGCGCTGGACCATTGGGCTTTTAGGCTGTATTAGCTTGTCGACGCTGGAGCGGGGAGCTCTCATCGCTAGTGTCCTGAATATCGATCCCCACACGCTTACCGTGGTCCTTGGCAGCACCGGCCCGCCGCCTCAACGAGAAATGCAGGCTACCTCCTCTGATCTAGCCCTTGACAGACTCCACCATCATGTTCGATGAAATTCCTGTCCAGAACGTGGTATTTCCATTCTCCATTATTCCCCCATCGCTTAATCTTGATTTTCAAAACGACCTAGAACTATGTCGGGAAGAAATTCCTGCACGCTGAGCAACTTAAAATTTGTTTATTCCTACCTGAAATTCAAAGTTAGTAGCCATTTACATTCCCTGGTCCTTTGTACAACACGCTATATAATTTTTATATTCTAATTCATGCTAATAACTTGTATCCAATATGTTTCTAAACAACAAATTATAAAGGAGTAACATCATTGCTATTATGAGAGATATTATGTCCCGGATCTTAGGAGTTTCCAACATTGTCAAATATTATTTAATCTTTTACATGGCAAAAGTATTTGCCCTTTCATTTTCAATTTTACCATGTACGTACAACATAGAAGTGCAGTCTGAGCCTATGTTTGCCACCTGTAGACCATGGCATACAGCTATAACTCACAACTGATCAACAAGTTTGTGTTATTTAATGGAAATGTTAGCACCGAAAAGACAAGACCTCTTCTTATCTAACCTTTCAATTTCTACTGTTTTCTTATTTTTTAGCGGCTCAATTTCATTGACCCTAAAATTGCTTAACTTCTTTTTAGCCTTCCCATGCATAGTTCCAAATATTTTCCCATCCACCTGATATAGATACAATAAATATTATAAACTAATAGTTCCAAATGCTTATCTCCAATGCATAGAGGTTTAAGCCTATGAATTTTATATAATCGTACTTAGCAGCTGAGAATTAATTCAGCTAATATAAGTAATAGGCTTTTTATTGGGCTTCAAAACAAATAAGAAAAATGAAAATGCTGCAATTGTCAAAGTCATGTGCTTTTTACTTTGAGTTGCCATCAATATATAATCCATAGTCCAGTTTTTGCTGTACTGAAATTCAGTGGCCAAAGGACTTGATCCTTGATTTGGTCCTTTTCTAAATTTACTTGTTTGAAAGAATTGTGTTTTATCATCTGCAAAAGCCTTTGGTTTATTACCTGAATCTAATGCTTTAAAATGAATTTTAATAGTTTCCTAAATACTCAATTCAGACTCCTTAACTAATTTACAGTCCTATAAATGCTCTGAAACTGACCACAAATTACCAAGCCTAGTACTACTTGCATTCATAGCCCTTTTTCTGGGCACACAAATACATAGGTAAAATTGACAAGAGTCATGTTCCAACATACTACATTGTGCTTTTTAAGTGTTGATAGCACCTTTGATTTTTCAACTACCAGGCAAAAACAACAAAAAGAAGGAAGCTCAGAAGAGAATAATGTTAGAATACTTGGGTGTCTACGGATGAAATTGGGAGAAAAATATTGAATTACCATTTATTAGTTTTAGTGACATTATTGTTGCAGGTTGCAACAGACAATTTCTCTGACCCTAATATGTAATATGCTTTGCAAGGAGGATTTGGTGATGTTTAAAAAGGTAAGAATTCTAGAAGAATTTCCCTTTTCCATAAAACTTACAGTTATTGATCAGTACCAATGCAGTGCATCGACAATTGACGTCCATTTTTTTATTAGCTCCGAACAGCAAAGGGAAACAATCCGATAGTCCCGTTCAAGTGTGTTATTCAACTCTAAGAATTAGTCGTATAGATTTTTCACACCACAATTAATATATGTGCATGAAAATTTAGTTAGTACAACACACTTGGATCAAGCAAGGCATAGATGCATATTTTGAGCAGAAATATCTAAACTCCACGACAGCTTGTGGGTAATCTCGTAGCTCAACCTTTTGCAATAATAATAGTATATAAATAAAAAGAGTAATACGTTGGCAAACTCAAAGAGGTGCGGCAAAGCCGCGCTGAGTTTTCTAGTTGATAATCTATCCATGAAACATAAATCCTATAATTGTGTAATTTGGTAGCACACAACTTATTAGCTGCCCTTGGGATGAGTTTGAGTCAGGTGTTTGTCGGGACCAAAATATTGGGCCTCGAGACATTCTCAACCACGCAGGATTTGTCGCCCGCCAAGGCCCAAGAAAACCTAAGCCCGCTATCATCCCGCGACGGAGGGACGGGACGGCCTAACGATGGATCGGGCTATTGAGCCACGACGCCTACCCGACGCACGGCAGCCTACCTAACGCCCACAAGCAGCCCGGGCGAAGTTACCACGCACGCATAAGAGCTCATTACGCCACGGCGACAAGGTCAAGGACCTCATCGAATAAACGAACCACGGCGTTTCCACGCCGACCGCTAGCATTAAACCATGGCTCGGGTTTCGACTCGCTGCCTTCCCGATTCGCCTCGAGGCTGGCCTAGCTCACCTCGAAAATCTCCGATTCGTCCGGAGGGTGGCCTAGCTCACCACCCTCGGCGAAAAACTCCGGCTCCCCGCCTCGCAGGGAGACCAGTTTCCATCCTCGGGCGCTGCATTCTAACTCAGCCTGGCTCGGTCCCGGTAATTCCACCTGCATGGGAGGTTCCGGCCCGGAGTAAGGGAAACCACCCGATTCACGCGTCGCGGACGTGTAAGGCGCCAGCGTTATCGATTACACCTACCAAATCGACATGCCAATCACCTCCCCCAATCCGACCGATGGGACGCGACATGCTAAAACTGACATGTTTTACGCCACCCGCATGGGAAACCAAGATGACACCGCTCACTTCCCGCATCACCGCCAAAACGCCACGTAGGGCCAGACCCTCGGCACTTGACACGCACGCAACAACCACCGGACCGCCTCTACATATGGGATGTGAGGGACGCTTCACAGACCTCGGGCCGCTGGTGCGACACGCCCACCATCGGTCCGACGCTTGCCTTCAAGCAAAGATCAAAGATCTACTACCGGCAAACAAGACATGCAACCAATGCAGCCCTGAATTAGCCACCTAGGCAACCTTCCGATGTAAACATTATCCTCTCCTTCTCTTATAAAAGGGGAGTAATGTCCCATTAGAAGGGGTTGACTTCATTAGAAGGGGTTGACTCGCTAGATTCTGACTCAAACCCCACTTTCAACCTCGCTCACACGGAGGAAACCGGCCACCACTTCAATCGCGAACCACGCATCGCGGGGCTTTGAGACCGCTGCCTCTCCCACACGGACCGCCCAGAACCCCTACCGCAGCTCACCTTGAGCGCCGAGTAACACGAAAGGACGCACTCCCCCGCCGACGGGCCCCGCTGGCTCAACCAGATAAACCGGCCGCTGCCCCGCGGTCCGCCGGCGCTACGCCATCGCAGGGAGGAGGCACGCACTTACAAATTCTTTTGTATTGCCGCAAGACTGGGCACCCGCCGCTCGAACCGGGCCGGTATGCGCTTGGCGCGCCGTAGGGGCTCGGGCCGTGTGTAATCCGCGACTTCCACCAACCCTCATGGCGCCCACCTTCGCTTTCCACTCCGCCGCGTGAGCACGTGTTCCCGCCAGCGAACTCCACCGTTTCTGAACGCCGCATTCGCGGACGCCGCCACGATCATTTAGTAGATGATCCTTCGCCGACGCACGGCCGGGCGAAGAGCTCGTGATCGCCACCGCTGCGGCGTCTACCATCACGGGCCGCCGCTGCGGTAGTGCGCAAGGCGAACCATCAACGCCAGCAAGGCGCTCTGTGCAACGGATTCGAATCCGCCGACATCTCCCCGGGCGCCGACGCGTATGGGCTCCCGTGAACCCCTAGGCCTCGAAGATCCGACCCTGACGGCCCACTCGTGGAGTGATGCCCAAAACCCTAATCGCCGGGAACGCCCGGCCCGGGCCGACCGAGGGCGCCCCGCGAATCCATCGCAGGCGGCCAAACCTCCGCCGAGCTGCCAGGAGTAGCACGGGCCGTGCCTCCCGGCCATCCCATCGGGAACGCCACCCCCATGGACATGTCACTCAGAGGAGCTGATCCTTCAAAGGATGCGCGACGACTCGCTATGCCACCTCCTCCCGGTTCGACTAGCTCGGGCCCGTGGAGCAGAGAGGGACTCGCCTACCATCCGCAGAGTGTGAAGTCTTCATCCGTGCATTCGTACGCTTCCTTGCACCGACGCATCTAAGACGCAATACTATGACCACGCAGGGAATGCTTCAACGCGGAAGTCCCGCCGCGACGGCGGCTTCACCGATGTGTCGAGCCGACGCATTTACATGGACGTTTCCGGCCACGGCGAAGCCCTCGCACTGCGCTTCGCTTCCTCGCCCGTACAAAAGAGTAGCGCCTACGTAGCGCCGCCGTAACGCACAACCGCAAGAGACTTGCGTAACCGATTCGCGAGTCCGCTTACTCGACGATCGGAGCGTAATCATTCAACGGAGCAGCTCAGCATGGGCCAGCCCCGAGCACCTCGTGCCCCCGGAGGCGTAATCGCAATGCCAATGGGAGTGCCACACCTTCCCCGGCTATAGCAGTCCCGCTCAACCGAAAGCAAGCCTCAACGTGAGCGGCAGCCTATGCTCGTGACGCTAGATGCCCCAGCCCCCTACCGCAGGGAAGACGCATTCGGAAGTCTCGCGCAGCATCTCCTGATAGGGCAGCGCACGCATAACACCTGAGAGCTCGCCTCCAGAGATCGGGCCGTGACATCACGGGCGCATAAGGGGAGTCCGGACGAAGCCGCAAGGCTCAGCTCAAATACCGAAAGCAGCCAGTTTCTCAAGGCGTAGGCCCCGAGCGCTTTGAATGACAAACCGCAAAGAACCGGCCCCGCTCTAGGATCGTGATCGGGCGACCGGCCAAGACCGCCACCGAGGTGCACCCGACCTCGCAGACGCAGATCGAGCGACAACGAAAGCACGCTGGGCGGAGGCAGCTCACCTCGCGGGCGCCTACATCGTGGCGGACGACCCTCATGGACGCCGACGATCGAGGGTACTCCCCTCAACCCCCGCCGCAGCGCTCTTTGCCAAGGGACATCGAGAGCACCACTCCCCGCCAAGCCAGCCACCAAGCCACCTCGAAATATATCGAGAAACTTCGCCCGAGGTATGGCCGACGACTATCGACCGCCTCGCCGCTTGCGTGGGCCCACGGCGACAAGGTGATAATCGAACTCGCTTCGCATTCTCCTCCGAACCGCCAGAGCTTGGTCGAACACCTTCCGGCCTAACCTCATATCCAACCGATGATTTGGTGAGGACCTTTCAAAACCGTAATCTCCAAGGCACATATTCATACTCGAAATTTCGACCTTCGGAATTGCCGGCAAAAGTCCGAATCTAACTTGGCGCGACTACATTCGGCGCTTTCCGGGCAGCCGACCGAGCTCCCCATCGTGATCTACCGACGCCATAGGGGCTTTCTTGGCCGCACCTCATGCCGGAGACCTCGCGAAGAAGCTGACGCCGACTCCAACCGAAAAGGCAAACGAATCATGGACATTGCCACCAAGTTCGCCAAATGTGAGGAGGCCGCTGGGGCTGCCTCAATCGTGCCTCGCAAAGGGAAGAAGGAAGAGGAGCCCTGGGATTTCAACCTCGGAGGGCAAAAGAAGAAGAAAAAGACAAGAGCCGCAAGGGCGGGGCTATACGCCGCGACGATGAAGACATGGTGGTCTTGCCGACCGCGCAGCCCGGGGCCCCCACTACAAGAAACCTTTGACGACATGCTCAAGAAGCCGCGTAAGCGTGCAACTCCATAGCTTCCTCGTCAAGCATGCCCCGGGAGTGCAAGAAGGTACGCCAACATTTTGCCAAGCTCCCGGCCATCCTCGGTATGAGGGAGGAAGAGGCTCCCGAGGGTGGCCTAAGGGCAACAAGGAGTTCCCGGCGGTGAACAATCGCCATGATCTTCAAGCAAAGACATCAAAGAATATGTCCGCAGGCGGCAACAAGAAGAAGGAGCGGCCGGGAGGTCTACGCACGGAGCCAAGAACCCCAGCCGCTAGCGGTCGATCAAAGCCATCACCTTTCACCTGATCACCCCCAAAGACATCCAACCCGGGGCTTACCTACGTGGTGGATCCCATCATCGCCAACACTGCTCACCAAGGTCCTTATGGATCTGAGGAGCAGTCTCAACCTCATCTCACGTAAGAGACCCTCGATCTCCTCGGGTGGACAAGTTCAAGATCCGACTCGGAGGGCCTGCAGATTCAATGCGCGCCGCTCGGCATAGCAACTTAAGCTCCTGCAGACGCTGACTTGCCGGCAGTTTGGAGACCCCTCAACTTCGTGCGTGAGACTCTCACATTTGAGATTCTTGGGTCCAGCGTACTTACCACGCGACTCCTCGACGGCCTTGTTACGCTAAGTTCATGGTCGCCCAACTACACGCACTTCAAAGCTTCAGATGCCGGCCAAACGGTGTCATCACCACCGGCCCCTCACACCATCACTGCATATGAGTGCGATGTAGAGAGCATGGAGTACGCCGAGGCACTCCGCCATTGCCGAGGCACTCATCACGACGCTAAAAAGAGCTTTGACGAAATCACGCACGAAAGCACGCAGGCCAAGCGCCGGGAACTCTCGAGCCCCCTCGGGCACAAAGAAGGTCCCACTCGATCCCAAGAACCCGAAGGAGAAGTCCGCTGACCATCACCGACTCGATCCAAAATAGGAGCAAAGGTTTCGCCGATTCCTCCGCGTTTAACGCCTCGTGACGCTGCATGGGGACCCTGACATGTGTTGGTATTTCTAATGTCACTAACTAGTAATGGCGTCAGAATGAATATCGATGTTGCTTCGTATAAAACTAAAAGAAAATAATTCATTGTAGCTCATAGTATATCCGAAAAAAGGTTGTCATCCCTATAGTTAAACTACTAATATGCAAGGAATAAAATATTCGCATGGCGCCTTGATAACCTTTTTAATAAGTCAATAAACAATTATAACTCGGTATCCGCGAAGTTTATGCGTGTATGAATATACCATTGTGTAGCATTTTAACCGAGTAAGAAACGTGTGTTGAATTTATATTCTACCACAGAAAAGAAGTCTACTATCGTGAATTAACTATGCATAGGTGTATCTAAACATCTTTAATCATCTAATCATCTCTCGGTGCAAAGCTTAAGTGTTAAACTTATCAATTACTTAAAATGTGGATCAAAGTTCACAATAAAGATAATGGTAAAGTTCTCGGATAAATAGATTCAACCAAAGTCATATCTAAGTGGGCTAAAATAGAAAGTGTCAAACAAAGGACGACATAGCAATTCATAGGCTAGCTAGCATTAGAAACTCCAATATGTAACTCTAAACTATAAGTTAGATCTACTCAATTAGTGCAATACATCTAACAATCATCGAAGAAAGACTAATTAAATCCACACGTGACGTAATCCGTGAAGACTAAGGCCTAAAACTTAGAACAACCCAATAATATCATCCGCTAGGCCTACATACCTGGATGGATTGCAAAGTGACTCCAATGGTGTCGTTACCACCACGCATCTACCACACTAATCCCGCACATAGGGTGCAAACGCAGTAAATAAGATCTAATCACCACGACAGCATCATCTCTACCACTCACCTTCCGATCTAGATGATGAGCGCTATAACTAATCCATGCATGAACATAACAGTAATTCAACTATGCTAAACGTAATCAAAAGTAAATACTAGAACAAATAATCTCAATATAAACATGATCAAGATATTCATATTAAGAACGGTTCGAACTTGAAGACTACTTTACAATGAAGAACTTACAAGAACCAGGCCCGATCTTGAGCCGGCCCCACGCATCCTGAGCGGATTTCTCCCCTTCCTACTAGTTCTAATCTTGATTGCTACTCTTCCTAAAGTTTATGTTTCTACAAAGGATATGACTTGATCTTGAAGCCGCTGTTTCCGAATTGAGAACTTGATGATCCAAAGGGGGTCTAGGGTCCCTTTATATAGTCCTGAGGAGGTGCCGTGTGTTGATCTTGATCCATCTCGCTTCTACCGACGCTTCTGATCAAACCGACATTAAAACAACCGGTTTAGATTGTGTCTTAGAGGAGGCGGAGGAAGGTTCCGGAGATGTGGCTGCCTTGGCGAAACAGCAGGCCGACGCCCCATTATTGCCGACGCCCGTGGTGGGTCCACTCCGGTCCAAGGCGCGCCGCGGGCTTCGGAGTCTTCTAGATGATGTTTTCTTCGTGTCAAGTTTGGTCCACGCCGGAGTAATCCGGAGCCTTCTAGAGTCTTTCTGAGTTGGATTGCGCTACGCCGCTGTAGTCGCATCGCTCGCGAATCCGGGCCGCTTTTTCTCTTTTAGTCCCCGCACTACAACATTACCAAAACCGATGGAAATATGTTAGTGACCCCTATTCTAGGTTGTTATTATTATTTATACCCCTTTTCATGTTTATTTGATTAATAATTTTATATGATAACAAGTGTCAACAACATGCCGCATACCGAGGGATGTCGCGGGAGCACTCCCTAGACATCCGCCGGGCTCAAAGCTAGCCACGCTAGCCGGGCTTATGACGTTTTTGATGACGCCTAAGCCGGAAGATCATCTACAGGAGATCCACAAGCCGCTGAGGCCGGATTTATAAAAGAAGTATTCCATCCCGAAAGTGGCTAGCTAATCCTCGTAGATAGTAGAGAAAAAGAATGGGAAATGGCGGATGTGTGTGGACTACACTAGTCTCAACAAAGCATGTCCGAAAGTTCCCTTTCCTTTGCCTCAATCGAACAAATTGTCGGGCTCCACGCTGGATGCGTAAACGTTGTCCTTTTCTTGACGCATACCCCGCTATCACCGATCAAAATGAAAGAGTCCCACCAGCTCGCGACTTCGTTCATAACACCCTTCTTCGATGTATTGCTACTCACCATGCCCCTTCGGCCGAGGAACGCCGGGCGCAACATACCAACGATGCATGCAAATCATCTTCGGGAACTCCACCTGGACGGGATAGTTGAGGCGCACGCCGATGACATTGTGGTCAAATCCAAGAAAACGCCGACCTCGTGGGAGACCCTGGGAAACCTTCGAGTGCCTAAAGAAGAAGGGGGAGTCAAGCTCAACCCCGAGAAGTGCGCGATTCGGGTTCCCCGAGGATGTTGTTGGGCTTTATCGCCTCTCAACGCAGGCATCGGGGGCAAACCCAACCAAGGTGGACGAATCACCAAGATGGGCCCGATCCGAGACTCAAGGGAGTGCGTATGTCATGGGCTGCCTCGCTTCACTAAGGTGTTTATCTCACGCCGGGAGAAGGGCTCGCCTCTACCGACTCTTCTCGCAGGTCCGAAAGCGCTTTGGGTTCGACTCCCCGAGGCCGAGTGGAAGCCCTCGCAACCTCAAGAAACTCCCCGACGAACCCACCGCCCCGGTACCGCCGAATCCAAGAAACCACTTTATACGCCACCGCCACTACCTGTGGTCGGGCCAAGTGTGGTCGTAGTAGAGCGCCGGGAAGAGGGGCACACGCTGCCGCCCAACGCCCCGCTTACTTCATCGCGAAGTGCTTTCCGACACAAAGACAAGGTATTCGCGAAATGCGTAAACTACCGTATGCCATCGCATCAACAAGGTTGTGCTTCCGGCTACGCACCCTCAAGGTCACCTCGCTGGTGCAGGTTCTCGGGAGAGATTCTCCAAAACCCAGAGAGGCCACGGAAGAGGGCTAAGTGGGCGGTGGAGCTCATGGGCGAAACCATATCGCTTCCTCGCCGCAAGGCTTATCAAGTCCCAAGTCCTTGCCGACTTTTGGCTGAATGGACCGACATACGTGCCTCCCCCCGCACCCATCCGTGCCGAAAGGCCGGACCATGTTCTTCGACGGATCCATGATGAAGACGCGGGCGCGGGGCTGGATTGCTCTTCATCTCACCTCCTCGGGGTTCACACAGGTATGCCATTCGGCCGCATTTTCCTCGCCTCCAACAACGCCGCGGTATCACGAGCGCCGGGTCACGGTCTTCGACGCCGGGCGACCTCGGATCCGACGGTTGGAAACCGTGGGGGATTCGGCACCGTCATGACTAAGTCATGAAGGCCTCGGGCGCGTCGCGGACCCGAAGATGGAGGCGCATCGCCGAGAAGTGCTAAGCCGGAGGAAAGATTCCATGGACTCGGAGCACAAACACATACCCAAGCGTTATAATGAGGCTAATGGACGAAGCTTGCTAAGGTCGCAAAGAACCCGAGGTAATCGTTTCTCGAACGTTTACCCCTGAGATCTCAACGAACCCTGGTCAAGTACATACTTGGAAATACCCCTGGGCTCAAGAAGGTGCCCTGTGGCGTGCCACGCCCCGGGCAATGACTCGGCCGACCCGCCCCCGATCGAGGAAGCCGCCGTTGGAGTACCTCATCCGGAGATGAGCTGCCCGAGGACAAGACCGGTTTCCGCCAATTTTGGCCCGAAGGGCCAAGTCCTTTGCGCTAATTGGAGAAAAAAGGAACTCACAAGAGAGGAGCTCGAGTGTATACATGCGATGCATACCCCTACCAAGGCAAAGAATTGCTCAAGACACACCGAGGGAGTGCGGTCACCACGCCCGAGGACGCTTAGTCGGTAAAGTCTTCGCATAAGGCTTTCATGCCCTCGGGCGGTACGGGACGCAAATCAAGTCGTGGCGCGACCTGCAAGGAATGCTAATTTAACGCCGCTAGAGATCTCCTAGCCTCAAGCACCGCAAAACCATACTCACTTACGTGGGGCCATTTGCAAAGGTGGGGGACTTGACATGATTGGACCCCTCAAAAGGGCGCCCTGAGGACACACTCACGCTCTAGTCGCTTTATCGCATAAGTTTCTCCAAATGGATTGAAGCCCCACCCGTGGTGAACCCCTCTTCACAATGGGAAACGGTGAAATTCTTTTGAGGATATCATCTCCCGCCGGAAGTCCTCGAACTCCATCATCACGACAATCTGAACCAACTTCGTGGGGAAGAAAAAATTTTGACTTTTGTGACGACTATGGCATCCGGTCGTATACTCGCCAGAAGTTTCATCAAGACCAACGGGTCAAGTGGAACCAAGAACGGCATGATCCTCGCAAGGGCTCACCCGACGCCAACGCATGATCCCGCAAGGGCTCAAGCCGAGAATTTTCAATCGCCTAAAACCAAGACGGGCAAGAGGTGGTACTGTGAGCTACCATCGGCTCTATGGAGCCTTTCGAATCCATTTAAAAAGCCGAGCCACGGGATTCAGCCTCGCTCTTTCTAGTCTATGGAGCCGAGGCAATCCTCCCCACGGACATAGAATACGGTCCCCGAGACGCGAGCCTACACCGAAAGCAAGGCAACCAGCGCAGGCAAGACTCCATAGACCAAGTTGACGAGGCCCGAGATGTTGTGTTTTGCACTCACGAGATATCGCCAGGCGGGGCAAGCAAAATATCACGCCAAGCTGTTGAAACCTCGAGCTCCAAGTCAATGACCTTGCTCAGCCGAAAAACAGACAACAAAGGGCGCCACAAGCTCATGCCATGGGAAGGGCCTTACTTCATCGCCAAGTACTAAGGCCCTGACCTACAAGCTTAAGAACAGAAGAAGGGCTTAAATCTACTCCAACGCTTTTGGAACATAGAACGCCACTACGCCTACCCCTTAAATTCGCGACTAGAAGTCAAACACTGCTTTTTTTTTTCAATAAAAGATCCACATCTTTACTTAAAAAGTACTTCATTTTGAAAGGGGAGTCTTAGTCTCGTCCAAAACAAGACTAAAAACTCCCCGGGCTACACGGGGACTCCCCGGGGACCCTCCTCCTCCTTTTTTTTTTTTCAAACTTTTTTCACCAAAAGTTCTCGTAATGTATACTGTGATCGATTGTTTAAGCCGGGCGAGGGTCGACACGCTGAAAATCCTAAGTAAGATAGCTGCCGAAACAAGCTGGGCACTCGGCACCCGCCCGCTATCTTACAAACGGAGAAATCCCAAGCAAAGTAGCCGAAGCAAACGGGCCGCCGAGGCACCCGTGCTCACTACCTTGCGAAGCGGATAAGGCAAGCAACCCGCCACACAATAAACATGAACCGAGGAACGCAACCTTAAAAACATAAGTGTACCCGCCAAGGCTACGTCCTCGGGCGCGCCATTGTTTATACACATCCTCCACAAGCTCCAATCTTTTCATGCAAGGAAGGATCAAGGCAAGGGGAGGCCTCATCTACTTGGCGCCACCGCCGCCAACGAGGAAGCTTTCTAAGATGAGCAGCGCCTCGGCGGCTGCCTCTCCCGAGGAAGGCGCTTCGGCCCATCGGGCGCCCTCGGGGACGTGGGCGCCCACCATCTCCGTGTCTGGCCTCATAAGTGGACTCTATGGGGAGTAGGGGATACACCTCGTCCTCGAAGCGCTGCAGGACGCAGGGAGTCGCGCGCCATCCACGGTCATATAGACTTTGGTCTTGGCGGCGCCGCATGATCCATCCTCGGCGGGGATCAAACCCCTCGCCATCCGGAGCCGAGGAAGAAGCCCGCCGCGACACCGGCCCAGATGGCCGCGACTCCATCGGGAAGTGGGAGTGCATCCACCGCCGTGCATGTGCGAATGCTATTCTAAGGCTGCTCCGGAGCTCTGACTCGAAGAAATCCACCAACGGCGCCAGCGATCAAGTCGAGCCGAGGGCTCCAACCTCCGGTTGTCCGTCTCCAAACGACGCGTGAGTCCCGACAGGCCCCTTCCAACTCGGACGCGCGCACTTCGCTCCCCGCAAGGCTAGCTGGCGCAAGGTCAGCGTATTCACGGCTTCGTCCGGATCCCCTCCGCTCGCAACGCACTCACCAAGACAATATCGGGCCGAGGCGGCGGAATCAAAGGTGACAAAGCCTACTCGTGGAATAAGACGCATCTTGGCACTTCGCTTGCTCCCAAAGATGACGCTATGTTCTGGCCGCAGCGTACCTTTGAGCTGGTCCTTCTCCTTCCCGAGGGGTTTTCCTGACGCCAGCCTCATGGCGCTTTAGGGCGTTGTAATATCTCCCGCCGCTGCGCTCCTCTCGGGACTCGCCTCACTGGGTCATGGGCCTCCCTAGGGCCTCGGAGAGATCGCTTCGGAGTCTCAAGTCCTGGCTCATCCGAGCCATCTCGCCACCATGACTGCCGCTTTGGACTCGCCTTGACAAGCTCTCGCCGCTAGGCCTCGCCGCTGATTCCTCTCCTCGACGTAGGCTTAAGCCGAAGTCTCGCCTCGGGCCTCTGGCAACTTCACCTCGAAGCCCCGCCCAAGGGCTGCTCTCAGCTTAGGACGCTCCTGCCGGCGAGCTCGACCTTTCCCTGACGAGCTACGGGAGAGTCTGCAACGCACAATACTATCTCATCAAGACACAAGCACCTAAGGACATGCAGCGGGATCGCCATCAAGATATTTCTACCGCTGCCGACTCGCGGAGACTGCGGGCTGCTATGGCCTCCCCGACTCTCGCGAAGGCCCCTGGCTGCCCATCGATGGATCTCGCCATGAGTCCTCCACGCCGTGACTTTCGAGCGGCCGCCGATCACCACGTACAGTAGACCCCCGGAGCGCCACCTAAGGTCACTGGGGACCGCTCTGGGTTGATCCTCGGGGAACACCGCGATCCACCGGCAGTCCCCGCAGCCTGGGGAACCCAAACCAAAGAGGAAGTCCGTGGGGCCTCGAGCTAATCACTCGGCACTCGCCTCTCGCTATGGCCGAAGACGACGCTGGCTGAGGGCCGCCGCGTCTCCTGACACGGAGCAGCTGAAGTCGGGTTGTACGGGCCTCATGTGCCTCGGGTCGCGTAGCGCCGCAGCAAGCGGAGGCTTTGCGCTGCCTCCGCCGCCGACGAGCTCCTCCCGCAGAACTCCCGGCATAGGGACCGCCTCGCGGGCGCGCATCTACCTTCCGGCGACGCTACTTGCTCCGCGACCGAAGCCGTGTTCAGCGCTGGGCGCTGCTAAGTCCTCCTGTGGTCGACACTCATCGCCGATGTACCAACCCACCATCGCCACGGCGGCTCAGACGCGGGCGCGCTCGTGATCGGGTTCGGGACCGACCTTACCTGGGCTCGGCGGCGCCACTGTGAGGACGCGACGCAGTCGTGGAGGCATCTTCACCGGGCCGACTCGCCTCGCGCGGCGAGGATCGAAGCGCTAGCCTTCGTGGCCTTCTTTGGGGTGCGTATAGCAACGGCAGCCCCCGCTTCCTAAGGCCCAAAGACACGCCAAGACAAGGCAACCATACGCCGTAAGAAAATCAAGATTGCAAAGGCAAAAACGAAACTCACGAAGCTCGAGGAATCGCTTCGCGCCGACGAGGCTCGGGACGGCCAGCGACGCGCAGTGACACTTGACGCGCAAGGCCGCTTCACGCCGTACGCCGTGGGATCGGATCAGGATTTCGGGGTCGCTGCTCGCCCGAACCGCATTTCGCGACGCCGAGGTACTCGTGGGTACGAGGCGCCGTTCTTTCCTTCGGCCTTCGGCGACGCCGAGGTGCCGTGGCCAACACCAATGGTCCCGGTGACTCGGCTGAGGAGCCCCTCAAGACGGTGCTACTGCACGACGCCCGGCTCTGCTCAAAGTTCAGCTCATAATCGGTTCCACCGTGTTCTGAACCCCATGGCTCGGCTCATCCCGAAGCGGCCACGCCGCCGCCGACGAGTTCACATAGAACTCATCCTCCCGGGTTGTCGCCCTCCTCGGTAGTCGAGGTATCGGGCGACTCGCCTCCCCGGCTTCCCAGCTCGGCCCTCGCGAGCCACGTTCCTCTCTTTCTTCTCCTCCTTCTGCCCGGGCCCTCTCGCAGCCTGCTCCGAGCACGGCCTCGCAGCCCATGGTCGGCGCCAAATCTGGTACAGAGGAGGGGGAGTCCCGTAGTTGAAATGACCTCGTGAGGAGGAAAAAGTGAGAACCGCCATGGCAACAATGCAATCAAGCAGCAAGGACACCTAAGTCAGAAGTATCGACTGTGTGAGATATACCCGGGTCGTAGGCGCATGGGGATCTCGGGATATGTGCCGGGCGTTGGACCCAGCCCCTCACCCTCTTGCCAGGCCATCGGTGGAAAGTAGAAGGCCTCGAGATCCGCACGCTGGGCCAAGACCCTCACGACAGCGCCATCTTGCACATGAGCAGGGGGACGATCCATCGCCGGGAAGCAACCGACGCCGATGAAAGGCGGTAACCACGGCGGCAGCATTCACATCCTTCCCCGAAGCTGCAGGACCGCCTCAGCCTCCCTCCAACCATGGTGATCCTCCAGGGGGGGACCCCGGGGCCACTTCTCAAGGGCGATGCTTGAGACCTGCCCGTGTACGCGGGGAAGCGCGTTCTCATCAAGCTATGAGGTAGAACCACCCGATCCTGCCACCCCTTGTTCGAGGAGGGGAGCTTGGATAGATGTACCCATCAGCTCGGTTCGGCCTCGTCGGCCTGCACGGACTTGAGCGCACAACCTCCAACGCAAGAACGCCTCCGTGGCCGACTGCCAGCGCCACCGATGCAGCGGGTAAGGTCCGCCTTGAAGAACCACAACCGTAGGTCCCACGCGCTCGATCCCTCGTGAATCCCTCACAGAGGGTGACGAAGATGGCGGCCTGGGAGATCGAAGTTCGTGAGGCGCATGGTGAAGCTCGACTTCATAGTAGTGGAGGATCGCCCGATGAACCGCACTCGCCGGCATCCCGGCCGCTGGCCGATGAAGATCCATCGCTCACCACGAGCCGCCACGAGGGTTAGCCCTCGTCAGCCCAACTTGAGTAATCCACCTGGCCGCCTTCGCCGGTACGGGGCGGGAGGAGCCCTTTCCTCGACCAGCGCTGAAGTTTTCTTCCGGCTGCCGACCTCGGCCACGGCTCGCATCGAGCACCTCCCCGCCTGCCGCCGCTACCGGGCCCGCGCCATGGATGAAAGGGAGGGCAGGGTGGCAACCGCTAGCAACCCCGACGCACGAAGCGCAAGGCAAGTGAATCTCCCCCCTTAATCTCTCCCACACCGCTTTATATCTCGATTGCCGCAAAGAAGAAGGCAAGAAGGCGTTGGCGAAGAGCAAGGGAGCAACTATCACGCCGCGACCGTATTTATAGGGAAGGGAAGGCAAAACCGCCGCCCGGCAATCGAACCGACTGAGTGGACGGCCCACATGGAACGGAAAACCGCACATCCAACGGCTCGCCCGCTGGGTGGAACCGCCAAGGGCGCACGCCCTGACGGTGCCATCGACCGCCCGACAGAGCCAATGTACACGCCCCATCTGACTTGAACAGCACGCCCCGAGCAAATGGTGAGAGACACTTCGGCCCGGGCCGGGGGTAGTAAACCGCCCGCCATCCATATCCAAACAGTGCCCGACCCTATGCGGGGGGCAAAAAAGTCGGGCCCGATGACGTCCCCGCCCCGGCTGAAACCAAACGGGCTCTGGGCCGACACACCCTACGTCTGCAGGTTGCCGTGCCGGGCCCAATGGGGTTTCTACAAATCGCCAGATAACCCGAGCCGTGACGAGGGAGGGAAATGCACAACTCGCTATACCCGGGCCCCTGAGCTCGATTTCCTAAATGTGTTTAAGGCGTCGCTGGTGTCGTTTATAGAGATGTCCCATCCGCGGGAGGCCTACGTGCCCCCTGGGTTGGTCCGCCCAAACCCCGGATCCGCTAAGTGGTCCGCAGGTTCTCGGGCGGGGTGAATCCAGATCACATAGCCAACCCCTTGCTCCCGGCAAGGGCAATGTGCACCCCGCTTAAACATACCCGCTACAACGCCACCTAACACGGCACATTCGCTTACAGGCATTGTGATTTTGTCTCCCTCCTCCTCCCTCTCAGAGGGCGACCGAGGAGCGTGATGATCAAAGTCGAAAGGTGCCCTCGAGTCGACCTTTTGCAAGACATAAGCCGCAGCCTCGGCTGCCCACGCAAACCAAACACGCCCGGCACAAACAAGCACACAATTTAAGAGCTGTTTCGGGCCTTGCCAACGCAGAGACATAAAAGACCTCGAAGAAATCCACCATTCCATTCGAGGCCTCTGGGCTACATTCCAACGGAAGCTAAGGCCGCACCCCTTGTAGACGCTAACCACCCCGCAGAAACAACAAGGCGACGGAACGTGTAACCCCGGGCGAAGTCCTCACTCGCCGGGGCTCTGGGGCTACTGCCGGGGACCAAAAATATTGGGCCTCGAGACATTCTCAAACTACGAGGATTTGTCGGCCTCGCCAAGGCCCAAGAAAACCTAAGCCCCGCTATCATCCTCAAGCACGGGAGGGACGCCCATCTAACGATGGACTGCCATTGAGCCACCGTTGATGCTCACTAACTCATATTTTTATGCATCAACAATTCATGGAAAAGGACTAAAATATAATTAGATAACCTTATTGGGTTTCTACTAATGATTTCCATGAGTTTTGGTAAAGTTGTGATTTGCGTGACTTAACGTAAAAAACAAGCGCCAGAAATGACGGGCATACGACCGACGTAACGCAACGCTAATCCAACTCCAAAACAAGTCTAGAAGGCCCGGATTACTCCCGACGTGAACCAAACTTGACATCAAGAAAAACATCATCTAGAAGACTCCGGCCACGACGCATCGGCCTGCAGTGGAGCTTCACCCCCGGGCCGACGGCCCAATAATGGGGCCGACGGGCCTTGCGGGGCCGCCAAGTTGCCCCCCTCGCTTTCCGTAACGCTCCTCCACCGCCTCTAAGATACAATCTAATCCGTCGCTTGATGTCGGTTTTGATCCGAGGGCGCCGTTAAGCATGAAGATTAGTACCACATTGCTCGCCGAAGTCAAGAGACATAAGAAGACCCATATATATAGACCCTAGGCCCCCTCGCCTCAATCAACTGACCAAGCCTCAAGTCATCATCAAGAAGGAGATCAAGAAGAAGCCAAGATGTGAGTAGAAGAGGAGACACCAAGAGATAGGATAGTTAATTCATAGCTCTAAATCTAGAGCCTAGTTTAGATAGAAAGTCGAGTTTAGAGAAGAGAGAGCATCCGCCCGGTTCTCGATCTGTAAGTTACACTATGGATCAATATTATTATTGTTCTCATACACCTTTGTGCTATTTCATTACTATGTATGCAATTAGTCTACTTTATACTTTATTCTAGTCATAGCATATTTGATATGATCATTATTCATGATAATTCAATGCGCTTTTATTCAGAGCTCCTAGTATATTATTGTGTGTGCTAGGTAGTAGAGAGTATGTAAGCATGGTGCTTAGATATAATTTACTTGGGCGGATTCACCTTATATGCCGGGTCGGTGGTAGATCGTGAGTGGTGACAAAGACTATTGAGTCCTTTTGCAATCCATCCCCCGTATAAGACTAGTCGATAATGGTTCTTGGGATTATCTTGTTTCGCTCCTCATTTTCTTAAGTAATCTTCGGGTGCACATTCTTATTTATGGTTTTGATATATATATGATCTTATGCTATGCCTGCCTAAACATTTTGTAGATTCTTTTATATGCTACCTAAGAACTGCCCCTTTGTCATAAATCCAACCTAATCTTACTAGGAATTAATCTTATGCTATGCTCACCACGCACCTCTACCTGCCTCAATACCTTATCATTATTAATATTATTATTGGCTCACCTTGTTTAAGTATATGCTAAATACTACAAAATCTCATTAGTATTCTATCACCGCCTTTAATCATTTGAACTGCCTATCATATCTTCCTCGTGGATTCGATATTTAAAACCCTTCCCGTGAAATGCTCATCGACATCCGTGCGCTATGATCTATTCCTCTCAGAAGCTAACAACAAATACCAACAAGCATTTTCTCGCTCCGCTGTGGGGAAGATTTTGATAGCTACTCTTTTGATTATTGATAGATGAATATTAAGTGTGGATTTTGCTACTTAGCACCTCTCGCTTAAACAGAATTACCCCGGTATTGTCTATTAGTCTATCTTATGTGGTAATTGATTAAAATTTCCTCAAGCAACCTACGTAAGAGAATCCAAGTGTACCCGACCTTCATGAACCATTAACATTGAACCCCTGCCCAAGTCGCCGTCACAAGAATTCAAATCACATCTTCAAGTGACGGATAAAGAAATGCACAACTCACAAATTCTATTTGTGAGTAAAGGTAAGTATGATCAAACGTGAGAAGGTGTTTTTAAACTTTTTGAGTAGTCTCACCATGATCATACCCCCTTCATCTCTATAATACTTTTATGCTACCTCTGTTTGCTATAGTATGCTTAAGTTTTGGAATATCTTCATACACCTTTAAACATGATGCTTAGTTTAATTTATTTTCATGGCTCAAGTTAAACATGGTGTTTAGTTTGATTCCCTAAAACCGCAAGGTGTGTTGATTTTCGCTTTCTAAAGGCTTTTAAATTAAACGTGATGTTTAGATTAAATTGCCTTCTTAAATTAAGTTGGATATTATATCTAGGTTGATTTTTGGACTGATAGTATACTTTTAGTAGATTCTGGTTATCTTTGTTAGACTAACCCCCTCGCAGTAAAAATTATCAAATCCAATTTGGGAAAAGAAATTAGCTTACGCAAGGTATGTGATTTAACTCCAACAACTCAGCAAGAAAAAGAAGACTCAACTCACTCCTTATGAAAGGACTAACTGTAAGTGCCTAAATACTCAATTTGTCTTTTGTCGCAGTTACCTTTTGCCTTAACCACGCTTTTAGTGCAGCTGCTTCATAAAAAAGAAATATATATATATAGTAAAAACAAAAACAAATATATATAATCGTATAAGTTTTTAAAGAACCATCATTATGTTAGCACAAATAAATCATATGGACAATAACCCTTTTTTCAATATCATTGCTATCCTTCGGGTATATGTCCACTAATCTGCTGTGTGAAAGAATCGGGTGGGCACGCTCATGGACCTACCTCACTACCACTTCCACTACAAAACGGAGGAGTACCAAGTCGAGGCCGATGAGAAGTGTGATCAAACGCCAAAGACTTGCTTGCTCTCATCACCTACACCGGTAGGAACGCGACTCCAATCAATGACGGGCCAAGACAAAAGAGAAGTCACAATAATGCCCCAAGACCATGGAGGACAAGGTTGTCACCAATGAGGTTTCTCCCTTTGATCATCAAGATGACCAAAGGTGCTACACACCATCAAGAAGAACACTCCACACCACGCCGTTAGAGGACAAAGCTAATCAAGGAGGGACTCCAAGTTTACATCTCAAATGAGCATCCTTTCACAACCGTAAGTAAAGGAAGATGAAGAAGAATTGACAAAGGAAGATCAACTCGGGTCAGTTTCAAGATCCTCATCCCTTGGGCCGATGAAAAAAAAAAAAAGAGAAAAGAAAATGGATTGATGCAAGGGAAAGGACTAACACAATAAGATTCCATCAAGACCGACAGTCACAACACACTCAAGGAGATGATGAACACCAAACCCGACTTTAAAGCCGAAAGTGACAGAGAAGTTTGAGCTTGGGGAGGAAGACCAATTCCACTAGAAGATCCAACAAGGCTCTCCCTCCCTCTCAACTCCCACCGTCCGGACACGTAAAAAAATGAAAGGAAGATGATATGAAAAAAAAAAAGAGGACAAGACGCCAACTACCACACATGCCACTTAGGGGACCACCATGAGGTGTTACGATGTTGCCATGATTCTACAATAAAGGTAACATCTTAAGGTAAGTGTCCTAATCGATAAAAGCTTTACTCTAATCATAGCATGCTTACTAAGGAGTTAAATATGTTAGCTCACAACCTTACTTAGATTAATCTCAATAGCTCAACATGTTAGCTCTTAGTTGTTCTTACCCCCTCGTCTCTAGTTTTTCTACTTTAGTTTGCGATGTTATAAATGCCACATTCATACCCGCCGTCGCCCGGGTCTTATCACCTTTGTCACAAATAGATGAAACACATTATGCTACCGCGGGTTATATGTGCTCAAGGTTAGAGTAGAATGAATACAATTTTGGTTCCGTTGGTGTTTTCCCACCGCCAGAGCCCATACACTTGATCTCTACCTTGATTTTGTGAGCAGACACACTTTGCGCCAATTATGGAGGAGTTGCCACTTCTCCAAATCTCTACTAGTTAATGTCCTGCCTACAACATGCACACAAGCAAGGAACATGGGTGATGTCATCCTCAGATCACAATCCTAAGAGACGCAACTTCAAGATCGCATTAAAGCACTCAATAAGCAAACTTAAGAAGAATAAGACGCTGAGAAATCACAAATTGATACGGAGTCAGCTGGACAAGGAAGACATTAAGAAGATTCAAGAAAAGTCCACCCAGCCCCACCAACCAAGCACGCCGAACCAGCCACTCCAAAGGGTTCCACAATCAAGAAACAAGCTTGAGGAAGAAAGAAGACACACCTACCAAGGGAGACAACAAGAGTACACCTTTGGAAGACCTACCACCACCCGCATCACTGATTGATCAGACACCATCGGCTACCTCATCTATGCCACTCATCGAGATCATCAAAGGCACCGCACTGCATTACAACATCCCGATTTAGATTCCATAGATGACAACACGCCACAAGAGTAAGTAATGAAACTCTCGCCGAGAGGTAACTCGGTATTTATCTCAAGATATTTAATTTTCTCGTGATAGCATATTTCAATTAGCATGTTTCCTTTAAGCATATTTATTTTTTCTAAAAATCTGCATTAGAAAATCATAAAATTATGTTTGCCGCATTTGCATTAGTTCTCCTTAAAAGCCCCATGCAAGCACTCCTTGCCGCGGGCGCATAAAAAATAAAAAATACAAAAAATATGTGAGCACATGAAGGCTCACCACATAATCCTAGAATTTGTTCCTTTGGGTATGTGCTAAATTAATATTTGGCAGGAGAACATTTAAGGAAAACCCAGAGATGAACAAGTTTCAAGGATCTAATAAAAAGACTACTTCAAAATCCAAAATTTGGGGAGAGCACCTCGCTATCACTTATAAGTATTATTATCCTATCTATTTTAAATATTAGCTAGCTAGTATATTTGCTTAGAGTAATGAGTCTTAAATAAAAGTATTAGTGTTAAGAGTCCAATAAATGTTAGATGCTTGTGAATTAGCTCTCTTTCTTTTAATTATGATCTTGATGATATATGCTAAGGAAATGATGAATAGTTGTTCCGCCATAATTCTTCTTAAAAGTACTTACATTTCAGACTTAGATTCTCCTAGAGCTTTAAATGCTTAATTTGCTCTAAACCCAACACCGTGGGAAGCACATGCTTAATCCTGAAGTCTTAGCGCTGAAGAAAAAAAAAAAATACATGAAAAGTTGAGCTACTATTTATCATATTCCTAGAGATACCCGATTCCCCCGGTTTTTATCTTTGAAAATTATAAAAACATTACATGATGAGATCCTTAGTTATGACCCTTAAGAGTCTATCATCCGCATCAAGATCATCCCACTCCACCAAATACGCCGCTTCTAACCCGGAAGCACGATCCCCATACTCCATCAAGCCGTTAGCCATAATTATAAAAAAATAAATTCTAGCAATTTTGATATGTCTCTCTCAACGCTTTTATTAGATTCGGGCTACATTCAAAAAAAAAAAGAAGGAAAAGAAAAAAAAGAAAGAAAAGAAAAATAAATTTAGAGAGAAAAGTGAGACGAGAGAGGGAGAGTAACGGACAAAAAGTCATACTAGGCTTAGAAGGGCCTACCTCCCTAATAATAAAAATATATTTAGAGATGAATAATGGACACGGTCCCGAGGGTGAGTAGGGCCCACATCTCTAAGGAGAGAGAAAATGGACAAAGTCCGGGCAAAGCCCACCTCTCCAAGAATGGACAGCCTGTGTCTTAGCAATTTTAGAAAGAGAGATATAGTCCAAGAAGCTTGAAAAAAAAATACTAGAAAAGGCTAAAGGCTAATTACTACCTTCATCCTCATCCATTCGTCACTATCATCCCACTATGTATGTTCCACCACATGTATCTCCACCAAATACCATCTACTTAAGAGGGTCATACATAGGATCTCCGAAGTTTCTTTTTGAAAAATATTGCAAAACCCCGTGATGATAGTTGATCAAAAGAACTTGAGACATGGTACTTAACTTGATTGTTTTATCCTCGCTTATGATTCATGAAAAGGCTACGCCCCATGGTAAAAATGTGCATGAAAGAGCAATCAAGTTAAGAGAAGAATTTATTTCGATAAACACATTAAGCTTCCGAGGTATGAAAGTGAAGTAGCAACTCCCGATCCTACTATAGCATATAGCTTTGCTAGGGACTAGCAAGAGGTAAGTTTGGGGAGTTTGTTGATGCTCACTAACTCATATTTTTATGCATCAACAATTCATGGAAAAAGACTAAAAATATAATTAGATAACCTTATTAGGGTTTCTACTAATGATTTCCATGAGTTTTGGTAAAGTTGTGATTTGCGTGGACTTAATGTAAAAAAACTGTAAATGACGCGGCATACGATCGACGAACGCAACGCTAAATCCAACTCCAAAACAAGTCTAGAAGGCTCCGGATTACCCCGACGCGGAACCAAACTTGACACCAAGAAAACATCATCTAGAAGACTCCGTAAGCCACGACAAGATCATGGGGCTCAGAGTGGAGCCCACCCCCGGGCCGATCGGCCCAATAACGGGGCCGACGTTCGCCAAGGGCCGCCAAGTTGCCCCTCAAGCTTCTTTAACGCTCCTCCACCGCCCTAAGACACAATCTAATCTGGGTCGCTTGATGTCGGCTTGATCCGAGGGCGTCGTTAACATGAAGATTAGTACCACATTGCCCGGCTGGTCGAAGAGACATAAGAAGACCTATATATATAGACCCCTAGGCCCTCCCCGTCTCAATCAATCCGACCAAGCCTCAAGTCATCATCAAGAAGGAGATCAAGAAGAAGCCAAGATGTGAGTAGAAGAGGAGACACCAAGAGATAGGATAGTTAATTCATAGCTCTAAATCTAGAGCCTAGTTTAGATAGAAAGTCGAAGTTTAGAGAAGAGAGAGCATCCGCTCCCGCTCGATCCGTAGTTACACTATGGATCAATATTATTATTGTTCTCATACACCTTTGTGCTATTTCATTACTATGTATGCAATTAGTCTACTTATACTTTATTCTAGTCATAGCATATTTGATATGATCATTATTCATGATAATTCAACGCCGCTTTATTCAGAGAGCTCCTAGTATATTACATACCGCGGTGCTAGGTAGTAGAGAGTATGTAAGCATGGTGCTTAGATATAATTTACTTGGCGGATTCACCTTATATGCCGAGTCGCGGTGGTAGATCGAGTGGTGACAAAGACTATTGAGTCCTTTTGCAATCCATCCCCGTGTATAAGACTAGTCGATAATGGTTCTTGGGATTATCTTGTTTCGCTCTCGATTTTCTTAAGTAATCTTCGGGTGCACATTCTTATTTATGGTTTTGATATATATATGATCTTATGCTATGCCTGTCTAAACATTTTGTAGATTCTTTTATATGCTACCTAAGAACTGCCCCTTTGTCATAAATCCAATCCTAATCTTACTAGGAATTAATCTTATGCTATGCTCACCACGCACCCCTACCTGCCTCAATACCTTATCATTATTAATATTATTATTGGCTCACCTTGTTTAAGTATATACTAAATACTACAAAATCTCATTAGTATTCTATCACCTGCCTTTAATCATTTGAACTGCCTATCATATCTTCCTCGTGGATTCGATATTTAAAACCCTTCCCGTGAAATGCTCATCGACATCCGCGGCGCTTATGATCTATTCCTCTCGTAAGCTAACAAATACCAACAGCCACGACGCCTACCCCGACGACGGCAGCCTCTACCTAACGCCCACAAGCGGCTCTCAAGGAAGTTACCACGACGCATAAGAGCTCATTACGCCACGGCGACAAGGTCAAGGACCTTCATCAACAACGAACCACGGCGCTCCACGCCGACCGCAGCCAAACCATGGCTCGGCTCGACTGCCTCTGCTGCCTCGGAGGCTGGCCCAGCTCACCAGCCCCGGGAAATCCGATTCGGTCCGGAGGGTGGCCTAGCTCACCACCCGGGCGAAAAACTCCGCCTCCGCCTCCCGAGGGAGACCAGCCTCCATCCTCGGCACCAACTAGCCTGCCTCGGTCCCGACCCATTCCGGGCATGGGAGGTTCCGTCCGGGAGGAAGGGAAACCACCGCATTCACGCGTCGCGACGCGCGCCAGCGTTATCATTACACCCAAATCGACTGGCCGAATCACCTCCCCAATCCGACGATGGGACGCCGATGCTGAACCGCTGACATGTTTACGCCACCCCAAGACGGGGAACCAAGATGACACCGCTTCACTTCCCAGAACACCGGCCAAAACGCCACGAGGGCCGCACTCCTCGGTATTCTGACACGCACGGTAACAACCACATCGGACCGCCTCGCCATGCGGATCGCGGGAGGGACGCCTCATGTGACCCCTGGCCGCCAGGTGTGCGACACGCCCACCATCGGCCCCGACGCTGTCTTCTTCAAGCAAAGATCCAAGTTACCTCGCGCTCGGCAAGACATGCAACCATTGCAGCCCCTCGAATTAGCCACCTAGGCAACCTTCCGATGTAAACATTATCTCTCCTTCTTATAAAAGGGGAGTAATGTCCCATTAGAAGGGGTTGGACCCATTAAAAGGGGTTCGACTCGGCCAGATTCGACTCAACCCCACTTTCAACTCCGGCTCACACGAGGAAACCGCCACCACTTCCACCGCGAAACCACGCATCGGGGGCTTGAGACCGCCTCTCCCACACGACCGCCCAGAACCCCTACCGCAGCTCACCTTTGAGCGAGTAACACGAGCGACGCACTCCCCTCCGGACGAGGGCCCCGCTTGGCCCCAACCAGATAAACCGCCTGGCCCCGTGTCCGCCTTTGCGCTTACGCCATCGAGGGAGGAGGCACGCAGCCTACAAATTTTTTATTGCCGCAATTGGGCACCCGCCGTTCCTTGAACTGCCGATGTGTTGATCCAATCTTTGACAAGATTCCATTTTGTATTCAATACTTGTAGCCAAAGACTTGGCATTGGTTTATGAGTAACGGAGATGTCTTCCATTCCACGGGCCAAAGAAAAGAAGAAGAAAAGGAACCCGACCGATCTATCAACAAATTAACCAAATACGAAGTTTCCTCTCCTTCCTAAACCCCCGTGTGCATACTTTCATTATCTTATATTTTTTTTGATCAAGGGGCCCCCCATTTCCATTAAAAAGATAACGGAAATACAACATTCAAGAGGTTTTCAGACAAAGATTTAGACAAGTTCTAAGCCAAAATAACAATCAACATAAACGGGGAACACATCAACCTCAACAAACAACCCAACTACTACGCAAAATGAAAGACGAGCTAATGACATGAGCTTTTCATCCTAAGCAGGAACTTGGTCTTTAGTCCCGTCCATTCCCCAGCAAGATCTTCAGCTTCACCTGGCATCAGCCTCGCACGCCCACCCCGGTCTTGATATGTTAGAAGTTGATCAGAATCAAGAGTGGCTTCTACGCTTGGATCCAAACTGCTCTCTGTCCTCCCTCCTTCAATAAGCCTGCCCAATATTTCATCAAAGCACACGCATGGCTCAATATTTCCAATGGATTTTTGAGCACTTTTCCATCAAAGCATGCAACATTTCGCCTTTTTCCATATGGCCCAAAGAAATAGCGTAAAAGCCCAATTATATGAAACCGGTTGTTGTGAGGAATCCAATTCTCACACCATAACCATGCTTGTTCTAAGGAAGAAGGTATTTCATTTGCACCAATGCCGGTGGCTACTATTGACCAGATACATTTAGCAATAGAGCAAGTAAACAAAGAATGGTCTACATTCTCAAGCTGATCACAAAATAGCATGTAGGATCACCCAACCAATTCCTTCTAATCATATTATCTTTGGTGAGAATAGCCCTATTTGTAACAAGCCACATAAAGAATTTAATTTTAGCCGGAATTCTAGCTTTCCAGATTCTCTTATGATAAGGACCACTATCATTTGAGGTTAAGGCATTGTAAACTGATTTTCACACTAAGCCTGCTACTTTTCTCAAGTCTCCAAAGAAGCAGATATCTTGTCCCATGGACAGATTATGATTCAACATTCTCTTTGAGAGATAACCATTCATTTAATAGATCACCACCCAGCCACCTACTAAAAGTGACATGTTCAAGACCACTAATCAATTGATTCACATTGATGTGCTTGTTAGTGCATAGCTTGAACGTAATAGGATGGGACATACACAGGGGTTCATCCTCTATCCAGCATCCATAACATAAAGAGAGTGTTCTTACCATTTCCAATAATCTTTTTCCTTCCCTGCAGATATAAATCTTTGACTTTTAACAAGTCAGACCAAATAGGAGAGTCATTTTGTTTATGTTTCACAGTTGTGATAGAATCCTTTTTTCAAATATTTAAACTTGACAATATCTTGCCAAAGTCCATTTTCGTTTTCCAACTTCCACCACCATTTACACAAAGGCTTAAATTCATTTTTCTTACATCTTTGATGCCTAGCCCCCTTTCTTCTTACTTTACATATCTTTATCCACTTAATCAAGTGATATTTTTCTTTGTGTGGCCACCTTGCCAAAAAGTCTTCTATTCTTATCCAACTCCTCGCACTACAGTTTTAGGAAACAAATAAATTGACATAGCACAAATTGGTGCATTGTTTAAACTAGAGGATATCAGCCTCGATCTTCCAAACCCATGGTGAGAGTGGAACCTCTCCGCATTTCAAGTCTCTTACCACATTTTTCCAATAATGGAGCCCAGTCTATAACATGAAGTCTACTAGGACTAACTGATACTCCTGTGATATTTGATTGAAAATACCCAATCCGACAATTAAAGATCTCGCATAACTTGGGCCCACATTATCAAAAATCATTGACTATGATTACCCTCACTTTTATTGAAATTAATTTTGAGGCCAGCCATCATTTCAGAATGGCTACTCCATTTGGAATAATATGATCAATAAGACAGAACACCCTGTGTTATTTACCGCTTAAGCTATGAATTTGGACAAAATAAGTTTAGTTAGGTTTGGTTATGTCGCCGGCCGACAAGACGAAAAAGAATCAAAATCCTGAAGTTACCGCCACACCCCCCGATTTCCAAAGGAAGACCAGTCGCCATATGTGTGCCTGTGAAGTCCACACATATAAAATACGTAATGCAAAAATATCGAATACAATGTAAATAGCGGAAGACTATATATTTAACACTTACAAACATCGAGTATCGCTGAACGGTAGCTAAGACTTCACTTCAGCTCCATCTCGCCAGGACTGCCAATCGGGGGCCCAGACGCCAAGCACCTCTCGATAGACTCCCAAGAAACTTCACAAAGATTCTATCCTTTTGGTGGGAACGGAATTCACCGGAACGCGATGAATCGGCCGGAAAAGCTTCACGGGAGTTCTCACGAACCCTAGTCGAGATGAACTTCGGCGTATAGATGTAGGGAGTTAGAGGTGGCGGCCGCGAAAACAGGCCGTACTTTCGAATCAAGACATCGAGGGCTTCACCGCATGTATATATAGGTAGGGTTTCGAGTAGATGGAAAACGAGATATTTTATAATTTCGGATTTAATTAATTTCTAGAAAATTGAATTGATATTTAAGCCACCAAAAATAATTCAAGGCTCCAAAAATCTGGGAAAAATTGTCGGAGATACTTTGGACCATGATGAACCCAATTAAAGTATCCGAGCTCATGAAAAGGTATTTGAGATGATCTAGAAAAAAATGGAAAAGCTCAAAGAGAAGCGTAGAGAAGGCCCCCAAAATCCGAAAAGTCGTTGAGATATTTTTATGAGATGGATTTATGAAACTTGAACATAAAGGAATGGTTTAGCATAGGCGTGAAAGGATTTTGAGAACCTTTCAACAAAGGAATAACTAGGGAAACAAAGAATTCGATGATAGAAAAGACGAAAACACGCTAGAAGGAGACGATCGTTGCACTAATCGCCACAAGCAAATTTGACACACCTCAAACACACCAAACACAAGCAATAGTAAAGCAAAGCCACATTATGAGAAGCCCATCTACTTAATTGCAAAAATAAATTTTGAAAAGCACATTTTTCTATAATGAACATTTCAAACTAAAGTGAGCAAATTTTATCCAAAAGTTTTAAATCCTTGATTTTATTTAGTGTTTTCTAATGACATCCCAAAATTGAAAAATTTTGGGGGTGTCATAGACTACCCCACTTAATGTAAATCTCGTCCCGAGATTCAAGAGACTTGGGATAGAGATAAAGTAGATCATCAAGGTTGTTTCGAGAATAACAAAGAGATAGCATGAAAGGTTTTGAGATTTGTGTAAGCAAACCATCTTTGGATTACCAAGAGGCATCGATGTTGTAAAAGATAAACATATATACATTGGCGTAAAAGAAGGATGAATATTAGTCATCCATTTAAAATTGGAAGACTAAGCGTTTAATGACAAGGTTGGCTTGCTGACAAGCAAGGATGGAAACTATTCTTCAAAATCAATTTTCCATGAAGCATGAAATATATCAAAAGAATGACATATTTGGAATTGCAAGGAAATGGAAGGTAAAGAATTAGTCATCCGCCAAACATTCAGAAGACTAAGACGATAGGGCAAGGTTGGTTTGCACACTATGAGATGTAGGCAAACATTGAAGATCCATCAAAGATGATAAACCCAAAATGTCAATGGCAAAAAGAAGATTATGGATGATACAAGGTTAGCAAGAGGATTTAGCCTTGCGCGCCAACGTGCAAGAACTATTAACTAAGGATTATTTAAAAAATGGATCATATCTTAGGGTGTTCAAGCTTCCTTGTTTCAAGAATTATGATGCCCTATATGGTGAAAGGATAAGTGTTATCAAGGATTGAGAAGATCAATGAATATTGATGCTCCGTGCCATCTCAATAATCAATAGATGCAAGGAATAACATTGAAGTTTCATGAGAGGTCGATGTGCAATAATGATGACAAGGTATTGGTTATATCTCTGCATCACAAGGAGCAACTATTAGCAAGGGACAAAGATTAATAAAAGATTGATGAGTCTTTTGTGGTTTGAGATTTCTTTGAAATGCAAAACCAAGGACGTGAGAGACCAATATAGACCTTTAGTTCTCATCTCAACCGAAATACATAAGATTGATGATAGAAGCGGTGCTACCCCACTTTTAACAAAGCTTTTGTTGATCTTCAAAGCATGCATGTGAGCATCATCTTGTTAGAATAGTTTCCAAGAGATTCTCCTGATAGGAAAACCACATGCTTCACCAATTAGATTTGAAGAAAAGGAGAGTGACAAAACCTAAGATTATTAGTAGATGGTCAAGGTGGTTCCATCATCCATGGTAGGCAAAAAGTAAGATGACAAAACACATAATCCCTAAGTAGGGATTAAGGTGTAAGAGACAGGATGGCAAGGGACTAAGATTGATAATAAAAAGTAAGAGAATCATCAAAGAACAATGGGGACAATGAGGATTATCGCTTAAGGGTTTTGTCAAATTCCTAAGACGAGGGAATGTTATTGAGGGTCCATTTGAAATTTGGTGAACAAGAAGGATAACAAGGATTTTGTACCTTGCCTTATAGGGTGGAAAAGCAAGGACCACTATTAGCAAAAGACGACTATTGAACAAAGTTGTAGGATAAGCAAAAGGTAAATTGTGACAAGGTGTAAGAAACCTTGGCAAATATCCGGTTAACAAAGATTGGTATGGGGAGAGAGAACTCTACCCCACTTAACAAAGATAAAACTACACCTTATGTTGATACCTTTCTTCCAAACAATTTAACAAAGACCGCACAAGCAAGCATAAACAAACAAGACAATAACACAAAACACTCATCGATGCTACACGTGCTTTTCTTCAATGGTGGTCATCCTTAAAGGGGAGATGGGTGATGATGATGAAAGGCCATTGAAAATTTGATTAAAGAAAGATTGAAAACTTTTATGAAACAAAAAAAACAAAACTCAAGGAGTTAAGAAATCTCATAGCTCAAAGGAAGCTATCAGGAGGGATAAATAGACAAGGATGAGGAAATACTCAAAATTCAATTACTAAGGGATGATAAAATAGTTTTATAAACAAAATAGGTTTGGAAACGGCAAAGGCTATCTAGGCATAATGCCCTATTAAATGCCGACATTGCTGATAATTAATTACACCCCCATTTCCTGAAGACCTGAGTCGCTTATATGTGTGCCTGTGAAGTTCACACATATAACACGTAATGCAAATATCGTAATACAAATGTAAATAGGAAGACTTATATATTTAACACACTTACAAACACGAGTATATCATGAACGTAGCTAAGAGACTTCTCGTGCTCCATCTCAGGATAGGACTGCTAACCGGGGCCCAGACGCCAAGCACCTCCGATAGACTCCCAAGAAACTCTTCACAGATTCTGGCCCTTTGGGAACGGAATTCAATCTTAACGCGATGAAATCTTAAAAGCTCAATTTGAAGTTCTCGCAACTAATGTAGATGAACTTCTGCCATAGATGTAGGGAGTTAGAGGTGGCGGCTACAATAAAAAACAGCCTATTCTCCGAATCGATTAACGAGGGCTTCGCTTCTACATGTATATATATAGGGTTTTGGCTCATATGGAAAACGAGATATTTTATAATTCCCGGATTTAATTAATCTAGAAAATCCTGGAATTGATATTTAAGCCACCAAAATAATTCAAGGCTCCAAAACTGGGAAAATTATTCAAAGATATGACCATGATGAACCCAATTAAAGTGATTCTGGAGCTCATGAAAAGGTATTTGAGATGATTAGAAAAATGGAAAAGCTCAAAGAGAAGCGAGAGAAGGCCCCTAAAAATCCTAAAAGTCAAGTGCAGATATTTTATGAGATGGATTTATGAAACCTAAACATAAAGGAATGGTTTAGCATAGGTTTTGGAAAGGATTTTGAGAACCTTTCAACAAAGGAATAAACTAGGGAAACAAAGAATTCGATGATAGAAAAACCTAAAAACACGCTATGAAGGAGACGACATCGCTGCGACTATCAAGGCCAAGCAAATTTGACACACTCAAACACACCAAACACAAGCAATAGTAAAAGCTGTCACATTATGAGAAGCCCATCTACTTAATTGTGGAAAATAAATTTTGAAATCTTCATTATAAAATGTGCCAAAAATTTATTTAGTAAATGTAACTGAAACTAGCTATACCTG